>JAKXYG010000672.1:5000-40550 GCA_025895645.1 Cardicola forsteri
TTCACAAAACAAATTAAAAACGTGTGTGCTGTTTTTTTCCGAATTCTCAATTTAACAGTTTCAAGTTGTGTCTAATAAGGAATTTTCTAAATATTTGTGGTAGTTAGCAAATTCCTTCCGTGTCTTATCAATACAAGTATTGTGCTAACAAGTACCTGGAGCTACATCAAAGGATTCATACTAATCACGATTTAAACAGTAAAAAATTGGTAACAAATTACTTCAAAGACTATTTTAACAAGATACTTCAAAGCATTGAAATCATGTTGACAATAATGCCGCATTATACACTTTAAAATTGGTAATGCCTTTTTCCGTATGACTTACTATTTTGATATATTTTGAATGAAAAAAGTTTGTTAGCCAAACACAAGCATTTCTACATTCCAGATTCAAGTGTTATTCATTGTGCGTTTGGTTTTCAAACGGAAGCTTAACAGCTATTGTGAAATAACGCATTACTTGTGGAAAGCCTCATTTATGTTATGAAAAATTGAGCTTCAAAGAATCATATTAGTACGTTGATAGATTCAACTTTATAGCCGGTGGCAGGATTCAAATCGACTCAAATCTACAGATTTAGCACTCTAGCTACATATATATAATAATTCTGAGGATTTGAGTAACGTTTACAAAATCTCAATTTCCAACTGGTAATATTTCTGACTGTTCCTGGTTCATCCTGGACTAAGTACCCATAGGCATCTAGACTAATAACAGCAGGGACCGATTGCACAGCGGTATAAATGGGCTTTTACTTTAGCGGGAAGGTGCAATCATACACCCAGGATACTTGAAAGGCATATATACAACTTAGTCCTTGGGCTAAGGAACCGTGGCGCCGTGGATGTCATCTACCAACCAAAAAGCTTCGTTATTCTTGCACATTTGTTATATATATATATATGAGCCCACGTTTGGCTTCGCTAAAATGTCCACTGCTGATAAATTCTTCCCCTAAAACATTTCAAGCAGGTAAAAATTAAAAAATTAAAAAAATGTAATCACCATTTTGAATCGGCCTTGATTTCCGCTCCGATATCCTGAACAGATTCCAATTCTGAGATAATAAATGAAATAAATAAACTGATTAAATTTTCTCTACACAACTTCAACTCTTATTGGGTCAAAATTGCCTACAGTCAATTATACCACTAGAATAATCTAAAGTATAGTACTATTGAATTACTTTTTCCGAACCACATGTTCACTGTAATGACTATATTTATATATAATATTCTGTTTCAATTTGTTTGCGTTGTTTGTACTGCTACGTTACTTGCAATTTTATGTTATGTTATTTATTTTTATTGATAGAAATAATGTATTTTTTTATGCTGAATGTATCTCTAGTGAGATATTACAGCTTAATGTAATAATAATAATAATCACACTAATAATAATCACAATAATAATAATAATAATAACAATAATAATAATAACAATAATAATAATAATAACAATAATAATAATCACAATAATAATAATAATAATAATAATAATAATAATAATAACAATAATAATAATAATAACAATAATAATAATAATAAATAATAATAATAATAATAATAATAATAATAATAATAATAATATTAAAAATAATAACAATAATAATAATAATCACAATAATAATAATAATAATAATAATAATAATAATAAAAATAATAATAATAATAATCACAATAATAATAATAATAATAGTATTAGTAAATGCGATCAAGTGTTAACAACTGAACCGCATCCAATTAATTGAATTTAGTTCATAATAAACGATCGACTTCGATAGCTTTAGAATAATAACCAACGTAGGAAAATAAAGACAATTTTCCGCTTCTGGCCGACATCCTTATGACGGCGCCACTGTTGGCAAAGATTAACAAGACCGCCTGATTTTTAGTCAGAGTTATTTCCCATAGCCCAATGGCTACATGCGGTTTGTATATACATTAAGTTACCTTCTAAGTACTCTTGTTGAATGCTTTCAGCCATCCACCGAAGCAGTAGTCCAGTTATATCACTATGATCTCGGTCGCTGCTGTGTCATTCTAGGTGCTTGGATGCATTTACTCCAGGGATATCACCATCATTGGAAATTGACACTTTACGAGTATCAATCAAATCCTCACAATCATAAGCATCCCGATCTTGAATGTTAAGCATCTAAAGTACAATTACATGAACCAATCTCGTGCTCTTCTACAGACATACGATTACACAAAAAACAATGGTTTGAGTAGTTTAAACATGTACGTCTTCAATGTAAATTGACAATAGAAGTGTCTACCAAATAGTTCCTCCAAGGCAAAGCGGAATGCTAGTGACTTTGAAAATTTAACTCATGTTCAAAAGTTCAATTGTAGACAATGACATTCACATAGCTAATTTCGGGATGCTAATGATCCTGAGGATTTGAGTAATGCTTATAAAGTTTCAATTTCCAATGATGGTGATATTTCTGACTGTTATTCCTCCACGTGGTGCATCCTGGACTAGGTGCCCCTAGGCATCTAGACTAATAACAGCAGGGTCCGAGTGCACAGCGGTATAACTGGGCTTCCGCTACGGCGGGTGGGTGCGAACATACACCCAGGATACTTAAAAGGTATCTAAAGGTATACGTATATTATATGTAGTCCTTGGGCTAAGGGAGATAACCCTGACAAAAAATCAGGCGGCCTCGTCAATCTTTGCGAACAGTGGTGACGTCACAAGGATGCCGTCTACCAGCCAAGAAACTTTGTTATTCTTCCACGTTTGTCTACGCTTGTCAAGCCATCGAAATTCTACATGTCGTATAAATATGGGAAATAATGAAGAGGTGACCACGTCACCAACCAAATGAATGAAAATGAATTGACGCCGGTTGATGGATTCATAAACTTGACGCCGGTTACATATGGTAAATAGATATCTCGAGATACCTTTTAAGCATCTTGGGTGTATGCTAAAATACCCATTCGTTGAGTGGAAATCCAGTGCTTGTTATTAGTCTAGATGCCTGATGGCACCTAGTGCACCACATGGTGAATGAAAAGTTAGGAATATTACCATTGGAAATTGAGACTTTATAAGCATTATTCAAATCCCAAATCAAGTAACGGGTTCTTTGGACATAGCACTTGGTAGAATATCTTGGCTGGATTGGAGTTATCTAGAGATAATTTATTCATTTTTTATTTGGTTGTACGGTGCATTAAACGATTGACTTGGATGCCTTGATAAGTATAACACAACGTGGAAGAATAACAAAGTTTCTTGGCTGGTAGACGGCATTCTTGTGATGGGGGCACTGTTTGCAAAGATTGACGAGGCTGCCTGATTGTTTGTCAGGCTTATCTCTAGACCAAAGACCACATATGGTACACGTATACACATAGTGTATCCTGGACTAGGTGCCTACTGGTATCTAGACTACAACCATCGTAACGCGTAGTTACTTCTTCATTATTTCTATACTTGTACGTCAAATTAAACGACCGCCTTTGATGGCTTGTTAAGCGTAACAAACGTAAAAAAATGACGAAGTTTCTTGGCTGGTAGACGGTACCACTGTTCGCAAAAATTGACAAAATCGTCAGGGTAATCTTCTTAAGACCAAGGGTTACATATGGTATACATATACCTTAAGATACCTTTAAGTATTCCAGATGTATTCTTGCATCTAATCCACGATGCATCACGTGGATGATGAACAGTCAGGAACTGAAACTTTGTAAGCATTAATCAAATCCTCAAAATCACTAGCATCTACGGAAATTGTAAAGCGACATTTTTCAGTGTTGTCATTTTGCACAAAAACGATGTCAAACTATACATGTATGGAAGCGTCTGCAATTGATACAAAAGCAATTTATACATTCCTTAAAAATCACCATATTTTGATTTTATTATATGGAAAATTAATGTGTTCAAAACATAACTAGGCCTAAACAAAATTAAGCACATGTATTGATAAAATTACATTTTTGCAGATATTGACTAGAAACATATGACTATCATAATTTTAAATAATTGCACAATAAAATATTCTAATCAAAATAAAAACCAAATAATAATATTAATAATTTGAGGATCTGAGTAATACTTACAAAGTCTCAATTTCTAACAATTATAGTATTTCTGCTTCCATAACTCTACCCCTAGACTAATATTGATTAGGAACCGAATGAGTCCTAGCAACAAGGAAACAGTGGTATAACTAGGCTTTCACTGGAAAAATCAATCTTCGATTAGACGAAGAAAATCGCTACGTTACACCTTACGTTTGAGTAATGCTTATAAAGTCTGAATTTCTAATGATGGTGATATTCCTGACTGTTAGTCCTCCACGTGGTGCATCCTAGACTAGGTGCCCATAGGCATCTAGACTAATAACAGCAGGGTCCGAGTGCACAGCGGTATAACTGGGCTTCCGCTACGGCGGGTGGGTGCAAACATACACCCAGGATACTTAAAAGGTATCTAAAGGTATACGTATACCATATGTAGCCCTTGGGCTAAGGGAGATAACCCTGACAAAAAATCAGGCGGCCTCGTCAATCTTTGCGAACAGTGGCGACGTCACAAGGATGCCGTCTACCAGCCAAGAAACTTTGTTATTCTTCCACGTTTGTCTACGCTTGTCAAGCCATCGAAATCGATCGTTCTACATGTCGTATAAATATGGGAAATAATGAAGAGGTGACCACGTCACCAACCAAATGAATGAATAAATGATTAGAAATCGAATGAGTCCTAGCAACAAAGAAACAGTGGTATAACTGGGCTTTCACTGGAAAAATTAATCTTCACCCACCTTACGTTTACCGCCCAAAACACCAACAAGAACGATTTTGGAATAAACTATTGAAAATTGCAAAAAGCGTAGTGCTAAACGACAGAAAACTTGACTAAGAATCATTCGGGAAAATCTAATTGAAATGAATGTTTCATGAGGATTCAAAGAAAAGTGTTGGCAAAATGTTCGAACACCTGGAACTATTTTGTTGCCCCATATGTTCATTTTAAATTGTGGGACTTTGTTGTTGTTTTTGCTGTTACCGTTATCTAGTTACCTCATGCTTATTTTCAAAAGCGAAACGGTTTTGAAATAAAAATAATAGTAATAATATTAATATTAATAATATAATAATAATAATAATAATAATAATAATAAAATAATATAATAATAGTAATAATAATAATAATAACAATAATAATCATAATAACAATAATAATAATAATAATAATAACAATAATAGTAATAATAATAATAATAATAATAGTAATAGTAATAATAATAATAACAATAATAGTAATATTAATAATAACAATACTACTACTACTACTAATAATAATAATAATAAAAATAATAATAATAATAACGATTATCAACTCGCGGCTTATTAATATTATCATAATTGGAAATCGAGACTATTATTCAAATCCACAGAATCATTAGCATTCCCGCAATAAAACATAATCATGATCCAAATGCAACGCAAGAAATTACCAAATCGCGGCCTATTTTGCCGAGGTGTCTTGCGCAGCGCATACAAAGAATTGGGCGAGTTGGACGACGAGTCGGCAAGTTCGACCGACCGCAACAACGGCGAATTCTTTGAGTCCAAGTTCCAATTGGCGAAATGATCGTCACCAACGTCAACGCCGCCGTTCGAATCCCAGTTGGCAACGTGGCGGAAAAAGGAGTGATCCGACCGAGCCCGCCGTCTCCACAATTGTTGGCGGCGATTGGATGCAATTGGCAGGCGTGACAGTTGGCAACACGAACGTACAGTTAGACTGGAGTCGACGGTTGATGTTAGTGCGATTCGTCTGGCAGTTGCCGACGACTTTCCAGCCAATGCATCGCCGTTTTGCTTGAAGCTTGCAAAACTTTCGAATGAAATGAACTTGTGACGATGATTAACAGGAATGACAATATTGTAATTAAAGAAAGTAGTTATAAGTTGGTATAATAACAATTACACAAGTTGCATATAAAGTCTCAATTTCCAATAAAAATGACTGTTTCTCCTCCATATGGCACATCCTATAGGCATCTAGATTAATAACAGCAGGGACCGAGTTGACAGCGGTATAACTGGACTTCCGCTACGGTGGATGAGCGTAAGGTTAAACTCAGGATAATTAAAAGGCAAAGATACACCATATGTGGCCCTAGGGTTAAAGAAACGGTGGCCCCGTCACAAGGTTGCCATCTATTGGCCAATGAACTTTGTTATTCTTATACACTCGTTACGCAAAATCAAACCATCAAAATCGATTGTTTTAATATGCCATAGAAATGTAGAAATAATAAATAAGTGACTATGTCACACCAATCTCAATAAATGAACAATTAATGTTCTTCACTTCCTATTACTTTATTTAATTGAATATTTTATCCAAAAATGCCTTTTATAATCAATTTCCTATAATAATATGAAGGCAGTGGAATATTGTGTATAATAACATCGACCTATTGCAATTTTCAACAAAAACCAACTTCTACAATTGAAGCAAAAAGTACACATACACACCTGCTTCGGCTTGGTTTCTAATAACGGCACCGGTGGCGGCGTCACTTTCGACGACGTAGAAACAGTTTCGGAACGAGATAATGGATTATTATTCAATTTACAAGAAATGGGCATGTCGTTGTAATCTTCCTCCAAACGGCTTAATGCGTTGTACATGTCGGCGCCGCGCTGAGAATGTGTCCAATTGAAATAATCGAACGTTTCGCCATCATCGTCACCACTTCCTTCTTGATCGGCGTCGTCGGCAGACTGATTGGCATTTGGCAGGAATTTGTCACTTTTGTTGATGTGATGCTTTTGAAATGGGCCATAATAATAATTATTTGAGAAAGAGTCATTGTGTACGTACGACTTGATGCGTTCATCACTTATGGGATCAGCAAGTGTCCTGGAGACCAGCGAACGTTTAGACAACAATTTTTGTGAGCTATTGACAATGTAATTTAAAGATAAAAAATAATTAGAGCAATCTTGTAAAAATAACCAGACAAGTTATGAAATACTTAGATACATCTCATACATAAAATGCAATTAAATGTTTGAATAAACAAATGTAATAAATAAAGTAACAAAATAATTCATTATTTTCCATATTTATGCGGTATATAAAAGATCGACTTCGATGACTTGATAAACGTAGAAGAATAACAAAGTTTCTTGACTGGTAAACGGTATCCTTGTAACGTCGTCACTGTTCACAAAGATTGACAAGGCCGCCTGATTTTTGTCAAAGTTACCTCCCTTTGCCCAACTGCTACATACAGTATATATATACCTTAAAATACCTTTTAGGTATCCTGGGTGTATACTAGCACGCGCCCGCCGTAACGGAAGCCCAGTTTTACCGCTGTGTAGTCTAGATACCTAGGAGCATCTAGTCCAAGATGCACCACGTAGAGGACGGACGGCGAGGAATATTACCATCACTGGAAATTGAAACTTTGTAAGCATTACTCAAATCCTTAGGATCATTAGCATCCCAGAACATAAGAACATTTTAATCTTTAAATTAATATAAATGTAAATTAACATATAAACCCAATGATGCCGAAGTGATGACTAGAATCAAATCTGGACAAGCATAAAAAAAATCCCCACCTCTTGCACTAAAAATGTCCACCTGCTGGAAACATATTTCTCGATAAACATTCAGATAATAAAATTTGAAAATATAGTATTTAATTAACTAAAAAACACAAACTTACTAATTGCTTAAAGTAGTAGACTGCTTACAAAACAACATTTTATCAGTTGAACATTTTTGCTTTAAACCATTGTCATGATTACAACCCGATTCTCCTTTAGATATTTGATTTTTTAAATAACTTGGTTGATGTACAGGATGTTCACCACATACATCATCAAAATCCTTTGTAATCTGAGATATTCCAGATTCGTCAAATGATGTTTCAGATACATAAGGACTTGCTGGATGTGGAGCTGTAATATGAGTGTACAAGACACCAAGACAAATAGCGAGTAAACAGGGCAAAAATACATCATCTTGTGAACTCTATAAAAGTAGTCAAAATTTAAAGCTATAACATGTGTATATTTCAAATTAGAATATTTTAAATACTGAATCATTCAAACTTACTTGTGTCAACTGAGGTTCAGTAAACAAAAAAAAGAGTACTTGAATAAATTGTAAAACAAAATGAAAAATAATGCACAAAGATATACGGTAAGATGTGTGGTAAATCCAGTAATCCCAATTAAATGGAGCAAATGCAATACGTATAAATCCCCATTTTACTGCTGCCATCCAACCATGCCTTGGCTTAGCCTTTGCATAAACGGAACCTATAAACAAAACTCAAATATAGTATTTTTATTTTAAATAATAATAATAAAGTTTGCAATTAATCATATAAATTTAACCATTACCTCGGACAACATCTACATCAATAAATCCTTTATTACATTTTCCACTTGAAACAGGAGATTGATCAATATCCTAAAAAAATACAAAAATATGTTTAAAAAATAATAAAACAGGTTATAAAACATTTAAAATTCTAAAACTTACTTGTAGTATTCGTTGTTCAACACTTTTTTCAAATGATTGTTTGTCATATTTACTTAGCTATTAATATTTAGAAATGTTATTTAATTACCTTTAATTGAAAATTTTTGACTGATGATGTTAAGGCCCACATTATACTACCCGCTCAACATATAGCGTCTAACGCTACTCTTAATTAAAGATTGTATTTTATTAGCTTAATTAATTAATGTTTAAATTATATTTTAAAAATTTTTGTTATTTTATTTTTAAAAATTTTTTGTAATAATAATTTTAATAAAATAAAAATACAATTAAAATTAGTATTTTAAAAAATAAAATGATTAAAAATTTTTTATAAGAGACAAAGTGAAGCGTGCGTTATGCTGTTCGTTAAGTAGGAGTTCATCCTAAATTTCCCTGTCTTTCTAAAAGATTATCGTAGTACTTTTGTATTGTAATAAAAATTATTTTATTATTATTTATTGTTTATATATTTTTGTTATTTTTACTTAATTTTGTAAATTTTTGTTTAATCTATTTTATTGTAATCTCCGTTTTCACATTAATTTCGAAAATTGTATTAAACTTTTACTTCTTTACATTATCTTTCACTTCCCATTTTCTATTTTCACAAAACAGTAATATTACAAAACAAGTTATAAAAATTTTTCTTATCTAATTAAGCCGTTAAAAAATTGTAAACCTAAAATAATACGATAATTAAGTACAATAATGTAGTGTAGATTGTAAAATTGAGTAAACAATAACCGACAAACTAAAAAAAATTTTTTTAAGTAATCGAAAACGTAATAAAACATTTTGTTGTAGTTTTTCACATGTATAAAATCTATAAAAATAATTGAATTACCGATCAGCTGATAATAGATGTGTTTATGTTCTGAATTTGTTTCTACTGAGGTTTCTAAGCTAATAACCAAAATAATAATAATAATAATAATAATAATAATAATAATAATAATAGTAATAATAATAAATGCAGGTTCAGGTTCAGGTTGAATACACGAGTTGAGTAGGAGTAAAATCCTTTTGATCCTCGGTTCTGTTTATCAATCCTCGGTTCTGTTTATCAAAATTATTTAATCAATATTATTTTTACAACAAATTTATTATTTAATCAATAAACAACAGAAAAATTTTTAATAAAATTTTATTTTTTGTGGTTTTTACTAGTTGATTGTTTTACAACTCAATTTTTTTAAGAAACTGGACACTGCCAAACTAAAGAAAGATCCACATTCAATGTCTAAGATAGGACTCAAACTAATACCCACATAAATACAAATCTATTACAATAACTATATCTGTTAATATGTTAAAATGAGATTTTTGTAATTGGACACTAAAATGTCAACAAATTATAAATTAACAATTTTTATTTTATATATATATATTATTTATTTATTTATTTTTACAATTTTAAATGTTTTACAGGAAACATTTTTTAGCAGTTGACATATTATTATAGGCAGACGTCAGCCATTATATGGTACCGCTGGTGAGATTTAAATTCATGCTTACCCAGGCTCGAGTAGAGCGCCGTACTGCTAGAAAGTTAAATTTAAATTAACGTACACAAACGTGAATACTTTGGGTTACGACTTAATTAAATTTAATGTAGTTACAAACTGTCTTTGTTTACGCAAACTGGCTTTCACTGTTTAAATATTAACATATTGGAAGCATATTGGAAGTTTGTTACTTGGTGTGTTCCAATAAGTTAAGCTTAAACTATAAATATGTTGTCCGTTTTCCTGTACCTTTTATTTTGATTGGTTGGTTAAGTTGTTGGTCATATACGAGTGTCGTTTTAATAAACATAAATCAGGTTTTGTCAGTTGCACGACAAGTTTAAAATGGACAAATCTTAATTACCAAATAATTTATAAACTAATTTTAAACAAATTGTCTTCGTGTGTGTTTTATAACATTAATTTATAACTGTAAACATTAACTATGTGTACGATATTATACCACTATATATATATATATATATATATATATATATATATATATATATATATATATATATATATATATATAATTAAAACTAAATTTATCATTTTATTGTAAATTGTAAATTATTGTAAACAATGTTTAGTTTTTAATGATAACGTCAAATTTAAAATTTAAAAGTGATTATTTACAAATAAATTTTTTGTTTGAATTTCTTTAACTTGCGAATTGAAAATATTTGCTTAGCATTGAACAATATGCAAACATTGCCAATTTTGTATTTTTTGTTAATTGTTTTTCTATAAATGTTTTTTTTTCTTTACAGGGGTAAAATTACTACTTTACCATTTAAAAAAAAATTCCTATTCTTATTCTTATTACTACTATTATCATTATTACTATGATTGTTAATATGATTATTTGTTTAGATACTTTAATAGTAGTAAATATTAACACAAAAATAGGTGCAGTTATTAAATACATAATAAACAGTAGCTAAATAACAATTAAACTAAAAGCAAAAGCGAAAAAAGTTGAGGTGTTTGATAAGTAGATGATAAAACCAACCATAAAAAAAACAATTTAAAAAATTTTTATTGGTTAACTTTCATATGTGAGTTGAGTGACTTTAACGCATTTGCCTATCAAAAGGAGATTATTTGACTTTGAAAATGTATGTAACATAGAAACATCATAATTTTGCTAGTACTATGCAAATTGTATTGCATTATTGTGTGAATAAATTACATAAATCATACATAAATCAGCCCCCAGTTTACGATTAAAAATTGTTAAAGGTTATCTAACTCTTGTTGGTTCTCTTTTTTGCTATTATTTCCCCTGGTTGGTTTTATTATTTACCGTTTAATGCACACTCAAAAAACACAGAACAATATTTAAATATATATACATCTAAAAAGATTAGGTTAATAAAATTTCTACTAATGAGAGAGTTACAAAATGTGGAATTTTATGTTTTTTTTAAACAGGCATGATTTACTCTTACAATGACGCGATACAAAGGTCAATAATTTTATAGCACTAGCTAAATATTAATTTTATTAATGTCTAGTTAAAAATTTAACAACATGAAGTAAACATAGTTTAATTTTATCATTACTTTGTAAACCAATTAAAAAGGGTTTTCGGTAGTAGCCTAAATATAGGGCGGGTTACCAATAATTGTAATTGGGCATAAAAATAGACAGATTCCGTATTTAGTAATATTTTTAATAAATCAATACATTATTTCACATCATATTTTAACTGCACTCAAAACTGGCTAAGAGGCATTCTGTACCTGAGAATACTAAAAGTGCACAATTTAATCATACAACAATGCAACACAATTAGTATAATTTTAGCTAAATATTGATTTTTACATCTTAAATAAATTTTCAAATTCAAACAATCCTTTTTTGATAAACAAAAAGCACCAACGTGACTCATATTTACCTACAAAGGTCAACCAATAAGATTTTTTTAAATTGTTTTGTCCGTGATTACTTTTATTATTTACCAAAAAATCCTATTATTCAACATTAATAATTAAAGATCTGGACTATTTTATTTTGTTAATTAATGGATATTGTGGAGGAGGGGTTGACTTTAAATCGTGGCACCACATTTTACAACGCAAATTGTCCGGCACGGTTGTTACGTTAACTGAGAACAAGTGGAAATTGCACACATGTGCAGTTGTTTTTTTGACGTAAAGCAAAAAAATAATAGATGCTAATTGCAAAATATTTTTGAGTTGTGTTCTGTTTAATTTGCAAGTTGATCTAAGCAGAAGAATCGCATTTAATAGATGGTATATTGTAAAAGTAACGTGTATTTCAAATACGTACTGTTTTATATCAGTTTTATGTACAGTTAAAACAATTTTTTGGAGGTTTATTTGTACCGCCGTAACTTTCAATATCGTAAAATCTGTTGACATTTAAACATCGTTTATTTATAATTTGTTGACATTTTAGTGTCCAATTACAAAAATCTCATTTTAATATATTAACAGATATAGTTATTGTAATAGATTTGTATCTAGGTGGGTATTAGTTTGAGTCCTATCTTAGACGTTGAATGGAGATTTTTGTTTAGTTGATTATTGATTAAATAATAAAATTAACTTTTAATTTATTATTATTATTATTATTATTATGGTAATTGACTTAAATGCCTCACTGAAAACATATTTAAACATAAACACATTTTTAATCACTTTATCGGTATATTGACTATTTTTATAAATTTTTTAGTTTTTAAAAATTAAAGTGGAGTTGTTTCCGTGTGGCAAAAACGTCTTCTTGACATGACTGTTCTTGTTCAAGCTAAGAAATCAGCAAATACCAAGGCCCTTTATCAACGTGATAACAGCTGCCATTTTAGTTGCCAAAGATCACAAGGGTAGCCCATTGCCAACCAGCAAGAACTTTAAGGCTGCCAACTACAAATTTGATGTAGAAAAGCTAGCCTTCCACATCCGTCGTGGAATCGTCGATAAGGGCGTTTTGATTTAAGTGATGAACAAGAACAAAGGTGCTTTATGTCGCCAAGGTCATCAAGGTCACCAAAGGTCGCAAAAAGTGATTATTTCACTAAAACATCTCTAGTTATTACATAATATACAAAAAGCGTCACTTTAATTATAACGTATATCAACTTATAGAATAATTAAAATACAAGTATATTTTTTATAAATATATGTTGTAATTAATAACAAAATTATAAAATATTAACTGGCTTATAATCTAAGATTAAGTAAAATTATAAATATAAAATATAATGCAAAATATTTTAAAAAATGCAAAATATATCTAAGTTTTAGGGTTACTAAAATGTTACTAAAGTATTTTAGCATGCTCTTGGTTAAAATGTTGATATAGTTTTAAATTGAACAAATCTTTTTCAAATTTAAATATAATTATGCATGTTAAGTTTTATTATACAAAATAATATCATTAATATTAGAACTTAAACAGTGATTTTTAAATATATAATTACTTTTATTTTAGCCAGTATTGTAATTAAATTAAGTTTTTTATGTACATGAAATAAATTAAAATACAATTTTGTAAAATTATAACATAAACCAAAGTTTTTTTACTGATAAAACGAATGGTACACGTTTGTGCATTTTTCCTGCCACCAAGTGATGGATGTATACAGCTCCTGTTTGTGCAATATCAACAGACGTAACTTTTAACGCTATTTGAAGATTTGACGTTATTTTTAGCTGCTCAATATTTTTACATTTTTCAAAAATAAAATGTATTTGAGGTTTTTCACAAATATTTGAAAGAAGTATGATTGTAATGGTTTCTCAATAAACATAAATGAACATTTATCAATCGGTTTTTAAGGCAATATGTGTGTTTTAGAAATGTTATATTAGTATTGTCAGATTCACTTGGATAATAAGTTTATTAGGTTTTTAAGTCAACCAGGAGCACTGTACAGCTGTTTCATCCTTATTTGGAATCGTCAGCGCAAAATTAATTGGTTATTTTTGCCAAAATGATAGCTGAATAATGTGTGTGTGTGTGTCAAGCCAACATTCTTATACCAGTATAAACAAAACAGAATCGTAACCTGGCGTTAAATCTCTTACTTCCGATCGAACGCCTTTTCGTTCGTTGTATTCATTGCCAAATCCTACTGAGGCCAAACTTGAAACACATTGGTTACTGGAGTTAAGTGCCATGATACACATTATGACAGTATTTCAACAGTATACTGGGTACTACAAACACATGTTATTCGTTAGGATTACATACATTCATTGATTACCGTTACCCCCTTACACACACACACACATGTATATATTTGCAGGTTTGTAACTAAAGTTTATTCACTTGTAGTAATTATGTCACGTAATATTATTCATTTATTTTCAATCCTTTGTATAATTTTTACAAAATGTAACACACTGTTTGGATAGTAAGTTCATTTAAAAATAAAATATTTGTATAACGTTACAACTTATTTTGTTCTTAAAATTATCTTTTAACTGTCCAATTTTGTATTTACAAATAAAAGTCTTTTTCAAAAATATATGTTAAATGGAAATGTGAATTGCCAGGGTGGTTTAGCGGTACAGCGCTCGAATTTGGACCGCGGTGGGCATCGGGGTTCGAATCCCACCACCAGTACTAAATGCGGGCCCACGTTCAGCTTCGCCAAAATGTCCATTGCTAAAAGATGCCTTTCCCGTGAAAACATTCAAAGTAATAAATATAAAATTAAAAATTAAAAAAATCTTAATATTTTTAATAAATAAGAAAGCGTAGCCGACGATTGAACGTAAACTCGCTGACCTTGAAGTTTCCAACCCTAGTTACGTTTTTGATTTTGACATATACGTTTTTAAAAATATTTTTTTACAATTTTAAGTTTAAAATACAATAATGTACTATGAATACTGATTTAAGTAACTACATAGAAATACATTTAGCAAATTTTAGATATATATTCAACAAGCATCACTGTGATGTCTATTGTAAAAGTAATTGTACGCTTATTGTTGAAATGTTTCTTTTTTAATTGAATGTTTTGTGAAAAGCCTTTTTTAACAAATCGACAGTTAGCGTAGCAGTAGGAAGACTCATACTGTGTATAAGTAGTAAGATTTAAATCTATGATTTAACTTGGCAATTATGGCGATTGAACGCATTTTTACCAAATTGATACTTAATTTTATAATATTTTTTTAAAAAGGAATAGCTTTGTAAATCATATTGTACATTTCTATTTTAGAATGATTATATTGAACTTGTCATATTCACTTGAATAATAGATTTACTAGGTTTTTAAGTCAACCGGGAACACTGTACAGCCGGTTCATCTTTATTTGGAATCATCAGCAGCACATACCTTTCAAGCTTTACACCCACGCCCTATCTGGTGTCAGGCCAGCGCCTTAAACCACTGAGCTACGGGCAGATGATCTTGGACCTGTAAATTTATTATTTATAGTAAATCTGATCATTTCTAATTGCCCAAAAGTTTTCAAATGCTGCTACGTTACTACCGGTTTAGCAAGTGAGAGAACCCTTTCACTAGGACTTTACCATACATACAATTTTTTTAAATAAATATTTATTTTATACGTAAAAATTTCACATATTGTTTTTCTATTTTATGATATTACTAAAGCCTTTTATAAATTGTAATTTGAACATAAAATTGACTGATTTTATTCTTTTTCAATTATACAATATAATCTTTGTGTTAAATATTTTTACATGTAGTTTAAACATTAAATATGTAATTAAATTGTATTTTCGTAACAAAAAATGTTATCGTTTTGTTTACGGTGTACATAATTTTTAAAATTTTATTTCTACATGATTTACTTTAAATGTCTGACGAGAAACAACTTTCAACACCTTATATCTTGTAATACTTTTTAAGTGACAATATTATGTATTCATTATTTATTTTATATTTGCTACTTTGAATGTTTTAATGGAAACATCTTTCAGCAGTTGTTATTTTAGTGAAATCGAACGTGGGCCCGCATTTTAGTGCTGGCGATGGGATTCGAACCCCGATGCCAACCCAAGTTCGAATCAAGCGCTCTACCGCCAGATCGCCCCTGGAAAAGACAAACGTAACTTGAGACAGCATTTTAATATAACATGTGTCATTGTTGATATATAACAAGTTGAAATTGTAAAATTATATCAATGGTTGTTTTATTTTTTAGTTATAAAAATGAAAATTTTCAAAAAATATTTCTCGACTTGTACTATTCAGATACCAATGCGGCTTTTCAGCCAGACGATTACAAAATCAATGTTCAAAGTAATTTGCAAACGCGATTATTTATTACTTACACGTGTATCGATCGATCTTGGTTTTGCACACGCTACGGAAAGTGCTGAGCAAGATGTCACTAAGACTGTATTGACGACACTGTTCACTCGTCAGTTGGATAAATAAAATAGAAGTGCTAATAATGTTGAGGATTTGAATACAAAGTTAGGGTATCGCATTACCAGAATATGTATTGATGTCATACAATTTTTAAAAAATGCAGTCCATTAATAATTACATTTTTATAATGTGTGAAAAATGTTGTTATTTAAAAAATGTCCAATAATTTATTTTGAAAACAGAAATATTAAAAAAAACAACTTATTCAATCCAAATTTATTGTCTACTGTAATGTTCATTAAATGTCAGCTTCCAATATTGGCCATATTCCTGAATGTTCCTCTACTTAGTAAATCCTAGACTAGGTATATTCAAACTCCTAAACTAATTCTGCACAGACCGAATTCACAACGGTACAATTGGGTTAAATCTGTAGCAAGTGTACACCAACAGCAATTTAAATGTATCTTAAGGTATATATATATACTATATGTAACTGTTGGATTAAGAGAAATAATTCTGACAAAAATTCGGATGGCATCGTCAATTTGTGGCGCCTTCACAAAGATGCTGTCCATCAACCAAGAAGCCTTTTTTATTTTCTTACGTTTGTTACGTTTACCAATCTATTAAAGTCAATTATGTACAAATACAGAAAAAATAAAGAGGCACTTAATAATGCAACATTTGACGAATTATTATTATTATTATTAAGCTTTAATATCTCACTAGAGATACATTCAAAAACTAAAAAAAGTAGTAGTGCAAATAATGGGATCAAAATGAAATAGAATGTCATATGTTAATGAATATAAATATAGTCAATATAGTAAGCATGTGATTTTAAAAAATATTTAAAATTATTATACATCGAATAAGGCACACTTGTTACATTATACTGTAAAATGTCCAAATTAGTTGAAATAAATGCGTGGGTGGCATGATTCCTATTTTGATATGTTTGTAAGTAGTTCAATTTTGTTTAAATCTGGATTGGTTAATATTCTGGATAAGTATGGCAGACATGAATTTTTTTGTATTTTGGCTTTCATGTGCAGTTAAGTACTTCTTGTTTTTCCAGAAGCTTTAGAAATGTTTTATTTATGTTTTTATTTATTGCCAACAATACGTGCGTGTAGGTAAAATCAATTTCTACAATCCAATGCAAGACATGGCTAATGGGACTTTGTTTCAATTCATGAATTTGAAAAAACTTTCCAAAAAACCAACATTTAAAGGTATTTGTTTAAATGATTTTATTGGAATTATTGTATTTTCAAAATTAAAACGTGTTTTTATTTTATTTTTACTACTTTTAATGTTGGGCCCGCATTTTAGTGCCGGTGATGGGATTCAAACCCATGCCCACCGAATACCAGTAAAATGAAAACAAAACGTAATCGCCAAATAATTTTGAAAAATGTTTCAGCAGTATAGTCATGGAGAAAGACCTATAGATTTTTTGAAACATTCTGTTGGAATTGGCAAGTTGTTATTGTTTTAATAACATAAACCGATGGTTGAGTTGAAAACAAAACTGTCGAAAAATCACTTTTGGTCTGTGTAAAACAATTTAATTTTGACAATGCGAGTACAGACAATACACTAATTCATATTTTAAAGTTCATTTTGAACATGAAAACAACTCAGGAAAGCAACAATTGCAAATTATGTCTAGTCTGATTGAACAGGTACGCAGATATTCATCTTTAGATATTTGTTTACGTAAGTCATAATAACAAAAAAGCAAACAAACTAAGGTCAACTTCGTATATTCATTTGCATTAAAAAATAATCACTTTAACATTAGTGTACAAACTACAGTATTTAGCTGAAACAAGTGAAAGCAACTTACAAATTACCAAAATGTGATGTTCGTTTATTAAAAATAAATCAATAGTTGTAACAGTCTATAATGTCTAATTTTTATTTTTATTTATTTAATTTTATTTTTACTACTTTGAATGTTGTACGGAAAGCATCTTTTGGCAGGGAATATTTTAGCAAAGTCGAACGTGGGTCCGCAGTTAGTGCTGGTGGTGGGATTCGATCCCCGATGCCCACCCTGACACTATTACTAATACATTATTACTACATTATTTTTTAACATTAAAAAAATGAATTATGGACGTATTTATTTATTTTCTTTCAAAACCCTTTTGGTTTAAAAAACAGGATTGTTTCATATGATTGTACATAAAAAGTTTTTGGTATTGAAGATTAAGCTTATATTTGAATTTTACTGAGCACTATTTATCAAGGGTGATGTTAATGATCCTGAGGATTTGAGTAATGCTTTTAAAGTCTCAATTTCTAATGATGGTATATTTCTGACTGTTAGTCCTCCACGTGGTGCATCCTGGACTAGGTGCCCCTAGGCATCTAGACTAATAACAGCAGGGTCCGAGTGCATAGCGGTATAACTGGGCTTCCGCTACGGCGGGTGGGTGCAAACATACACCCAGGATACTTAAAAGGTATCTAAATGTATACGTATATCATATGTAGCTCTTGGGCTAAGGGAGATAACCCTGACAAAAAATCAGGCGGCCTCGTCAATCTTTGCGAACAGTGGCGACGTCACAAGGATGCCGTCTACCAGCCAAGAAACTTTGTTATTCTTCCACGTTTGTCTACACTTGTCAAGCCATCGAAATCGATCGTTCTACATGTCGTATAAATATGGGAAATAATAAAGAAGTGACCACGTTACCAATCAAAATGAAATGAATGAATGAATTAAGGGTGATCTAACGGTACAGCTCTCGAATTTGGACCTCGGTGGGCATAAGTTCGAATCCCACCACTGGCACTACAATGCGGGTCAACGTTCGGCTTTGCTAAAATATCCACTGCTGAAAGATGTTTCTAGTAAAACATTTAAAGTAGAAAACACAAAAAACAAAACAAATTAACATGGATTTTACACGGATCTTACATGGATTAATCTGATAGGTTGATACAAAGGTCGCCTCTGATTGGTTGATCATGTTTGATTGTTTAATGGATTATGTAATTTTTTAATATTATGTATAACGTTGAATTTTTCTGCTCCGCGTCAGTTTTTTTATTGGAACATGTTTTAACTATGGACTGGATGGAACATAGATACGATCTTTGGAGCGATGTGAAATTACTTATTGAAAAATTTGTTATCGAAATAGTGGTTTCCACTTTTTGCCTTAATTTGATGTTCTTTCGTCGATTTTTAAGCAATGCTTGTTCAAAAAAAAACACAAAAATCAATTACCCTTAACTTTAAACCTCTCATGTTTTCAACCCGACTTGAAACTGTGTATGATGGAATTTTTTTGTCTAATTATACAACTTCTATTTTAATCTACTAAGTAATTTAAATTTATATATATTATTAGAAATGATACAATCTAGTCGTCCCAAGCCTGGATAAAGGAGGAGGGTTTGAGCGCAAGGTTGGCAACCTGGCTTCTGTAAAAATTTATACTGCTGCGGAAACAATGAAAGATGACGTCATTCCGGCAAACAACAACGTTTCTGGATGGCAAAGTTACCAGATGACAAGGTTAACTGAAGGCCGAAAGAAAGCTCAATTTTCCATTTACAGAATATTCAATGTCAACGAGACTTCGATATTGTTGTTGTTGTTTTGCTGTAATTGTTGTCTTATTGCCCCATGCTTATTCTTAAAGCAAAAGGGTTTTGTATAATATAATAATATATATATATTATTATACAAAACCTTTTTGCTTTAAAAATAAGCATAGGGCAATAAGACAACAATTACAGCAAAACAACAACAACAACAAAGTCTTGTTGGCATTGAAGATTCTGCAAATTGAAGATTGAGCTTTTTTTGGCTTTTACTCAACTATGTTATCCAAATACGTGCGATCACTTCTTTACTGTTGTTTGCTGGAATGGCATCCTCTTGTATTGTTCCCGTAGCAGTATAAATGTTTTACACTAGGCCAGGTTGCTAACTTTGCGCTGAAACCCTCCTCCTTTATCCAGGCTTGGGACTGCTTAGATTGAATTATTTCTGATCCAAACCAGGCGGAGTTAGTGATGTAAAGCGATAATATAATTTGAAATGAAGAAGAATACATTATATCCTTATTTAATTATGAATAATTTCAAAAAATAAATAAATAATTTTGACTTTCGTTACAAGCATTGAATACAAATTATTGTTAAACCCTTGTTACATGTTATATGTAACTAATACAAACAAAATGCTTATTATTAATAAAATATCGACCTCAACAAATTAATTTCATTCGGCAAAACATGGAGAATATGCATTCATATTCAATCAAGGACAAATATCTACCATAATTCTTGCATTTCCTATTTGCCAAGATATTTAACCAACCCTAAACTCATAAAGAATAAATTGTTCTTGTGTCTTTAAAATATCAATTAATATGTTTTGATGTTTGTTTTATGGTGCTGAATATACTTCTATCGAAGTATTTAAGCTGATTGTAATCGTAATTGTAACAATTATCAATATGATAAATTAGACTACTTAAATTATATTTAAGTAGCTTGTTGACAAAAACATAAAAAACAACGTTGACAAAGATTGAAGCAATAAACGTGTCGTTGTACATTTGTATTTCTATTGACAATTTAGCTTTTATCGATCTTTTGGATAATTACAACGCCAAGGTTGGAATTTCAGAAAGGCCTACGTCCGAACAATTAAAGGAACAGCATCTTTTCATTTCACTCATGACTCAAACTAAGTTAATGCGTCGCGTTCAAACGTATTTAGCTCAAGGTAACAATGAAAATTTCAAGCAACTGTTAAGGAAATTGTGGTTTGCACCTGTTCATAGACAAGGGTAAGTAAAATTCATATTAATCGAAAGTTGATAACATTTCTATTTGAACATTATGCTATTGATATAATATAATAATAATATAATATTAATAATAACAATAATAATAATAATAACAATAGTAATAATAATGCAATAATAATATAATATAATATTAATAATAACGACAATAATAATAACAATAATAATAATAATAATAATAATAACAATAATAATAACAATAATGATAATGATAATAATAGTAATAATAATGCAATAATAATATAATATAATATTAATATTAATATTACTAATAATAATAATAATAACAATAATAATAATAATATATAATAATAATAATAATAATAGTAATAATAATAATAATAACAATAATCATAATAATATTAATAATACAACCCGTTGGACAAACTTAAAACAAAATATCAAGGGAAATGGATTTAGCCAAGAAAAGCTTAATAATATTTGGAAGACACATGGAAAGTTCATTTTGGATGCACACGCCACGTCCTGTTCCACAATGTTTTCTTGTACCAACGGCTGTTTCGAGATAAGGAACAAGAAAGGCATGGTTGCATTAACGAACTACTTGTGTGTTAAAATGCAATTACCACTTGAACAAGTTTCTCATTTCTTCAAGTTTCAAAAAAGGCTTTGGTTCCGTGTAAATGAAAAGTTTCTTTTGGCTCAATCTTTTTATTAGAATTTCCTCTCTTTTTGGCCTTGTATGACAATTCAATCCAATGCCCGTTAAATGGGAATACTCAGATTGAAATATATTGAAATAACAGAAAGCAGTTAAAATAAGGCTAGCGTTTATACAATTGCGTTAAAATTTAATTATTTAAATTGCAGTATTTAAATGAATAAGTGAATGCAACTCACAAGTCACAAAAATGTGATGTGTGTTCATTCAAAGGAGAAATTATCGATTATAATAAATCAAGGTTGCCAAACTTTTTAACAAAAGATGAGTTGAATTCATTGACCAGAACAAAAACTTAGTTATGCCGTAATATACTCAACTGAAGAGTATTAAGTTAGAATGTATCGTGTGGAAGCATAAAGTGAACTTGTATCACCCTTATCGGGGTAGTCTAGCGGTACAGCGCTCGATTTTGACCTCGGTGGGCATCGGGGCTCGAATTCCACTACTGGCACTAAAATGTGAACCCTCGTTCCGCTTCGCTAAAATACCTACTGTTGAAAGATGTTTCCCATAAGATATTTAAAGTAGTAAACATTAAAAACATTTATTTCTAATGATTATTTACCGTTTTTTAGTAGAACTGTATTTTTTTGTTTGTCAAGTTAATAATGTTACGTATCTGACCTCAGAATATATAAAATATTTGTAATAAAACGTTATATGCCGTAATTTACATTTGAATATATATTAAAATATTTGTTTTTTTTTCAAATCGTGTAAAGGGTTATAGAAGATAAACAGGGGAATCATCAGAGTTGTTTGATACGAATTAACACTAATTTTAAGTTTTTGTTTTTATATATACATTGTTTTATATTATTTTTAACGAGAAACAACTTTCAGCAGTAAACATGATATATTTTGTGACGAGAGTCCAACGTGTTTAACCTTGAAAAATAGAAAAAGGAAATATTCTACAACTTGAAATTTTATTAGTTACAATTTTTTATTATTTTTATTTTATGTTTACTACTTTGAATGTTTTACGAGAAACGTATCATTTAGCAGTGGACATTTAGCGAAACCAAATGTGGGCCCGCATTTTAGTGGGTCGATGGTGGGATTCGAACTCATGCCCACCGGGGTCTAAATTCGAGCGCTGTACAGCTAGATTACTAGACTGATTAATCTATTTATTTGTTATAATTATGAATCTTTTTATAGGTACGTTACACATAATTACCATAACTTGTACCTAATATATTTTTATTATTTGTATTAACTACCTATGGATATATTTTTTCTTCCTGCTATAACAAGTAATAAGAATTCGTTTTAACAGAAATTAATTATTATTATTATTAATGTTAATATTATTATTATTATTATTATTATTATTATTATTATTATTATTATTATTATTATTATTATTATTATTATTATTATTATTATTATTATTATTATTATTATTATTATTATTATTATTATTATTATTATTATTATTATTATTATTATTATTATTAATTATTATTATTATTATTATTATTATATTATTATTATTATTATTATTATTATTATTATTATTATTATTATTATTATTATTATTATTATTAATATTATTATTGTTATTATTATTATTATTATTATTATTATTATTATTATTATTATTATTATTATTATTATTATTGTTATTATTATTATTATTATTATTATTATTATTATTGTTATTATTATTATTATTATTATTATTATTACTATTATTATTATTGCTATTATTATTATTATTAATATTATTATTATTATTATTATTATTATTATTAATATTATTATTATTATTACTATTATTATTATTATTATCACTATTATTATTAATAATATTATTATTGTTAACTATTATTATTAGCATTATTATTATCACTATTATCATTATTATTATTATTATCATTACCATTATGATTATGATTATTATTTTAATTATTATGATTATTATTATTTGAGTGTCACCACTTAACTACAATCAACTTTCCATGTCAACTGTAAACATCACTAAACACAAATTGGAAACAGTTGTTGTGTTAAATAACCAATTCTCCAATTCCCCATCCCCAGAGTCAACGACAGCTCGGCATTCGAGCACGTATTTGTCGGCGAACAGAAAGCAGCAACTATTTTGGGATTTCACAATTGGATACAATTTTATTTGCAAGAAAGGAAAAATAATGTCAATTATTTGGGCTGGAAGTTTACAGTGAGTTTGTCCAATTGCATTAAAAGCGGAAGTCACTTGAATAATAAATTTATTTTTTATTTTTACTTTAAATGTCTTACGCAAACCATCTTTCAGCAGTGGACATTTTAGCGAACTGGGCCCGCATTTCAGTGCCGGTGGTGAAATTCGAACTCATGCCTATCTAGATCCAAATCAAGCGCTGTATCGCTGACCACCTTAGCACTACGAGGGAGTACCGCGAGATCTCCCCACTGCGAACTCGATTAGGGATCGTCGAGATCTTCAACCCGTCGGAGTGCAATAGCGAGTCTCTACCCGGTGTCAGAGCATTCGAGATCTCCCTGAACCCGGCGCCATTTAGTTTTAAGTCAATTAGGAGCACTGTACAGCCGTTTCATCCTTGTTGAGAATTATTAGCAGAAAATGCCCTGTTCAAGTTTTATACACACATGAACTTGAACCCATGGCCTATCTGGTGTCAGATCAGAGCCTTTTTACTGTAGCCCATCTGATTGAGAAGCAAGGAGGATTCGAATCTAAAGTTCGCAGCTGTTTTAAAAAAAATAATTAATAGTTAAAAACTAACAAGAGGGCGTCATTTAAACGTAAAAACAAGAATTTGAGCATTTGGACAAGGCGGATTGACAAATATATTGAAATTAATTCAAAGTTCTTCTTTTGTAGTAAGTTTCCCGTCGCCAATTTGCTATGTCTGAAAATGAGCTACTTATTATGCCGAAAGGTTTTTGTCCTCAATCCGATTAGTTCGTTGATTGACTTATTGATTGTAATACGGTGTCGCCCAACATAAACGTTTATCAAAAATCTTTTTTCAAATAGAATGCCAAAAATAATTTGTATTTATCAATGCATTTTTTAAAGAAATTATTTGTTTTTAGAATTGTTAGTGAAAGGGTTCTCTCACTTGCTAAACCGGTAGTAACATAGGAATATTTGAGTGGGCAATTAGAATTGATCAGATTCACTATAAATAACAAATTTACGGCTCGAAGGTCATCCACCCGTAGCTCAGTGGTTTAAGGCGCTGGCCTGACACCAGATAAGGCGTGGGTTCAAGTTCATGTGTGTGTAAAACTTGAAAGGTATGCGCTGCTAATGATTCCAAATAAGAATGAAACAGCTGTACAGTGCTCCTGGTTAAATTAAAAACCTAATAAATTTATTGTTCAAGTGAATCTGACAATTCCAAAAAATACATAACTTGCTTTAAAACGTTAGTAATAAAATATAATAATACAACAAACCATAGTAACAAGAGTTGGTGATAAAGTCATTTCTTCATTAGTTCCAAGTTCGCACGGCATACCAAATTCCTATGCTAAGAGAATGCCCGATGCGAATTAAGTTTGGAGGAATAAAGATTGCTTTTTTGCCACAACGTCAGTGTTTGAAGGAATTGCAAAACGATTTTTCTTGGGAAAATTAAGGATTGACGCCAGTTGACGTATCTGTAAGCCTAACATGATAAATGAATACCTTGAGATACTTTTTAAGCATCTTGGGAGTATGCTGGCACCCATTCACTGACCGGGAGTCTAGTCAAAGTCTACTTATATTGCTTTGCTGTTGTTATTAGTCTAGACACTTGTGTATACCCAGTCCAAGACACACTACGTAGAGAAGGAACAGTCAGGAATATCATTATCATTGCTGTTTGAGACATTATAAGCACTATTTAAATCTTTAGCGCAAATGTCACATTGGGATGCTATTGATCCTTGGGATTTGAGTAATGCTTATTAAGTCTTAATTTCCAATAATGGTGACATTCCTGACTGTTCGTCCTCTACGTGGTGCATCCTGGACTAGGTGCCAACAGGCATCTAAACTAATAACTGCCGGGACCGAGTGTACAACGGTATAATTGGGCTGTCACTAGATTCCCGTTTAGTGAATGGGTACTACCACACTTCCAAGATGCTTAAAAGGTATCTCAAGGCTTGTGTGTGACAGCTGAAAGATCAACCAATTAAAAGCTGTCCATTGAACGTTAAATACTTCATAACATAATACAACATGAGTTGGTAGCAGAACCACCTCTTCTTGAATGCCAAGTTGGAATCGATTCTCGAATTGCTACACGAAAAGGTTGTCAGATGTGAATTGAACTTCATTCATTTATTTTGGTTGGTGACGTGGTCACCTCTTCATTATTTCCCATATTTATATGACATGTAGAACGATCGATTTCGATAGCTTGACAAGCGTAGACAAACGTGGAAGAATAACAAAGTTTCTTGGCTGGTAGACGGCATCCTTGTGACTTCGCCACTGTTTGCAAAGATTGACAAGGCAGCTTGATTTTTGTCAAGGTTATTTCCCTTAGCCCAAGGGCTACATATGATATACGTATACCTTTAGATACCTTTTAAGTATCCTGGGTGTATGTTTGCACCCACCCGCCGTAGCGGAAGCCCAGTTATACCGCTGTGCACTCGACCCTGCTGTTATTAGTCTAGATGCCTAGGGGCACCTAGTCCAGGATGCACCACGTGGAGGACTAACAGTCAGGAATATTACCATCATTGGAAATTGAGACTTTATAAGCATTACTCAAATCCTCAGGATCATTAGCATCCCTGTACAGTGAGTGGGTACTAGCACACTTTGAAGATGCTTAAAAGGTATCTCAAGGTAACTATCTACCATATGTAGCCGGTTGGGCTTATGAATCCGTTAACCGGCGTCAACCCTATAAAAGATCGTCTTGTAAAGACGAACGTCGTTGTAAGGAAGCGGGTTTCTAGCCAATTTGCATTCGACAACCTTTTCGTATAGGAATATGCCACCAACTTATGCTGTATCATGTTAAGAGTCCATTTTTGTGCACATTTTTCCACAATTAAAAGCCCCCCCAAATCAACTTACATCCAATTGCTATTTTGTTTTTTCCCATCGCAGAAATGCGACAATAAATTGCTGACAATGTCATTCGTTGACAACCAGAAACACCACAAGCCAACTGGAAGTATTATGATGGGTACATCGCCCGAATTTGAAATTGCCGTCTATACGATTGCATTTATGACAGTCAAAAAGTTTCCAGTTCGCGTCTACTTGAATCGATGCCACATTGACATTTATTGTTACAAAATGGGCAACAATGCCATTGGAACGTGTTATATGGGCTAAATTGATATTGCACGGCAACAAAGACATTTGTGTGTCTGTCTAATACACAATATTTTTACAAATTATACAGTCAATGTAATTTTATTTTTATTTATACAAACATTAATATTCTTTTTTTTTAAATTAAACACAAACATTTTTAAAATTGAAGCATTGCGATCTCTTTAAAATACCGAATATAAATATTAGAAAACGTAAACTGTGAGATGAATTCATTTCAAGGGGTGAAGCAGTACGGTGCTCAAATTAGACCTGGTGGAATTTGAATTTGAATTCCACCATATATTCTTATCAGTCACAAAACATATAAAATTTTAGTATATACATTAATGAATTAATTAATTTATTCATTTTGACTGGTGACGCGGCATCCTTCAGCTGTCGTCACATTTTGCAGAGATTGACAAAGGCGTCTGATATTTTGTCAGGGTTATCTCCCTTAGCTCAATGGCTGTATATGGTATACGTATACCTTAGGATACTTTTTAAGTATTCTGTGTGTATATTTGCACCTACTTGCTGTAGCGGAAGCCCAGTTATACCGCTGTGTACTCGGACCCTGCTGTTATTAGTTTAGACATCACGTAGAGGACAAACAGTCAGGAATATGACCATTATTGAAAATTGAGACTTGATAAGCATTACTCAAATCTTCAGGATTATTAGCTTGGTCATAATATGTGCATGCGTGTCTGTATGTTGTAAGCAAAACTTAAATGTCAACTTTAACCCATTTTATATGTTTGTAACTGACGAAAATATACGAAATGAATTTATCCCACAGTTTTCCAACTCATTATTTATCAACTTTTAGATATTGTTTTGCATTTTGGTTTAAAATTGATTAAATAATTCGATATTTCACGGGTGACTTGGAAAATGGACGCGCTGTGATACTTTATAGCATTAAAATCTCGTTGCTTATCTTAGATCCATCGGGTGGTCTAGCGATACAGCGCACGAATTTAGACCTCGGTGGGCATCGGGGTTAAAATTTTATCTCCGACACTATCATGCGGGCCCACGTTCGGTTTTGCTAAAATGTCCACCGCTGAAAGATGCGTTTCTTACAAAACAAACAAAGTAATAAACAATTAAAAAAATAATTTCGCTATACACACTAAGTTGTAATATTTATTCATTTAACTTGTTCAACTCCAGTTGACAAAAAAGGAGAATTCGAGTGTAAAGTTTATCATCATTATTATCGGCGATAAACATTCCTCACCGATAATTATCGCTCAAGATAGTTCAAATTACAAAAGTTTGCAGCAGCACTTAATGAACGGCACAATGTTTGAAACCTGGTCTCCTTAAAAATATATTGTCAAAGAAACAACATAAAACATCTTTTGATTAAATTATGGCGGAGTCTTCAAGGTCGAAAATGTAATGTACAATCGTATTTTGTAGTTCCATATTCTTTAGAGAAAAAGACTTTTTAAATAATAATAATAATATTAATATTAATAATAATAATAACTCCGCCTAGTTTGGATAAGGAATAATTCAATCTAACCGGGATGGTTTAGCGGTACAGCGCTCGAATTCGGACCTCGGTGGACATGGGTTCGAATCCCATCGCCGGCACTAAAATGCGGGCCCACGTTTGGCTTCGCTAATTGTCCACTGCTGAAAGTTGTTTCTTGTAAAACATTTAAAGTAGCAAACATAAAAAAACCAGGTTCAAACCTGGATAAAGGAGGAGGGTTTGAGCGCAAGGTTAGCAACCTGGCCTCTGTAAAAGGCCATTCCGGAAAACAACGGCAAAGAAATGATCACATGTATCTGGGTGACGGAGTTACACAGATGACAGGGGTTGAGTGAAAGCCGAAAGGAAGCTCAGTTTTCAATTTGCAGAATCTTCAATGTTAACGAGACTTTGTTGGTGCTGTTTTGTTGTAATTGTTGTCTTATTGCTCTATGCTTATTTTTAAAGCAAAAGGGTTTTGTATAATATAATATAATATAATATAATAGTTATTAATAATAATAGTAATAATAATGTTAATAGTAATAATAATAATAATAATGTTAATAGTAATAATAATAATAATAAATATTATTGGTAGACATGGGTTCGAATCCCATTGCCGGCACTAAAATGGGGCCCACGTTTGGCTTCGCTAATTGTCCACTGTTGAAAGATGTTTCTTGTGCAAACATTTAAAGTAGCAAACATAAAATAAATAAATAAAATAATATAATATACTGCAGCATTCATTTTGCTATTAAAACGTAATATCATAACTTAAAGACAAACACATAATTGTATACAAATATACATAAAATATTTGAACAATTAAAACTTTTCAGTTTGAAATATTTTCGAAACATAAAAAAAAAAAGTCGCTGCCTTTTATTATTCAAAATTAAAAATTAAATTGTTTTTACAAAAAATAATTTTTTTTTAATTTTAATTTATTTTATTACGTTAAAAATAGAATATATTGTATTTTAAATTTTTTTTGTTAGTTAACAATTATATATTGTAACATCTGTCAATGCAGTAGATGAAAATGTGTTATTAATATTTTTTTGAAATTGTGAGAAAGTCATAATTTAATAACATTAATTATATAAACAGAATTATTAAATGCAATTTAACTATTATTTATAAAAATTAATAAATTATTAATTTATATGCTTAAAATAATTTTTCAAGTAATTTTAAATACTCTAAACTTATGTTTTTTAATTTAACGTTGTAATGCAACCTTACAATAAAAATATAAAACTAAATTTTCTTTAAAAAAACTAATTTATTACTAAAAAAGTTATATATATATATATATATATTTATATACTAAAAAATATATATATATATATATATATATATATATATATATATATATATATGTATATATATAGATATATAGTTATTTGTTTTAATATATAAAAATTAGAAATGTAGTTATGTTCCGGAAAAAAATCATTTTGTTCTACTAAAAAATATTGAAGTAAAACACTAATTAAAATGCTTATAAAAAATTTTAAATATAAATTAAGTATATTTCGTTAAAACAACTTCAAAATATTATTGTTTTTTTTTCAAATGATACAAGTTATTCGTAACAAGAAAAACAATTTCTCTGTTTGTTTATTTGATGTAATTAAAAACAATTAAATACACCAGTTTTTGTAGTATAATAAACAAAAAATGGTTAATTACCAATGAAAAATACAAAAATATATTAAATTTTAACTTTTTAATCATATAAAGTTTGGTTGAATTTTTACTAGAAAAAGAAAAAAACAAAAAAATAAACAAAAAATAAATAAAAAATAAACAATTTTTATTATTAATTAATAAATTAATCAAAGAATCAATGTTATTATTTAAATCCATCAAAATGCAAGTTTATTAAATTTACAACGAGGTGTCCAAGAGAAACAATGGAATTAAACAAAACATTTAAATTAAATCAACAAACTTATGCACCTGTAACAAAATTAAGCCAGCAATTGCTCCATCCTTATCTACAATAATAAACAAGTCTATTATGAATTGTGAAGTAGCTGATACTTGGCGTATCTCACGAATCACACCTATTCCAAAAAGTTTCTGTCCCATCAACAAATCCAGAACATTATCGCCCAATTGCTTGCACCTCAGTGTTTTTAAAATTAACTGAGAAAATAATACTTAACGACCTCTCAAGCCTATATTGAACATTAGTAATGATCACTATCAATTTGCATATAAAAATAATTATTCTAACTGTCGACTGTGTAGCCAGCCTTGTTCATTACATTACTGAATCGCTTAACAAAGGAAAATGTTTAATATATTGCATGTTTCTAGATTATAAATCTGCTTTCAATAGCACATCAAGAGAAAAATTACTTAAACGTTTTAAGCTACTTGAAACGCCCAACCACGTTTTAAACTGGCTACGAAATTATTTCTCAAAAAGAAAACAATATACACAAATTGGTCGTAATAAATCAGAGTTAACAGAAAATAATAATGGAGTTCCACAAGGTGCAGTACTATCTCCGTTTTTATTTTTACTGTACGTAGATCCATTGCTAGTGCCGAAGCCATCACTTTTGTTTAAATTTGCAGATGATATGGTATTGTGCACAAAGATTTCTTTAAACAATAATCTAAACAATTTTGAAAATTCTATTAATAAAATTGAAAAATGGTCTACTAACTTTGATCTCAATTTAAATCCATCAAAAAATGCAAGTTTGTTAAATTTACAACGAGGCGTCCAAGAGAAACAATAAAATTAAACAGAACATTCAAGTTAAATCAAACAAATATATGCATCTGTAACAAAATTAAGTATGTTGTGGGTAAACATAAATAGCATACTTACCTGGTGTGATCATGTAGAGCATATATTTTAAAAACCAAATCATTATGCTACTATATAAGAAGATTAAGAAAACTAAATGTTAACATTTATATTAGTAAATTGTTTGTTACATCATGTTATTATCCATTAACATTATATTGCTTATCGGGAATTTTTTCTGGTTTATTAAAACAAAATTATATTATTTAAAAAAAAAGCATATTATTTTAATTTTTGTTTTTATTATTTTTTATATTGATGGTAAAAATGTATTTTACGCTGAATGTATCTCTAGTGAGATATTAAAGCTTAACAATAATAACAATAGTAATAATAATAATAATATGCATTTGTAACGAAATTTAAACCGATGATTTTTTTAAAATAATTACTACTACTTCTACTACTACTACTACTAATAATAATAATAACAATAACCATAATAATAATAATAATAATGACAATAATAATAATTTTGCATACAAAATAAGATACTGTGTACAAACCTACAATTTTACAGTTAAAAAGAGATATGGGACAAATATTATATTGGTTGTACAAAAGGTATAAACTAACCGTTATATAGAAAATAATTTTAATTAATTAAGCACCGATATTTTTATAACAAAATATAACAAAATCTTATAAACTAAAATATAATTTATTTATAACAGGGTCACAAGTTACAACTTTACCAAGTTAATTTTATTTGTATTTAAATTTATTTTGTTTACATAAAAAAGTTAATTTTTTTTAATTTTATGTTTATTACTTTGAATGTTTTACAAGAAACATACAATAAATTATACATATATATATATATATATATATATATATATATATATATATATATTAGTGTGTGTTTACATTTTTTTAAATGTCTAACATAATATTTTGTGTTCATCATTTTCCATAACCTTTAGTTATAAATTAGTAAACATTTTATAAACTGTCTTTGTACCTTAAAAAAATTCGCTATTGTATTGTTTATTTACAATATATAAAATTGTATAAAAAAACTGAGTTTTATTTTAAAATTGTGTATTTACTACAAAAGTTTGAAAACATTTTTTTGTAAGTAAAAAAATAGTTTCAGTTTCAATTTTTTTTGATGTGGTTAAAAGAAAAGCCAAACGCCTGTTTAAATCTAATATCGGTTAGGCTAATCCTATACTCTTTCAAATAGAAATAATTAAAATAATAATAATAAAATAATAATAACAATAATAATAATAATAATAATAATAATAATAATAATAATAATAATAATAATAATAATAATAATAATAACAATAATAATAATAATAATAATAATAATAATAATAATAATAATAATAACAATAATAATAATAATAATAATAATAATAATAATAATAGTAATAATAATAACAATAATAATAACAATAATAATAAAAATAAAAATAAAAATAGTAATAATAATAACAATAATAATAACAATAATAATAACAATAATAATAATAATAATAATAATAATAATAATAATAATAATAATAACAATAATAACAATAATAATAGTAATAATAATAATAATAGTAATAATAATAACAATAATAACAATAATAATAAAAATAAAAATAAAAATAGTAATAATAATAACAATAATAATAACAATAATAATAAAAATAAAAATAAAAATAGTAATAATAATAACAATAATAATAATAATAATAATAATAATAATAATAATGGCTTAGTTTCATTAAATACTGTAAGTTATTACCGCTAGCAAACAAGTAAATAATTTATTTGATTAGGGTTTTTACGATGTAGGTCATGGCTGAATATCCTTCAAAGCATAATTCATTTATATTAATTATTGACCGAAAATGGAAATGCCAATTAATGAATTACAAATATTAAAATATGTGAAAATAAAGAAAAACAAATCATGTTAAAAAAAGTTTAATTTAAAAATTAATCAATTAATTGTTATACATTTGTTGAGAAATTTATCACATTTTGGTTCTTATTAAGAATATGACATAATTACAACGTTAATATTTTATGTATAAAATATAAATATTAGCCGCCAAATTTTTGTAAACATTTAAAAATTTCTCACACAAATTAATACTAAATCAATTGTTATAAAAATTATGTATACTGTTTTTAATATTTATGCTTCTATAGATGTTAACTTAAAAAATGTTTTTTTTCATTATTTGTAATTAGTAAATGTTATTTTATTTTTTATGTTTGCTACTTTGAATGCTTTGCTAGAAACATCTTTCAGCAGTAGACGATTAGCGAAGTCAAACGTGGGTCCGCACTTTAGTGCCGACGATGGGATTCAAACCCATACCCACCGAGGTCCGAATTCGAGCGCTGTACCGCTAAACTACCCCATGCTCCAGCATTGCAGTTTTTGACTCAAACCTGGGCAGGCATAAGTTCGATTTCCTCTACCGACATTAAATGCGGGCCTAGGTTCGTCCTCGCTAACATGTCTACTGCTGACAAATGCGTTTTTTGTAAAAACACATAGAGTAGAAAAAATAAATGAATAAAATAAAAGTATTCATTATTAGTCATTATTTAAAAAAACACCCGGAAATCAATATGCTGTACTCTATCGTAATCCAAAAGCGATTTTTGGCGGACAGTAAAATAACGCTTATAAACGTTGAATTAACTTTTTTTTTAATATACCAATTTAGTTTAAGCGTCGATTATTAAAAATATGCATTTGGTTTGGTTTAACTTCAAGAATATTTGACAAAAATATGTTGTTTTAGAATTGCCATAATTGTCTAAATACTGGAATAATAAAAAGGTGTCCATTTAACCAATTACTCGAATTTACCATGTGTATTTGAAAATTATATAAACATACAATTTTATTTATATTTATTTATTGATTTTTTTTCTTATGAGTAATACATAATGAGAATCCATTTTGACAGATTTGTTATTATTATTATTATTGCCGGGGTCGTCTAGCAGTACAGCGCTCGGAGTTGGACCCCAGTGGGTTCGAATCCCATCACTGGCACTAAAATGCGGGCCTATGTTTGGCTTCGCTAATGAAAGATGTTTTTTGTAAAACAATCAAAGTAATAAACATAAAATAAAAATAAATAAAGTGATATTAATAATAATTATTATTATTAAAATCTAGTAATAGAATTAATTTTTATTTTGTACCTAATATATTTTTTTGAAAATATATCTAAAAAATAATGTAAAAGTAAAAATTATATTATTGTAGTGAATTTTAACGTATTTTAAAATTAACTTTACCAGAAAATATAACACTGTTACTAACACATTTTTGTGTTGCTTTTCCTTGTTTTGTGGCACTAATTATATGTTATCTGTGTTTGTATATGCTGAATCTACCTCTATTCATGTACTGAAGTTTATATCAGTAAGTAAATAAGGAAAGTTGAACCAATTTTACATCACATATAATTGTGTAATGTTGGGTACACTTTAGATAAAAAGTTTCTTGCAACAGCATTAAAACTCAAGTAGCCAATTTTAGAGTTTATTATAAAAATGTTTCAATTTTTTTCTGTACTATTTTAAATTGCTTACTATATATATCCGCCTACAGAAAATCATAAATGAATTAATTTGGCAAGTAGCAAGCCTGGATAAAAGAGAAGGGATTGAGCGCAAGGTTGGCACTGAGAAGATGCCATTTCGGCAGAACAACCGCAAAGAGGCAATAGCCAAAAGGAAGCCCAATTCTGGATTTATCGTATCTTTAATTAAAGGAAGAAAATTACTTTATCAAAATCTGCGTTTACAGCTTAAAAAACTAGCAAAAATGGCTTTGAAACGAGCAATTAATAATGGCAAAAAAAAAGATTGGCTAAAAACTATTCGGAAAGACCAAATTGAACTTAATGGCTTATGGAGGATCAAAAAAATTGTTCCAACACATGGAATTATTTTGTTCTTTATACTATCATTGTTATCTTGTTGTCCCAATACTTGTTTCATAGTAAGAAAGTTATGTAATAATAATAATCAAAATAATAATAC
>JAKXYG010000814.1:0-10449 GCA_025895645.1 Cardicola forsteri
ATCTTGTAAACAATATATTTTGTTTACAATTACCAAATTAAATAAAAAAATAAACAAACAAACACTATTTTAAAAATACAAAACTATTAACAATTGTATATATATATATATATATATATATATATTAATGTGCAGTTAAAATAAACAACAAAATTATTTCTCACAGCGTAGAATAAAAATGAAGTGTTTGTACAAATAATAAAAAATAAAAAATATTTATATTAACAACCCTTTTTACAGTCTAAATGCTTGAAAACTAACAACAATGTAATTAGAAATACACAATAACGTAAATTATGATTATACACATTTTATATTTGATTATGCAATAATTAGTATTAAATTTATTAAATACATTAATTTTTAATTAATATATATATATATATAAATATCCGTTTTAAAAAAAATATTTTGTATACCAATATAAACTGTAATGTACATATGCATATTAACTTTAAACATTTAGAATGTACAAAAATTATTATATTACATTAGTAGAACAATATAAAATATTAATTAATTAAATTTTTAAAATAAATAATGAAGTATGTATATCCTTGATTTAATTTAGCAACACCTGGTAAGCATGTCTATTTTTAAACTTCTATAATTATATATTATATTATGTTAATAAATAAATAAAGTAAAATTAAATACATAGATAAACAAAAAACAAAATTAACGTATATACAAAAGTCATGTTCAATATGATATGCGCAAAAAGACGTGGTGTTATTTAGGGGACACTATGGTTAATAGTGTGCACATATAATAGTAATTATAAAACGCGAATGTATGTTTAGCACAAATTAATAATATAGCAATTACAAATAACATAATGTATGTTAAAGCATATTCTATACATTATCAATAATATTTAATTTAAAAATTATTTAATATATAAATAAATATTACTAAATCATAAACTAACACGTTTATTATTTTATTAAGTAATGTAAATAAACTATATGTTTACAAAAAATATGTTAAAAATAACAACAACAATGGAAAACGTTTTATTTATATGTATTATTATACGTATTATATCTATGTTATTATATGTCTTTATTATATGTGCTAGGTAGTTTAGAGTTTAAACGCAACATGATTGCTATACGTGGATATTTGCTAAAATGTACCCTGCTTATAGATATTTACCGTATTACACTTAATTATTAATTATATATAACAATAAATAAAAAGTTTTACTTTTGCAACAACACAATTGCAATAAAAACCAAAATTTACACTATAGAATAGACGTTTATATTGCAACAAAATCGCCATTTTACGTTAGTACAAATGTATTCAATATTATTTTAAGTTTTTTCGTCGGGAAAATTTCACGTTGTTTTGTATATTTATGTAAGCAAAACATATGTTGCCAATACTCATTTGACCTTAATTTATTAGATTTAACAACCTACAAACATTATTATTTATTTTATTATTATAAACATGGGGTCCAACATTTAAAAAGTACCTATTTATGTTTTTGTTTAATTTTGCATTTAAAAGATATGTACACATCTAATAGCAGAAAAAACTGGATGTGCACCATTAACTAGTAAACAATACGCTTTTTTTATAATTACCAAATTAAAAAAGCAGAATAAACACCATTTTAAAAATACAAAAATATTAACGATTATTCATATATACTTATTAATGTGCAGTTACAGAAAACAACAAAAAACATTTTAACAGCGTAGAATAAAGTTGAAGTATTTTTGCAAATAAGACAAAATCATAACATATTTATTTTTACAGGTTAAATGTTTAAAAACCTATAACAATATAATTTACATTAGAAATACATATTCAAAAGTTAAAAACCACAATAGCGTACATTATGCTTAGACACATTGTTTAGTATTTAATAATGCAATGATTAGCATTAAAATTTAAACATTTAAAATGTACAAACGTTATTATATTACATTAGTAGAACAATATATTATATTAATCAGAAAAGTTTGTAAAATAAATAATACAGTATATCCTTGTTTTGATTTAGCAACACCTGGTAAGCCTATCCATTGTTAAAACTCTATAATTATATATTATATTATGTTTTTTTATAAACTATTAAATCTTTAATTTATTTGTAAAGTATAAACGTTAGATTGCTACTTTTGTGTAAATAAATAAAATTGCATATTTATTGTTTATTTAAAAATACTTTATTAAACACAATGCTTGTACAAAATATATTAAATGCAATATTCGGCAATCATTACAAAAAACTAAATATATTTACATTTTATCAAATTAATATGTGGATACTAATAAACACAGCTGTATATTTATTGTTATAAAAACATTATAGTTTTTTTAAAACAAAAACATATTGTATATAATAATACTTATTATTATTATTCATATTTATGGTTATTGGGTTAAATATTTTAGTAAAAGTAGCTTTCAGCACACAAAAATAATGTACAATTATAAAAATGCAATACATTTATCTGTATGTAACATCCGTTTGAAAATAAATAAATACATAAGTAAAATAACATTAACATTTATAGACTGAAAAAACTAAAAATTAACATCTATACAAAAATCTTGTTCATTATGATATGCGTAAAAAAGCATGGTATTATTTAGGGGACACTATGGTTAATAGTGTGAAATATAACAGTATACATGAAATGCGAATTTATGTTTAGCACAAATTATATATATATATATATATATGTTTACAAAAAAAATGTTAAAAAAAGTAACAATAAAAATGGAAAACATTTTATAATTATATCTATGTTATTATATGTCTTTATTATATGTGCTAGGTAGTTTAGAGTTTAAACGCAATATGCGTGCTATACGTGTATATTTGCTAACATGTACCCTGTTTATAAATATTTACCATATAACACTTAATTATAATTATATATAACAATAAATAACAAGTTTATAAACTCATTTTATTGCATAGTTTGTAATAAAATTAATTTTATCTAGACCCTCTCTTGCAAGAAAAATAAAAAAGAGTTTAAAAGCAAGGTTAGCGACCTGAACTTTGATGTCTTATTTGCTTTATTGCATTTATGTTTTAACCTAAAATTTTTATTTTTGCAAAATATTTTTTACTTGTCAATCTAAAATTACACAACAAATTGACCAAGTTAAACAAAAATAAAAGGAATATAAAATTAAAAAAATATTTTTAATAATTAATTTGGTAAGTAAAATACACATTTTTATTTTTAATAAATTTTTACTAAAAAAAGTTAAAGTATCACGTTACCAGCGTATGTATCAAAGTTAAATATTTATAGAAAATTGTAGCGTATTAATCAATTTTTTATAATGTGTAAAAAAATGTGTTATTTGTAAAAATATACATTAATTTATTTTACAAACAAATATATTTTAAAAAAATAAACTGCAATGAATACATTGTATACTGTATATATATATGTATATATAATAATAATTTGCAAATTAACAAAAATATTTAAATAAAAATAATTAGTACTGAATATTATAGTAAAACCACTTTTAATTTAAACAAAAGCTTTAGATGGAATTTAAAGTTTTAAATGTATTTAATTAAAAACAAATTTTAATTATATAATATTTTTCAGATTTAATGCATTTTTTATTTGATACAGAATTGTTATTTAAATTAAAACATTATTTTTATATATTGCATAATAAAATAACTTACATTATTAAATATATTTCTGTACAATTAGTTTTCTAATATGAATTATGTTAACTAACTTGTTGTGTAATATTTTACATTATATTTAACTTTTAAATTTATTTAATTGTTTATTATAAGTTAATTGTTATTTTGAATAATTTCTAATTATACTATTTTGTTTTTGTTATAATGTATGCCCTGATCAATAATTTAATTACTTTTACAATTTTTTAAACGCCTTAGGTTGGAAAAATATTAAAGCTACTAATTCTTATTAGTATAATCATATAAGTAATAAACAAGAAAAAAATTAAGAAGTTAAACTTTTATTTGAACTTTTAATAATCTCGTTGCATTTTTTTATTTAATAATATTATATAATATAAAATTATTAAAATAGAAAATAGAATTAACGCTTTTTTAAAAATTAAAAAACAAATTTAAAGATAATTATTAAAGTTTGCATAACGAATACTTGCTTTATGTTAATTATATACGTATATTTAGAAATAATGTTTAAGTAAAATGTGTCGAATAAAAATTGTTTAAAAAAGAACTACATTTGTAAATTATATTTAAATATATATCTTTTATTTAAACAGTAGTTTAACGACAATGAACAAAAATATTTATTATATATATATATAACAATGTGTTTTACTATTAAATTATGTTTTAATCAATGAAATATGATAAATACAATTTATATTCTTAAATTTATAGCACTAACTTTTAAAGTTACAATATAAATTTTAAAATAATTGTCACTAATGTTATAAAATTTGATAACATTTTCTAACCTTTCTGTATTAACTGGCATAACATAAAATTTAAATAATTTTTATAATAACATTGTTTTTTTATTAAGTTTTATACTAATCCACTGTTCGTATAAAAAATATAAAAATGTTTAAATTATTTTGAATTCACAGTAAATATATGTTTTGTGTAGATATATATAAAATGTTTTATCTAACATATTTTATCATGATAAATATTTTAATATTTTATTAAAAATATATTTAGCGTAAAACACATTTTTACTTTTTAAATACAAATATAAATTAGTAAAAAAAATTGCAATACAAATATTATAATTAAAATAAAATAAAATGTTACATGTTAATGATCAGAAATACAGTCAATACATTAATTATGCAAATTGAAAAATAATAATATTAATATAGTGTCCATAAGTTATTATAAGACACATTTATATTATATTGTAGAATGTTTAAATTAAATTAGAATTGATTTACTTTAGCTAGTCAATATCCTAGATAAAGGAAATTGGTTTAAATGCAAAGTTAGGTGTAAGAAATTATGATGCTACGAAAACAATAAAAAGACGCTATTCCGGCAAACAACGGCAAATAAATAATAACACGTATACCACGTTATGTAAAAACCAAAAAACTTAATACTTAATGCTAATTGTATACAATAATTAAAAATGTTTTATAAAAATTTGCTTAACATAATTAAATTTGTTAATGAAATTGTCTTGTGCACAAATTGTTTTTAAATAATAAGCATAAAAAAATTAAAATTTAATTAAAAAATTAAACGGTAGTCGCCAACATTGATTTTAATTTAAATCCATCGAATTATAAACTTGTCAAAATTAGAAAGATACAATCAGATAAATTACAACATGTAAATTTAAATAGATAAACATATGTACCTGTACCTAAAATAGTTTACTCAATTGCTACCTAACAGCTCAAATACCAATGTTGTTAATTTTTTAAAATATATTTAAAGGTAACATTAAAAAACATACTGAATTTTCGGTATTATGTAAACGCCTTGTTTTTGTTTTTTAATATAAGATGAAACAAAAATATATTACATTGCCATTAAAATATATCTTAAACGCCTAGATTAGGTTTTTTAAAAAATGGCAATCACATAAACTATTAACATTTTAAACTTTGTTATGTCCTTAATTATTTAGTATCTAATTTAATTAATTTTATTACTAAACACAATTTAATTAACTATGCACAACATAGTCACTGAGCCATTCCTTACTTGAATTACTGACTTGTTTACTAATCGCTCCTTTAGTGTACGAATAAGCAGTAATTTATCTTTTTTTTGCCAAATCAGTTTGGGTATTTTTTATGAGTAAGTATTAGGACCTCTTCTGTTTATTATATTTATTAACAACTTAGCTGAAATAGTTTAGTCTAACATTTTGCTATATGCAGATAATGTAAAGATCTGGAGCTCGAAAGTATGTCAACTTTAGGTTAATATCAATACTATTTGTAAGTGGGCTGTTAATAACTTCTTCTACTAAATCTAGCTAAATGTAAGCTTATATATTTTGGTATATTATCTAAAACGTTTTCTTAATGTTGAATTATAACTCCAAAATAACAGAATTGGTTAAATCTATAAATTATTTAAAAGTAATAATTAATACTGCGCTAACGTTTACAGGTCATCATTCTAAAGTTGCTTACATTTACTACTGACTAATCAAATTATTTAAAATAAATTTAAGTAATTTTTTTTGAAATGTGCTTGTTTGCTATATATGCTTGATATTATACCGCATTTAAGATATTGTGCACAGGTTACGGCCCCTATTTTGAAATCTGACTTACATAAACTCCTAAAAGTTTGAAAAGTGATCTCTAAAATACCTGGGTTTTTATGGCATTTGTTCTATCATGACAGGCTTTTTTTTCTAAAATTATTTCCTTTACAAAATAAGAGGCTTCGGGATTATTTTATTTTAGTATATACATATTTAACATCTGGTTCCCTCCCATTTTTCTATTTATTAACTAAAAACTTTTGTAACGGGCACAATCTCAAATTGAGTAAACCCAGAGTGCAATCCAAGTTGAGACTCTATCACTTCACCCGGAGAATGATTAACGTTTGGAGTCTGCTTCTAATAGTAGTCAATGTCAAATCGGTCTTGTCATTTAAGGCCGCTTATAAAGGTTATGGCTTATCCAATTTTACATAATTGTGACTTAAATTATTTAGCTAGTTGATAGTTTATTTATTTTTTAACTTTGTTTAACTTTTGTTTTTTTAATACAACATTTTTAATATAACTAAACCGAGGATTAAAAGGAGATTGTCTCTTAGTCATTTTGTGAACCAACTTGTAATCTGTATGTAGTTGCTAAATAGGTTTTAGTAAAATAATTATTTTTGTAGAAATTATTGTGAGGTTTTATGTTAATAATTATATTACTAAATGTTTTGTTACATTTTGTTTTAATCCTTTAATATAATATACCTCATCTGTAATTTTATATGGTTTATTAAAAAAAGAAGAATATTTTTAAAAATAAAATACTTATGTTTACCGTCATTATATTATAAATATATATATTATGAATAATATTATTTTTTTTATTAAAAATAAGTTTTAACAAATGGTTAAACACGCTGTTTTACAACTATTGTTTTACTAATTGTTTGACTTTAAGTCTAGCCAGATATTAAGTGTAAAATTAATAATAATAGTAACAATAATAATAATATTAATAATAATAATAAAAATAATAATAATATAGATAATAGTGCGTTTTTAATTTAAAATACACATAAATTTGTGCAAACTGTTAAATATAAAATATAAAAATAATTAACAATTCGTATTTAAATATATTGTAAATTATAGGTTTGTACACAACGTTAATAAAAAAATGTTTATTACTTTTAGTTTAACATATTAGTCATAATAAAAATAAAAGAATAGTAAGCAAGTATAAATTAAAGATTAAGTAAAATTGCAATAAATTAATTTAAAAACTTAAAAAGAAAACTTTCAAATAAATATAATTCATACAATCCTGTCAAAATCATTTCATATAAAATAATTGAGACAGGACTGAATAAATATGTTTTTAAAAAATACTTAGTTAATACAAATAAATTTACAAAAACAGTATCGTTTTTTAAAAAGCAAAATATAAACAATAGATGTTTTTATTACATTCAACGCAAATAATTAAATCAATAAATGTTTAAAATTTATAATAAATAATTTAAAAAAAACATTATTTGAGCATTTTTTAATAATTTTTTTGTAATATTATTTGAACAACGTTAATAATAAACAACATTAACATAATTAAATAACTCATAATAAATCTACAAAATTATGTTAACTAACCTAACTATTACAATAAAAATATTTAAAATAAATAATTATTATATAAACTAATTTTGCATTTTAATTTACAATGTATTAGTTAAAATAATCACGATTAAATAAAAAAATTGTTAATTTTGTAAAATATTAATTTTTTATAAGTTTAAATTTAACATATTTAATTTTGTTAATTTAACATTAAATTATATGCTATTGAACAATAAAAAATAATTGTTCATATAACAAAAAGCAATAATAATTAACATTAAATTTGAAATAACTTTAACATTTAGTACACAATTACACTAATTTTAAAAGCACACAATATATTTATTTATTATTGTATTATTATTATGTTAATTAATCATATACTAAAACGTTTTATTAATCCAAATACGACTAAACAACAATATGGTATAAACGTAATTTTTAATACAAATGTATTATTATTTATTATTTTTATATATTTTTATAAATATATATATTTGAAAAACACATATTTAGTGTTGAACATATATAGCAACGCCAAACGTTAGCATGCATTATGTGCTATTGTTTACATTTTAAATTATGTCCACTAAAGTCAAAATTTAAGCCATACTGATATACGTATTTAAATACAAATATACAATAACGTACTTTCATAATTTCTAGTTTAAATAATTTTGCCTAATTTGTATCAAAAATGAATTAATCTAGCCTGTCCAAGTTTGAATAAAGATAGTGGGTTTGAGGACAAAGTTAGCAACCTGGTTTTTGTAAATATAAAACAACACCAATTTGACAAACAGCGGCAAAAACGTAATTGCACGTATCTGGATAAGAAAACTACACAAATAACAAGTAAAAACAAAAGAAAAACAATTTTTGATTTGCCGAATGTTTAGTGCCAAAAACTTAACCAATGTTGGGACATGGAATGTGCGCACACTTTTTTATACAAGTCATACAAATTCTTTAAAAAAAAGATGTTGTGTATTAGCAAAATGTAATATAAAGTCTCTGTTTATTTTACAAATAAAGATACGTCAATTTTATTTTTTGGACATTAAAAAAATATATTTATGTAGTTGATATAATGTTAAGTAAAAATGATGATAAAAGTTAAATTAAATAAAAACTTGTAAGCGACCGTATTAATTTAGCCAAATTTAACGCCAAATGTAAAAAATAACAAATATGCAAGTCTACGCCTCTACTGAGGCTACTAAGTTAAATCAAAAATATATATTATATAATTAAATACAACGTATTTTGGATAATGTGCCAAGAAGAATTTTAATGCAAATTTGAACTAAAACAGATATGGGTACTTCTTAAATGTTTTACCACATAGCTATGCTGATAACATAAATAATAATAATTGCGGATTGTTAACGGTAAACAGTTATTGTAGAATAAATGTTGGTAACACATTTTTTGCTCTCAAAAATATACACAAAACAAAATGTGTTCCTCCTGACTGAAAAACAAACAATGAAATTGACTACATTTGTATTAGCACATAATAACAATTTTTATTACAAAGTAATATAGACTTATCTACCAATACTATTTGTTATTAAATGTTTTATTTTAATTTGTTATAATTGTAATACAACAAAATTTATTTAAATCTAATTATAATGTTTATTTGTTACATTTAAACTAATTTTAACAATGTGTAAATATACAAAATAAAATCAAGAATTTCAGGAATCATTTACAATTTTTTTAAAGTTTTTTACAGTGTTTATCAAGAATATTTGTAATAAATCGTTACATTTTATTAAATAACGTTAACATATGTAAATATTAAGCGTTTGCTATATTAAAATTCCAGTAACTGCGTTCGAACAAAAAATGGTCATACTGAAATATTCGAAATTGTCATAAAAGTACGTCAACGATATAATTTTTTGTTTTTACCGGTAATTAATTTTATTATCACTCAATCCATAAATAATGTTTTTTTTTAATATTTAATAAAACTACAGCAAATTAACAAATTTTAATTTTGCAAATAATTATAGACAACTCAGTGAAACTCTAAAAATAATTTAAATATAACAACACGTCTTAGTGATATTAGTTTTTGTATTAGATTACGGATTAAGTTTTTAAAAACATTAATGTTTTGCACTAAATTAAACAATAATTTGTTTATTAAAGTTAATAAACAAAATAGTAATACTCCTAAATTCCTTTACAAATATGTGAAGCATCATTGGTAAAAACGGAAAATTCAAAATTAATGTTAAAGTAAGACGGCAATATATGAGAGTAAAACGTAGAAACAAACAGATAAGATTGATATAATATAAGATGTATAACCGGTTTCTTAAAATATTTTAAAGATTATTTAATACGATCGCATTTCAAATAATAAGATTATAAGAAACACCAACTTTTGTTTACTTTATAACATTATTACAATTAGAAGAAAAAAATAATTTGTTAAATTTTGCGTATACCACGCAATAAACCAACAAAAGTGAATGTGAAATGGACAATTGTAAATAGTAAGAAAAAGGTTTGAAGTCTAATAATAATTTAAAAATATATAATTAAAATAAATGTTTTATGGGGTCAAGGAAAACATTTTGCAAAATATTTAAATACAAGAAAACAATTTGTTGTCTTAGTTTCTTTTTAAATAACGACACTTTGTTGTTGTTTTTATTTG
>JAKXYG010000258.1:0-276238 GCA_025895645.1 Cardicola forsteri
TACCCTCTCTAACGACTCCCGTCGAGGACATTCGTTCAAGATCTCCAAACCCAGGGTCCACTCTTGTCAGAGCTCCTATCACTTTTCTTACAGGGTTATTTCCGCGTGGAACAGCTTACCTGCCAACATCGTCTCAGCCTCGTCCTTACAGTCCTTCAAATTGGCTTATGATTCACACTATCTTTATAATTTTATCTAATTATTTGCTTTTATTATTTTTATGTTTTTATATCGTTTGATATTGATATCTGATACCCAGAACCGAGTACTAAAAGGAGTTTTTTTCCTACTTAACTCGTGTATAAACCTGAAACCTGAAACTATTTGCGGTTTATTGTAGTTTTTGTGTCGCATATTACAATAGTTGTTAATTCTAAAATTGTACATTTTTCAAGCGGTGTAATCTCATATAAGTACCACACATTTTGCAACGGAAACATTGCGAGAGAAATTCCTTTTAAATGCTTATAAGCGTTTTCAGCATGAATGTTAGTAAAATTTTCAACGTTTATTGTTATTTTGAATGCTTTCACCCACAAATTTCTTAATGGTAACCAGTATTTGGTTATAAAGGAATTTATATGTGAATACTAACGTTTCATTCGATTTACAAGTTGAAAATATCTACGTTTATTATAGCGTCGTGCAGAACATACCTGCTGATAGAATAACACCTCATTAATTTTTTTAAGAAATCGTGTTCTTTATTTTTTTACAACTATTTCATAAATTTATAAAACATACTTATTTTCTTGTTTACAGCTTGGAGAATATAAAAATGGCGCAAATTTATCTTACAACTGGGAGATGTTTCTTTCAGTGCGCGACGGAGGGCTAGAGCCCAATCAATTGTGAATAACTTTGTTCCACTGGTATTGCCAATTATTTGCTTCAAGTGTTGTAACGCACTAAATTTTAATTAAACTATGCATAATGGAAATGGACTGACTAAAAGTATCAGTCACAACAAAAGCCACTAATAAATAACTAAAACACTTTTATTACTAAATTTAAATTACTTCTTTTTATTTGTACTGTAGGTCGTATCAAAACAAACATTTTCAGGGAATTTTCTATACAATGCTTTTGATCAGTGTGGCAAAAATTAATTACAGTATACTTCTCATCGCTGTCCCGTTTTCATACCACTAATCCTTTTTCCTTTAAACGGGACAGCATTTCTTCAAGGTTTACAGTTTTTAAAAATCAAGTTAAATCTGTTCGTACTGTGACCCAATTTTTACCAAAGTTTGTACAAATCCCTTGTTGTAACTTTTTTTTTTAATTTGTCACGAGCATATACCTAAATTTGGGGAATAGGGTATTTTACATAAATAATAATTTTAATTCAAATTTTTCCTCCTTCGATAGCCTTCTCTTGTTAGGATCCAAAGCAATTTCCTCACTGGAGCATGTGTGTTTGTGCTTCAAATTTGGTGCGGTTATAACATATTTATCGTTTTCAAGTTTAACCGTAAAACGTACAGAACAATTAAAATTTTAGTTCTAAAAAAAATTACATAAAAATGAAGTTACTTGGTCTTACGAAGTCTGATTTTCGCATCTGATAAAAAGTACATTTGTAAAAAAACCTTTTTGTACGCAAATCTTTTATCTCCTCCATGGTTTTGTTCAGATACAGTAATAAAACTCATTGTTGGTATTTTTTTTAAAAACGTGGACAGCAGTTTTTATTTCTTTCTAATTACGATAAGTAGATGGAGTCCGGACTGGTGCACAAACAAACGCCATTGTAAAATTAATTTTATTATTTTATTATTTTATGTTTTCTACTTTGAATGTTTTACGAGAAACATCTTTTAGCAGTAGACAATTGGCGAAGCCAAACGTGGGCCCGCATTTTAGTGTCGGCGATGGGATTCGAACCCATGTCCACCAAAGTCCAAATTCGAGCGCTGTACCGTTAGACCACCCCAGCGAGAGAAAAATAATTCACATTAATTAATGTTTAAAACATCCAATTACAACTTAATTTAAAAATAAACTAATCAGAGAACAAAACCCACATTCAATAAAATTTAAAGCATTGGGTTCTCTCTATAATTCCAAATAAAAATATAAAAAAACGTAAACTGTGAGATGAATTCATTTCGTATATTTTCGTCAGTCACAAACATATAACATTTTAGTATATATATACAAAAAAGGGGGGTACAGATAACATTTAAATTAGTACAACTCAAATATTTACACACAATCATTACGACCAAGCTAAGTTTAATGTGGTGACGAACTGTTTTTGTGCACACAAAGCAGGTTTCAATGTGTGAATATAAACAGATTCAAAATGTTTTAGCATATTTAAAGCTGGAGAAGTAATTAGCACTTTAAAACAATTTTTAAAGTTGATTTGATGTTTGGTTTGTAGTAAGTGACGTAATATGGAGGATGTGGATGAGTGTTCACTTCCGTTTGACCTATTGTTGATCGACTCGCGAGGTGAGACGCGCGTCACGCTACACGTCTATTGGAGCGTTATTCGTCCTTTTCACTTTTCTTTTTTTGATGATTATTGCAGTGTTTTTGCATTGTAATACGTAACTTGTTTTATTATTATTTTTGCATATTTATAATTTTTGCTCGTTTTCTATAATTGTTAACTTCCACTATTACCTTGATTTTATCTTGATTTCAAATATTTTTTCTGTGACTAATCCCCCTTTACCTCATCATCCATTTCATTTTTCTTCCTGAAAATTTGAGACAATTTGAAAACCGAGTACTAAAAGGCGTTTTGGCCTACTCAACTTGTCAAAAATCCTGAAATTCTGAAGTTATGTTTGTGACTGACGAGAATATACGAAATGAATTCATCTCACAGTTTACGTTTTCTTATATTTTTATTTGCAATAAAATTTACTCAAATTTTGATCAATTAAAAATTATTTGACGTCCAACTTTTACCAGGAAAGAGTTTAAAAGTTTTAAGTCTTTCTACGTAGTATGGTGACAGAGTTTTTTAGAAAGTTTTAAAAGCCATCTTTGATGCAGTTAGATTTAAAAATATAAACTTTACTTGAATACAGTATTCCAAATAAAATCTAATGCATGCATATGAGAGAGGTGAATACAGTCAAACAGAATGTTGCTTAAGTGTTTTAAAAAAAGTTTTATTAGGCAATAGTATGTTTGGGACGCCTTAGTGTAGTACACTGAGAAATAAAGGAAAGAGGTGAAAGTGGGTATATGATAAAACCAACATCGGATAAAAACAATAAAAAAAATTTTATTGGTCAACCTTGATGAGTAAGTGTAAGTCACGCCTACTATCAAAAGGGGGTTTGTATAATCTTAAAAATAAATATAATGCATATATATAGACGCTTTTAAACATTTATTATATTAATGTTCTAAGTAAAACTAACAATTTATTAGAAATCCAAATGTTAGCGGGAGCTGTTTATCTTATAAACATTACAAAGACTTGGCTTTTAAAATATATTATAAACAATAAACTACAAGTTACAGACTACAACCGCATTTTAGAAAAAAAAATGCAAAAAGCGTTTTTCAATATTAAAAGCAATGTAAATTTTTAAGTTGTTTTTCTCCATTTTCTCTCTAAGTTCTTTCATAAGGTTCTCATTTAATAGCTACATTCCCTACCTTCTCTGCCTTTAAACACTTTATTATTAAAAATAATTTAACCAGTTTTTAAATAATTGGAGCTCCTTCTTCAACCTTTTTAAAGCCTTTAAATTACTTAACTTTAGAATTAAATATCAATTTTCTTTTAATTTGAATAGATAACTTTTTGCAAAATCAAAGTTTCAATGTAAGATTAGGCTGTAACCAATCACTCTGAAGCACAAACAACTATTAAAATAAATAATTTTTTAATTAAAAGTGTTGTATAAAAATATTTTAATTATTAATTAAATTCAGGATCCAGGATTTAGGATTTTTCACGAGTTGAGTAGGCCAAAACGCCTTTTATTGCTCGGTTCTCAATTGTCTCAAATTTTCAGGAAGAAAAATGAAATAGATGATGAGGTAAAGGGGGATTAGTCACAGAAAAAATATTTGAAATCAAGATAAAATCAAGGTAGATAGTGGAAGTTAACAATTATAGAAAACGAGCAAAAATTATAAATATGCAAAAATAATAATAAAACAAGTTACGTATTACAATGCAAAAACACTGCAATAATCATCAAAAAAAAGAAAAATGAAAAGGACGAATAACGCTCCAATGGACGTGTAGCGTGACGCGCGCCTCACCTCGCGAATGAAATAAATAATTAAATAAATAATTAAATTATTTGCAGGTTGTAACTTATTTTAATATTTTTTTAAATTATTTGTAAAAATCTTTTTAACAAATAAAAAATTAACAATAATTATGTATTTTTATATACATGTATAAAAAATTACATATATTCATTTAAACCAATTAAAGATTTTACTGTCCTTGATATCAAGGCTGCAAGTTTAGAACCTGATCTTGAACCATCAATTAGAGTGTTACAATTAAGTTGAACAAAATGGTAGTGGTTTATTTATATTTTTGTTTAATATTTTTAGACTCAATCTTCTTATTTGATGTCTTTTATTAGGAGTTTAATGGAGAAGTGGGTGTATTTTGAAATTAATTTCTTTAAAATAGTAGTTCCAAAGAAATTCGAGAAAAGAGGAAACGTCATTTAGAAAATGATTTCACAGAAACAGGAGTTATTTTAAATTCTTGTCTTGCAAGTAATTTTTTGTTTTTAATACATTTTTAGATAAATTTAGTGATGTTACCAAAATTTTAAATGTTTATAGTCACGTTTCAGAACGTGTTATAGGTATGTTTCTATATATGCATGCTTAGTTATTTTAATTAACAGCGAATAGATCTGCTGTAAACAAAATTAAAAAGGATTTAACAGAGTGTAAAACACTCCTTCGCTGTAATAGAGAAGAACTAAAACGTTTGTGGTTAGAACTTGTAGAATATCGTCGTTGTTTGGAATTAATTGATGAGCTAGATTGCTTAAAATCTACACCAGATGCATTAGTATGTCTTGTTAAATGTCATGCGTGGTCTGAGGCAACTAGTTTAATGCAAAATTCTATGGATTTGTTGAGTATGGATATTGCCTCTATACCTGCTGTTCAATCAATTAAAAGTGACATGGCTCATAAACATAAAGTAATTATTGGTTTATTAATTTCTTGAATGTTAGTTTTTAGTTGATGAACTTCGTAAAGAGTTTGATCGTTTGACGTATGATATACCACGAATGTACGTATTGGATGCTTCTTCACACATGAACCGAAATAAATCTAAATTGGAAAATGGATCAATAAAAAAGGAAATGGTGGTGTAAATATATTGAGTTTAAAAATGTGTTCTGTTTTTTAAACAAATTTGAATAGGTTATTATCTTAGTGATAGATAGAGAAAAAAGGTTTTTATTGAAACATTTAAATTAGTATGTACTATTCAATTTAAAATTATTATTATTACTTTATACTTTGAAAAATATTTGAGTTATGTTTAGTTAGTTATTGCAATTTTTAAAATTTATAAGATAATGTATTGTATTTTGCATTAGATAAATTTTAATCGTGTACGCTGACGAATGTGGTACTCGTTTGTTAGCGGTATTTAGTATTAGTTATTTACTCACAAATTATAATAACAGAAATAAAAAACTAATATTAGCGTTTACTAAGTTACTTAAAAACAGTATTAATTTAATGTAATTATATAAATTACAATATTTAAACCAACAAGTGAAATACAACTTCAACTTGTTTATTTAAAGGAAAAATTGATAATTTGAATAATTCATAATGATTAAGTAAATGGTTGTGACAAAATGTTAAAAATTAGATGGTTAAGTTGTTTTTAATAAATGTTTGTAGTCCAGAATTTCTCTATTCTATTTTTGTATTTCTTTATTATTGAATAGCGAATCACTTGATTCTATAGATATGTCGCATTATATAAATTTACCATTACCAGACTGGAATTATGCTTCAGTGGATGAACCAGTTGTTGATATCAATCTTCGCAAGGATCCAAGAGCGTTTGCGGCTGCTTTGTCTTTATCAGCAAACAGTGAATCCAGTTCTAAGGGTATACCATCCAATACAGAGTTGACTCATAATATTGTAGCTGTTACACATTGTCTTTTTAAATTACAAAAATTATCTTCAGTAAGTGAATTTAAGTATTTTTCGTTTATATTTAAAACGTAGAGGAAAAACGTTTTAATGATACACTGACTAAACGTATATTTGTATTATTTTGCAAACAAAATATTTTGTTTATTTAGTTTTATACATTTAATATTTGAATATATATTCTTTAAAGTTGTAATTTTGGAATAAATAGTTAATTTTAATATAAAAACGATTCTAATAGTAATTTTTAACAAACATTTTATCTTAAAATAGTAAGGGAAATTGAAAAGAAACTTTTATCTCGAATAATTTTTATTAATCTTAATATACCTAAGGAGAACACGATATTTTGACAATTTAATGTGCGTTTTGTTGATCTTATAAAAGTAATACCTAACGCATTACTGTCTTTCTCGTTTCTGGATTTTTAACACACAAAACATACTTATTTTTTAGATGTGGTCATATTGTATGTTTGGCATGATGATCTCAAAGGATTTAATCTGAAACGGACGATTAGAGTTTTCAACTAGAATCTTTGGTTAAAGTTTGATTGTAAAGCAATGAGTGGATTACTATTAGTCTAACTTTTAGCCTTTGACTTGTTTGGTATAGGTGACTCAACAGGGATAAATTTTGTTTAGTGAATTTTATAGAATTGTTATTTTATACCATTCCCTAAGCTGCGAATGATTCATTAACTCAAGTGGATATTTACAATGACAATAATGGTGTGTTTTTATTCGATTATATTTATTTAATGGTTCTATTTCTATAGACATTACAATTATTTTTTAGTGAATAGTACAAATTATTTATTTACATTGATATATTACAGAGTTTATTTAAACAAATATTGCACATATTTGGAACTAATGAGGAGGTGAACTATATTATTGTTATTATGGTTACTGGTTTAGATACTTCAGCAGAAGTAATTTTTTAGCATTAATCAATGAAGAAAGTAACAAATTGTTTTTATTTTTTTTTGTAGATTTTACAAGATTGGAGACCACAGTCTCATATTTCTCAAATGACTGGTGCTGGGCATTTGTTTTCCGCTCCTCTTCAGATTGGCCAAGGACTGGTTGGACAAATGCACTTTTCCATCGTGCTGAAGCTTATTGCTGAGGTTCAATCTAAGTAGGTTATTTAAAATAGACATTCTGTCGGGTTACATTGTTTTATATAAAAGTGGAATACGAGCTGCTAAATTTATAATTTTTTATGATACTTATATGGCACAGTCCTTTAGTACTAAAAGCTTTAGTTGTTGGTTAGGTTTAGGGATCGAATTTTGTTAACATTTCCTATTTAGGAAATTAAGCGCAGTTAAACAATAACTCTTATTTAGTACAAGTGATGAGATTAAATTCTTTCTAATTGTGTTACAAAATTAGAAACTTAACCACTTCTGCTGCCCCAGAATGATAATATATACTCTTTTGTTAACAATTTTTGGGTGGTCTAGCGGTACAGCGCTCGAATTCGGACATCGGTGGGCATGGGTTCGAATTCCACCACCGGTACTAAAATGCGGACCCACGTTTGTTTTCGCCAAAATGTCCACTGCTGAAAGATGTTTCTTATAAAACATTCAAAGTAATAAACACAAAGTAATAAAACATAAATAAAAATAAATTAACATTTTTTTTGTTAACTTATTAGCTTTCTTAATATTGGTATTGTATTTTAAATAGTTTTTTAATAGTTGATAGGATTATTCTAAATTCTGGTAGCATTAGTTAAAATTTCATGTTTTCTGTTCTATGGTTCTTTAATTAAGATTTTTTAATTGAGTATTTTGATTATGTTGGAGATAGAACTAATTCTACGGATGGTTTATCTTATATATGTATTTAAGATTAATATTATTAAGTTGTTTAAGTTTAAACGGGAAATTATTTTATGTGAAATGTCAATAATACTGAATATTTGAGTAATATTAAGAAATTTTTATTTTTGATGATGGTGACATTTGCATTTCTATACCTCCATGCGTTGCAACTTTGACTTAAGCGAACGTAGATTAGCGACTGGGATAAAACATACGTTTATAGTACTTATATAGTTTTTGAAGAATATTCTATTAATTTATTGAGTTAAGGGAGATAATTGTGACAAAAAAATCAGACGGTTTTGTTAATTTGTCTGAACAGTGTTACCGTCATGTTGTTTATTAACAAAGAAACTTGTTAGTGGTAGAGCCATTTCATTTATTCCAAGTTTGAATAGCTTCTCAAATTCATATACGAAAAGGTTTTGGGAGGAATAAATGAAGTTTCTTGGCTAGAAAACCACTGTTTTGCGAAGACGCCAGTGTTTACAGGGATTGACGAATCAATTTTCTATAGGTTGACGCCGGTTGACAGATTTACAAATTTAACCGACTACAAATGGTAAATAGTTACCTTGAGATACCTTTTAAGCATCTTCAGGATGATTAACATTCTATATATATATATATATATATATATATATATATATATATATATATATATATATATATATATATATATATATATATATATATATATATATATATATATATATATATATATGTATATATTGATATTTTATATTTGTGATTGAAGAGAATACGCAAAATGAATTCATCTCACAGTTTACATCTATTATTTTGAATATTGAGATAATAATAATAATAATAATAATAATAAATTGTTACAAATTTTTAGTAAATCAATTTATCGTTTACATAATTTTATTGTTATATTTTTATGGATAGATCCGTATCTGACGGTGTTAAAGTTTCACTTAATACATTAACGTCTACCGAATATTTGATCCATTTATTGCAGTTGGTTTTTGACGCTTTGATTGTTCATGCCAGATCGTGTGTCTTGGTTTTGCGAACTTGCTTTTCTGGGAAAAAGGTATGTTTGGCGTTTTCTTTATCTTTAATAATTGTCATTTATATTGGATTTTAATCAGCTCATAGATTTTTTAGAAATATTCACAATTCTATGCAATTTCTAGTTCTGGTAATGGAATTATTTTAAGCTCTCGCTTTGTGTTGCATTTTGGATTTACATTAATGCGGAGAGGGAACCGAGTGCACAGTAGTGCATTTGTGTTTTTGTTTTGATAAATGAATGCGAGCACACATACTCAAACTGGTTAAAATACATATATAAAGGTATACCGATACTGTATTTTGAGTTTGTTATTTGGTAAGCATGTGAGATGGATCACACCGGTTTGATGAATTAGATTATTTCAATTTTTGTGGTTAGGTGAATGTGACGGGATGTGTCTATATTAAATTAATTACACATGACTTGAAACTAAGTTAATCTCTTGGACGTAATTATTTTTACGCATAGCCTACATATATTGACAGTTTTGTGTGTGGATGGTTAGTACTTATCAACTGTTTTTACTAGTGAGGTGAGATCAGTCTTAGTTATCTATATATAGTATCAACAGAAGCAGTTGATTAAATTATCTCGACTTGTCAAGATTTGAAAGATGGGAAGGCAGCAGATATTGATGCCATTTTAGTTGAATTCGTTAAGTATGGTGTTCTAAATGTCATGCAAGATTTACACCTTTTAATAGATTTTGTGGTTAATGGAGAAAATACCTAAAGCGTGGGCACAAGAAATTATCATTATATATATATATATATATATATATATATATATATATATATATATATATATATATATATATGTACTACTTGCTGAATATTGCTTTTCTGAATCATTTAAGCAAGAAAATCATATAAAAAGAATTTAAAAACGTATTTGATCTAAATTGTTATTTATGATATTATTAAATAGTGACATTTCCAACTATATCAAGCTAGGAAAAATGCTATGTTTGACGCCTGTTTTCTTTTATATTGCAGATTCTTGCAAAACACGATCGAAACTTGATTGGGTTGAATAGTGACTATATTTGGTCATGTGTTCAACATGAGGTAATAAGCAATTTGTTGGCAACATTTTGTGTTTTGATTTTTTTTTGCACTCTTTGTACGTTAAACCCAAATACGTTCTTTGTAACTTTAACTTATTTTTAAGATGATTAGGATTAATGAATGGTTTCTTAAACAAAATTTATTAATTGTGGCTTTTATCTGGATTGAAGTTTATATAGAAGCTATATTTATATAATTTGGAATGCTAATTATTCTGAAGATTTGAGGAATGCTTTTAAAGTCTCAATTTACAATAAGATTGATATTCCTGATTGTTCATCCTTCACGTGGTGCATCCTGGACTAGGTGCTTATAGTGAATCTAGACTAACAACAGCTGGGATCGAGTGCACAGAGTTCAGTGAATGGGTGATAGAAAGCATCAAAGATTCTTAAAGGGTATCTCAAGTTAACCATTTACTATATGTAGCCGGTTAGACTTGTGAATCTGTCAACCGGCGTCAACCTCCAATTACCACGAAGAAGATTGTCTCGTTACTTCTTGAGAATACTGGCGTCATCGCAATGAAGCGATCTTTTAGCCAAGAACCGTTATTTGTACCCTGCAAGTTCAATTTGCATAGGAATTTGGGATGCTATGTGAACTTTGAACTAATAAAGAGGTGGCTCTACCATCAACTTTTGTTGTTATTATTGTTTATCAATAAAAAGAAGCTCATTTTATATTTTGAAAATGAAATTTTAAATTGGTATCAGATATATCACATACTTCTCGTTCATATGAACATGATGACTGACTCCGAAAGGAGTAAGTCAACTTCGTTGAAACAACCGCCAAATTTGTCATCCAACGGCGGTCAAAATTCCAATTTGCACACGGGCATTTCTGATTTGAACAAGTTGGATTTGAATTTTTTGATGGGCCGCAAACGTACGGGCGGTTTTCTTACTTCGTCATCGTCGAGCAATTCCACCAATGGTGGCAGTAACACTGACGTCGGCGGTGGTACTAGTACCGGAATATCATCGAATACGATGATAGGTGGCAATGCGACAACAGGAACGAGTAAACATAAAATGTTCAGCTTTTCCAACATGTCTCACAATTTGGGCATAACACGAACTGACCAAATGATGGTATGTGATTGGTTGCTTATGTTTGCATCTGTTTATTCAGTTGGTGACGTGGCCACTTTCAATTAATTCTCTTCTTCCTCTTCTCATTGTTCTTACTGTCGGTGCATTCAGTAGTATCAGATACACAAAAATATTATACACCATTAGCATAAGCGAAAAAGAGTCAAAAAACGAAATGATACAAAGTTATACAATAAATGCAAATTATTTTAAATAGCCGCATTCTATTATGTTGTATGCAAAAAAATGTTGTTTGCGTATGATGAATGGGTGGGGGGCAATAATAATGTTTATTGACTGAAAGATGGAGTCATTATTCACAGGGATTGACGAATTCACCTGATTTCCTTTCTCAACCAAATGGCTATATTTTTAATAATATATATTTTTATTTTTATTACTTGGACACTTGACAGGCCACAAGTTTTAGTGGAGTACAAGACGAGTGTTTTCATTTAGTACTCGAACCTGTCTATCTAACTGTGAGTCTAGCGCCTAAGTCACTTCCGATATTTGCACTTCTTCAGTACAATTTGTACAATTTATAAACAATATCAAATGTTATTTTAATCTATATCTAAAGTAAATATTAGCCAAAAGGAACACAAATACGGTTCATTGTTTATCGCAGTTTATATTTCTATTTGGCGGACTTTGGTTTACTGTTACTGGACATTATTTTATTAATAAAAAGAAAAATATTTAAGCATACTATGTTTCTGTCACCTGTATACATGAATCAATACAGTATCGTTGATGCCAAGTTTTTGATATTTTCTGTTTTGTTGTTCCAATGTTTACAGATATGTAGTATGCGTTAACTAAATACACACCGTTTGAAAATTGCTAAACAACAACAAGGTCTCGTAATTCAAAGAAAACAGGAGACAACAAAATGTTTCCATGTATTTGAACATTCTGCCAAACGTTTTGCTTGATCTCATGAAACATTCATTTCAATTAGATCTTTCCAGAATAGTTTTTAGTCAAGTTTTCTGTGGTCTGCCAACCTTTACTTTACCATTTACAATTGTTCATTCCAAAACCGTTCTTGCTGGTCTTTCGGGCGGTAAACGTAGAATTTGACCAAGTAATTTTTCTCGTCTAATTGTAATGATATCTTGGAGTGAACGAGAGTCAGTTCTTCTCATGATCTCATCATTTGAAATGTGATCGCGCCAGGTAATCTTTAAAATACTTTTAAGATACCGATGATGAAAAACATCCACTATCTTATCAATCTTGTCCATTTACTTCTACGTTTCACTCCCATATATTGCCGTAGGAATGATTATTGATGCGTACAAACGAAGTTTTCTCTTCAGGCGAATGGAAGAACATGACCATATTGATTTGAGTCTATGGAAGACTGACATTGCCTTTCCAAATCTGGCTTTAACATCAATTTCGGTTTTTCTGTCTTTACCAATGATGCTTCCCAGATATGTAAAGGAATCAACAGTATCAATACTTTGTCCACTAATTTTGATGGGCAAATCATTGGGGATTTATTAATTGATGTTATTTCTATTGATTCATGAGTTTCTTAGGATTGCGTGCATGCTATAATTCTTTATATTTTTATGACTTTTTTAATGAGGTTGCTCAATTTTTTGAAGGATGTAATTATAATGAAGGGAAACTAACAGACTTTCCGTATGTCAACGATAAAGTTTTTTAGGTAGAGACAGAAAAGCATTTATGAAATACAATCCAGCGTACACATATTACCTTGGCGAGATATGGCTTATATCTAAATGTACAAAGCATCAATACCATTGAAATAGGATTTTACTCCTCATGGTCAAAAACATTATTTATCTAAGTTCTTTTATCAATAATAATATATCTAAAAATTAAGAAATTTACTGCAGTGATCGTTTTTCTATGGCAAAAATACAAAATAGAGGCAGTTTTTCCTTAATAAAGTAGAAGCAAGATTTGTTTTACATGGATTTGAATAAAATAACTGAACAACTGCCCCACACCTAATTCTTATTTAGGCTATTTGTAATTGTTACTTGTCTGTCTGTTTGTTTGTTTTATCGTCTTCCGTACACCGAAAATCGATCAACCCAGTCAACTCAGTCAGGTGCCTTGGACCAGATTAGTCAGTTGTATCCGCGAGTTTGTCGTGCTTCGCATGACAACATACTTAGCGTTTACCAAATGGTTATGCAATTTATCGAAGTTATCGAATCGGAAATGATAAAGTCGGCTAGTGGATTTCAAAATTCCGACAATCAAGATAGTCATGATGGTGGACAAAATGAAGCGAAAAATTCCGACTCTAGGTGGGTCAATATATTTTCATTTTTTTGGAATAATTGTAGCAATTTACTTGTTTTATCTATAACGTTGAAAATACCATTGATGATTCCTAAACGTCTGCAAAAACACCAACTTTTGTAATGTGCACTTAATGAACGACACTTGAGGTATGCTGACTTTAAATGTTAATTACATCTCGAGTTAACCCCCTCCAGTTATTTCTATTAGCTGCAAACGGTAAGCAAACGGACGCCCAATTAAGTAATTCATTGGGACGAGGGAGCTTAGCATAAATAAAAGGACTGAGTTGGCGTGCTACAATGTCCGTTCAAATTTTCCGTTGCCGCCTGGCCTTTTTTTCTATCCGGTTGATAGATGGGCTTCCATAGCTAGAATTTAGTTTGTGTAACGTTTAAACTAAAAGTAAAAATGAGTTTAGGTGAACTTGAAGTTAATTTTTTATAAATGTGGTATAAGACGCTTTTTCTGAAATAACGTGACTTGAATGACATACATTTAGATAAAGATGTTATTGATTAAGGTATCTGGTATAATTTACTATATGATTGCTATTTTATAATTTGAACTAAATCAATACAATGTTTGCAAAATGTTGACTTTGTCACTAATTGATGTAAAGATTTACATAGTTTGTTTTACACAGTTCTTTGATAATGGTTTAACGAGTACGCGGACATTGTATGATGATCGAATAGAATACTCGGTAATTAGGGATACTTAGTCCAAAATGCAACACCAAGAATTGATGAGAGTGAGGAGGTTTAAATACCTTGGCTCATCGCTAGAAGAGAATGGAGATTTGAATGTAGAGATTGCGCAAAGAATAAAAGCAGGATGGTATAACTGGAGGAAACTTACAGGAGTTCTGTGCAACAGAAAGATAACAGCAAGGACAAAATGTAAAATTACTAAGACCGCAGTGAGACCGGCCCTAATGTACGGATCGGAAACGTGGAGTATTAAGAAAGCCCAAGAGAGAAAACTGAATTCAGCAGAAATGAAGATGCTTAGATAGTCGTTGGGAGTATCCAAATTAGACAGAATAGAAAATGAAGCTGTTAGAGGAAAACTGAAAGTCATCGAAGCTCATAAAAAATTCAAGAAAAAAGGTTAAGGTGGTACGACCATATTCTACGTAGAGAAGCAAACTACGTTACGAGGAGAATAATGGCACTGGAAGTGGAAGGTAAAAGAAATTGTGGCAGACCAAAGAGGAGATGGTTGGATTGTGTGGAAGCCGATATGAAGGAAAGAGACTGACAAAAATTGACGCTACAGACCGAAGCAAATGGAGAATGCTGACCAGAAACAGTGACCCCTCACAAAAGAGGGGAAAGCTGTAAAGAAAGAAGAAGACTTAATCTTTAATTATTTACCCATATAAATTGTAATATCTGAAAGTAAGCAAACTAAATCCAGTGTCGATCAACTCAAATTAATATATGATCAAATCAATACAATTACACAAACTACAGTATTTAAACCAACTCACAAAGTACAAAAATGTAATACTTGTCCATTCAAAAGATAAATCAATCATTTTAATAATCAACACTGCTTAATTAAATGGTCTTGTCTAGAAAATGTTATGTTACTTTTAATAATTTTTTGTAATTCGAACTTGCTACAATAGTATTCAAAATGTTAATTTTTGAAAATAGTAGTTTATTCGATATCTAACAAAGGCCCCAAAACCGGACAATGTTTTAACTTATTTTTTGTAGAACATGACTCTAATTTTTCGTTTTCTAAGAAACTACTTAGTAATTGAAGAGATAAGACATATTTTTGCTATTCTTTTTTACCCAGAAATAACTGAATTTTTGTAAATTATGTTTCGCAATTAAAAATCGTTTGTTTTAATATTTTTCAAGTTTCACATTTTTTATTAATTAACAAAGAGGCGGTTTTACAATTTTAGCAAAATTTGTCATATTGTCATTTTTAGTTCTTAAAAAAGAGGTTTTTTAGAAATGAGGATTTATTAAAATTTGATGCTGCTTGAGTTTTTCTCTTTATTTTCCGAAAAGGTTGTATTCATTCATTTATTCATTTTGGTTGGTGACGTGGTCACCTCTTCATTATTTCCCATATTTATACGGCATGTAGAACGATCGATCTCGATGGCTTGACAAGCGTAGACAAACGTGGAAGAATAACAAAGTTTCTTGGCTGGTAGACGGCATCCTTGTGACGTCGCCACTGTTCGCAAAGATTGACGAGGCCGCCTGATTTTTTTGTCAGGGTTATCTCCCTTAGCTCAAGGGCTACATATGGTATACGTATACCTTTAGATACCTTTTAAGTATCCTGGGTGTATGTTCGCACCCACCCGTCGTAGCGGAAGCCCAGTTATACCGCTGTGCACTCGGACCCTGCTGTTATTAGTCTAGATGCCTAGAGGCACCTAGTCCAGGATGCACCACGTGGAGGACTAACAGTCAGGAATATCACCATCATTGGAAATTGAGACTTTATAAGCATTACTCAAATCCTCAGGTTCATTAGCATCCCGAAAAGGTTGTATATGATTCATTTAAATCTATTTATACATTTTGTTTATTAAAATGGATATTTTAAAGCATTGAGTTCCCCAATCACAAACATTACGACAAAGCTAAATTCAATGTAGTGACAAACTGTTTGTGTGCACACAAAGGTTAAGATTTCAACCAACATCTACAAAAGACAACATTGATTTAATTGAAAAGTAAATCAGTTACAAACTTTAAATTCTGAAGCTTCACAATTTTATCACTCAATTTGAATATCAATTTTTAATGCCAATTGGTAAGTACATGCCTAAATTGTATGGACTACCAAAAACTCACGAAGAAAACATTCCTATCAGACCAATTCCATCTATGATAAATTTATTATATCACAAACATGCGAAATGGCTGAAAAACTTGATCGGTTTATATGGAACAAAACAATAGCCGGGATGGTCTAGCGGTACAGCGCTCGAATTTGGACCTCGGTGGACATGGGTTCGAATCCCACCAACGGCACTAAAATGCGGGTCCACGTTTGGCTTCGCTCAAATGTCCACTGCTGAAAGATGTTTCTAGTAAAACATTCAAAGTAGCAAATATAAATAAATAAAATTCACATCGAATCACTCTTTACAAATGTACCGCTAGAAGAAACGATGGACTACTTAGGTGACTACATAATATCAAATGAAATCAACACCCAAATTCCTGTTGAATATTTAAAAGAATTAATTCTACTTTGCACCCATAAAGTTGGATTTAATTTTTGTGGCAAATCTTATATTCAAACAGATGGTGTAGCCATCGGCAGTCTATTAGGACCCGCACTGGCAAATATGTTTTTATCAAAAATTGAACATTAGATTAAAAAATCGATAGAAAACATGGCCGTATACAAACGTTACGTGGATACTATATTTGTTTTGGCATATAATTAACAAAACTTTGATGAACTGCTGCAAAATTTGAATAATTTTTTTCCAAACATAAAAACAAAACACGAACTTGAGAAAAATGATACAATTAATTTTTTGGATGTCTTAATTTCGTGGAGAAGTGACGGATCGCTTTAATGTAAGGTTTGCCACAAACCCACTTGGACTGGTCAAAATCTACACTATGGAAGTTTGGAATCAATTCAGCACGTACGCGCACTTGTCAAAACATTGTCCAACCGTGCACCGAAAATTTGCTCTGAGGACACAATCGATGAAGGAAAATAAATTTTTAAACAATTGTTAATCAATAATCGATATCCAATACAATTAATTAAACAATACTCCGGGTACAAGCGCCGACGAAAAGAAACCGGTTTACTTAAAATTACCATTCACAAGAGACAACATTATGAATCTTTTCAAAACCTGCATAAAGATAACAATGAAAAGGACCAGCTAAGGACGCTGTATACCACCAATAGTATCCCTTGGCCCAACATTAAAACAGCTAAAGCAACATTTGCATTTATCAGTTCACTTGCAGTTGCGGTGACAAGTATATTGATCGGACAATGCGTCGCTTAGCTAGTCGCGTTAAGAAATGCATTCCCAACTGGAGATCAATAAGAAGTTAAACGGAAGTGAACACTCATGCACTCCCTCCATATTACGTCATCCACTGCAAACCAAACATGGAATCAATTTCAAAAATTGTTTTTAAGTGTCATCTACTTCTGAAGCTTTGAATATGTTAAAAATTCTCGAATATGTTTATATTCACACATTGAAGCCTACTTTGTGTGCACAAAAAGAGTTCGTCACTACATTAAACTTAGCTTGGTTTTAATGCTTTACGAAATGAATTCATCTCACACTTTACGTCTCATATTTTTATTTGGTAAAGTTGATGTATTTTAAGTTTGAGTGTTTTAAATTTTAAAGCATAGAATGTATTACCCATTATAAAGAAAATCAATAGATATTAGATTAATCACAAGTATAGATGTTTTCGATGAATTTTTTGACAAATTTGTTTAATGACGTTTGACTACTTATTAGTAGTGTTTGAAAAATGTTTTAAAATTGTTTGATAAAAGTGCTCTTCGGTTTAATACTAAATAACGATTATTACTTTTGTTATGTCAACATATTTTTTAGGCGATGTAGATTAAGTGTTTACTTATATGTAGCTGTTTCTGTTGCTATATTTTGAAGGTGGTCGAGTTCCTCAGTTATAGGACCGCGTTTGAAATCTCACTTATTATCTTCCGTGTAGGCTTAGACAATCTCAGTGTTAAAAATTGAAATATATATACAATTAAGTCACAGATTTTTTGTTGCAACTCAATTAGTATGTTTTTTAAAAAGGTTAATTGATTGATTAATTATTCATGTTATTGTTTATTTAATTTCAATTTCATTTTTACAGTATTCAAAAATTGATGATACTCCAACCGTGTAACTTGAGAATACAAATAAAGAATTTTATCGAACAAACGTATCTACCTTGGACACTTAATTATCTGCGCAACAAACTTCAAAAAAATTTGAAAAGTATGTTTACTCATTTTTCCATTAATGTTGAGTGATAAGTACTATAGTTTGGTTCATTAATTCGTTTACATTTTTTAATGTGATTATGTAAAAAAATTATTAATGCTATATGACGTGCTTGATTGGTAAAAGTTTTGTTTTAGAATTTACAATGATGATCGATTTTCTATGCATTACCTACTATATATATTTTATGACAAATGATATTCTGTATAAGTAATACGTTATTTTACAACTTGTTACAACTTGATTAAATGTATAAAGGTCCGTTTTTTGTTTAATAAGGCTTTTACTATCTAAATATGTTAAACATATAATAAATTTAAAGTTATATTGAACATGTTTTAAATCCCATGAGACATACTGCTAAAATTATGACTACATTAATTAAAAAAAATATTGATTAATTTCTCATTGTTTAAGATGCTGTTAGGGTGGATCCGTTTTTGTAACTCCAGACACTTCTCAACACATTAACTATGTAAATAAGACACACGTAAGCAACTTATTTTGCAAAAAGTGTGATTCTAAGCAAAATTCACATAACGCTTGACTTTGAAATGTTGAGTCCGAAATTCGTAAATAACAGCACACACATTTTCAATTTCATTTTTTTCTAAAATCATACAAATGCCGGGGTGGTCTACCGGTGCAGTGCTCGACTTGGACCTGGGTGGCCATCGGGGTTCGAATCCCACCACCGACCCACTAAATGCTGGCCGTTCTTTGGCTTCGCTAAAATGTCCACCCGATGAAAGATGCGTTTCCGTAAAACATTTTAAGTAGCAAGCATAAATAAGAAATAAAAATAGGATAAATCTGATTAATTTGAATCTTTGTGTACAGCTCGAGGAAGATGAATTATCGCAGATTTTTAACATAGTTGGCAATTTTATGCATTGTTTGAAAATCCAATATTAAAATTTTTCTATGTTTACTTCCTTCAATTTTATTATTCAATTTTTTTTTGTATTTTATAATAATAAAATTAACATGCTTTTTGTTTGTAGATGCATTTGTAGATAATTGGGAAGATGTTTTATTTTATGAATTTTCAAGATGTTTAACGTCACGCCGTTTCTATTTAAAAGTTGACCTAATTTAATTTCTTAGAAATGTTATATTAGTATTGTCAGATTCACTTGAATAATAAATTTACTAGGTTTTCCAGTCAACCAGGAGCACTGTACAGCTGTTTCATCCTTATTTGGAATGATCAGCAGCGCATACCTTTCAAGTTTTACACACACATGAACTTAAACCCACGCCCTATCTGGTATCAGGCCAGCGCCTTAAACCACTGAGCTACGGGTGGCTGACCTTCGACCTGTAAATTTATTATTTATAGTGAATCTGATCAATTCTAATTGCCCAGTGTCCTCAAATGCTGCTACGTTACTACCGGTTTAGCAAGTGAGAGAACCCTTTCACTAGGACTTTACCATATAGGTCGTTGCATACTGCCAGGTTTAATAGCTTATATGGTACGGTTCGGTTATATTTAACAATGGGATTTTAAGGGATTTTATGTTTTTAGAAATGTTATATTAGTATTGTAATTTAATTTCGTTGGCTGATCCAAATTCAGCATGTTCTATGTAAATTGGTAGTATACAACTATTACAACAAATACGGCAAAACTTTATGGCATTATCGCAATTAATTTATGTCCGATTGCTTTTTTGTTAAAGTAATATAAAGTACCTAATAGTGGCTCTATATATTTACTTAGAAATGTCTATTTTAAAATGTCGAGTTCGTGAAAAGGCATATTTTAAAAACCACTTCGATATAAACGTGGATAATAAGTGGAAGTTACATAATTTCTGTTATAATTGATTTTTTATTAATTGGTATGCTTAATTTATTACAAAAACAATGTTTAATAGTTAAAAATTATACTTATATGTACATTCAACCTTGATCTAATTGTGACGTTATAATACTAATCAAAACTAAAATGTTATAATTATCACATTGTTTATAAATTTGACCTAATTTAATTTCATTAACTGATTAAAATTTATTTCACCGAGTAAAATAACAATTTAGAAAATTTCTTATTTGGTTGTTACCTATTCTAATAGCGTACGCAACCATTTAAATAATACTTTTAACTTAGAAAATTAAGTCGGTTGGGTTAATTATCGTAGTTGTTGGCATTTTCACAAGGGTTGTTGTTTTCTTACATTTGTTGTGCAGAAAATAGTGAAAATGATAGAGTGGCTTATTGGTAAGATTATTTCTAGACTGAAATGCGTTGTATTTGGGATATAAAGCATCCACCTCATGTGTAGGCTGGGACAATTTAGCAGTATTATAATTTAAAAGGTTTTACATATACGTTGTAGATTATTCTTACAAAAAGCAGATAGCCTTGTTAGTGTTTTTGAACAGTGGCGCAGTTATAGCGGTACCGTCTACTAAGCAAGAAACTTTATTCTTCTACATGTATTATGCTTATGAAGCTGTACAAATGTAGAAACTATTTATTTATTTACTTTTACTAGTTCGAATGTTTTACGACAAACATGCCTTTCAGCAGTGGACATTTTAGCAAAACCGAACGTGGGTTCGCATTTAGTGGATCGGTGGTGGGATTTGAACCCATGTACCGCTAGACCACCTCGGCAATTAAGAGGTGATCACGTCACTAACCAAAATGAATTATTTTATTTTATGTGAATTGCTTAATCATAACTGTATTTTTTACCTGAGCAAGTTGTTATATATGTATCTTATTGTAGTGGGCCAATCTATACATTCAATTATTTCGGAAACAACACAACGTGAATTGGGACTCAATAGGCCTTTGTTGATGGTAGGTGTTTTAATCTTGGAGTATAGGGAGAAAAAGTCAAGATTTTTATATTCTATATATTTAGTTTGGAGAATTTTGTTTTTTTATGGTTGAGGTTATAGTGAAATAGTGCAATGAGAAATCCACTGTGTTGATCTTCTTGAAATAAATTACAAGTATTGTAGGCTACCTAGTGAATTAAACTGTTTTAAGAAACATTTAAACCACATTGATATATATATATATATATATATATATATATAAAACTAGATTAAATGATTGTGAAAGTGCTTGAATATTTTTTGCACCTGACAGCTTTGTTTATGGAAGACTGGCAAGAGTCGTTTAGTTTAGATATGTTTACGTCATTGGTTCTATTAAACAAATAGGAGAAGATGAAGGCTAAATTGTTAGATTTTTACTTGTGGATTGGGAGTTTGAATCCCACCGGAGTTGTTTAGGAGTACAGCGCTAGACTCGAACCTGGGTACGCATGAGTTCGATTGCCATCACCAGCATTAAATGTGACCTACGTTCGGCTTTACTAAAATATCCACTACTGAAAGATGTTTTTTTGCAAGATAGTTAAAAATTCCAAAATATATACAGGTCCTCGTTTGTCTGCGCGCCAAATGAAGCATTCTTCTAATAAAACCATTAAAGCGAAATGGTATTAGTAAAATATTATTTGAATGTTTTGGCTAGAGCATATACAAATATCTATTCATTTTGTTTACTAATGTACATTTATAAGGCAGATTTTGCAAGTACATATTGTTAGTTTATTGAATTTTTTTCAGATTGCATGTCATATTTATACGTGCAGTGCTGTTGTATGTGTCAAATAGAATTTCTACTTTGCCGATTTTATCTCATATATGTCTATTACACTTTTTTTCAGTCTTTGTTAGCGCTGCTTAAACAAAAATAATGTACAGTTTACAAACAATACAATTTGGTTCATTCTTTCACTATTTTGGATTGTGTTTTAATTGTTATACCGTATTTTTGCTTCGTTTTGTTTCGACTGAGAGGCCAAACAAATACAAAATTGGATTAGACAGAACGAGGATATTATTATTTTTGTTTAGATTAGTCTCTATTTTTGGGTGCTGCATTGTAATTTGAAAAAAAAATTAAATTAATTTTTGTTTACAGATTGTCAATAATGAACGTGTTGTTCATAAAAGCATCCATTTTAATTATTTTCATAATTTCATAGATTTAACTTTATTATGACTGTGTTTTAATTGCATTCAACTTAATGGAGCCCTATATATGTGGGGATATTTTTATCGTACCACTAGAGAAGTGTGATTCACATTAGGTGTGTCTAGTATATATTATAATGTTGGATAAGTTAGGTGTGTTTTTTAGACATAAATTTTCATGAAGTATGTTTTGATTGTTTTCATGTCCTGTGGTTGCAGTGATTTATTTCAACCAGTTTTGAATTGAATTTGGGATTGTTTAGATGCGAAATTTTATTTATCATTTAAAGGGATATATTTTTTATCACAGTGTATTTGAGATTATGTTTATAGATAATAATAATAATAATAATAATAATAATAATTATTATTATTATTATTACTCAATCGTAGCCAGTTCCAATTCTGGTTGAGAAAGGAGAGTTAGAGCAACCTGGCCCCTGTTTAAACAAATATTACTAAAGAAACAACAAGAGGACACTATTTTATTAAACTACGGCAACGAAATGAAAGCATGACTCCTATGACAGGGTTCATCAAAATCTGCATAAAAGTGCAATTTTTGATATGCAGGATCTTTGACGCTAAAACTTTATAGTGCAATTACATGGAACAATATTGCCACTCTTCAGAACGAAATAATAATTATTTAAAATCCTTTCGCTTTAAATAACACGGAGCAGCAAGATTGTTTCATAGGATTGTACACTAAATTTTCGACTTTGAAGATGGTGCATATCAAAAATCATAATTTTATGCAGATTTTGCCGAACCCATCATCATCATCATCATCGGGGATAAACATCCCCCACCGGTTATTATCACCCCGTTATCGGAATCATGCTACTTTTATTTCTTTGCCGTAGTTTAGTAAAATGGTGTCCTCTTGTTTTTTTTGCAGTATGGTTTTACAGAGATCAGGTTGATAACTTTGGACTCAGATCCTTCTCCTTTCTCAGTCGAATTCGGGATTGGCTACGGTGGAGTAAATAAATAATAAAAATTATTTGTTGTACACAAGTAACTTAATTTCTAGACTCGTATTCCAGTGGTTGGGCGTTGATTCCAGTACGAGCGTTAATTACGAAATTTTACTTGATCGCTATAAATATCCAATTGGTCTCAATTGTTTCAGATAAAAAATAATGTCAAAAATTGTTTTTTATAGAAGTCATTTGTTGTTCATAAAATGCTCTAATGTCGCATCGGTTTTGAACATTATAAATGCAGGTTGTTTACATTGCAAATCAGTGTTTGGACGAAGTTCGTAACATGTCCGTTTCCTTGCCCGAATACGGAAGCGGGTGTCTCGAAGTTGGACTCAGTTTGGTGGATGATTTTATCGAGGAAATTTGGAAAATATACAAAGGTTTGTTCTTGAATTTTTACGCTTGAAGCTTGTATTTTATTGAAAGATATATATTTAAAGAAAATATGATATTGTTACTACTCTGAGTGCTCAGGATTGGATAGATAAATAAAATTTTGAATTTTATCTCTACTTTTGCATTAACTATTTTTTGAACAACCACTCCGTTAGTTTAACTTTGTATGCTATTGTTCAACGGACGGCTTAGCAGAAGCCATTATTTTGACCGGTTTTATTGTCAAATGGGTGCATCGTGTTGGCGATGAAAGTAAAACATGGGTTCATTTCGTCAGTAAAGCACGTAGAATGCATTATGTATCTAATGTTTTAATATTGTACTAAAAACGTTTGGCAATTAAAATTATTTATTTGTGATCTAGCAGTACAGCGCTTGACATGAACCTGAGTGGGCTTGGGTTTGATTTCTACCACCAGTGCTAATTGCCGACCCTCATTTCGTTTTACTAAAACATTTATTTGCTGAAAAATGTTTTTCGTAAAGCATTAAAACAGCAACAATAATAATAATAATATAATAATAATAATAATAATAATATGAATTTAGGAGGTAAATTAAGTTTCTTAACTAGAATACCGCTTTCCCCAAGTTTAATTTGCATCCAACAACCCCTTCCTATGGAGAATAGAAATGGCATACGAACTTGGAACTAATAAAGAGGTGGCTCTGTCACTAGCGTTTGTTATTGTTGTGATTTAAAATTAGCATGCTTAGGATTTAGTTGAAACATTAGAGAAGTTTTGTTGGTGGGATGTATAATAATTTGATGGTTTTATAAAGAAGAGTACTCAATCTGTGCATATGGGCTGATTAAGAGTTGTGTAAAATTAATTGCGCTACAAATTGGTCTCACATATTAACAAACTTCTAGAACTGTAATACTGCTAGGTTTTCTATACCTATACAAAAGGTAATGTTTGAAAGATTGAATTTTATTTTGTTTAGAGGCGGAACTCTTGTTAATGAGCCACTGTTGGACTTAATCTGTTATTGTGATTATAATTATGTTTATTGTATATCTTTGTTGCTAAATTGTACGAATATGTACTTATACAGACCCATTATGCAAATACTACTACTACTAATAATAATAACAACAATAATAATAATAACATAAATATAAAGAAAATATTAGTTGGTTTAGGTGGAAAAGAAAATTGTATAAAAAGCATTGCGACACGAATAGAACAAGTGGAAACCGTAAAAATTGGTAATATGTTTTTATTACCCAATGTTCTGTGTTAGGGGCGAACGTATGCATAATGAACCGTTTTTAGGAATCTAATTTAGGATTTTTTTTGCAGACGAATTTATAAAATGAAAGCAATTTAGACACCGCTATATATGATTGTAGTAGTTAATTTAAAAAACATCCAAGTCTATAGAATTATAATAGAATTTGAAAAGCATTATTCATGAAAGCATTTAATAGAATGTTTTGTTTACAGTTGCATATTATAGAGCATTTTTAGATGTGCACATGTTTAACAAAATTTACGTTATCAAAAACGTATGTCACAATGGCTACGTTAGACAAGTATCAGTTATTAAAAAGTTAACATTTATGATATTGACGAACTATATTATTTAAAAAAACGTATGTTTTCTAAAAAATAATAACAACGCTTTTTTTACATAGTCACATTAATAAATTTTTATCGAAAACAATTTTTAAAATATGAAATTGGACGTAATTTAAATATTGAATTTTTTTAAACATTTTATTATTTATTTGGGCAAATTTTCATAATACGATATTTGGTTTAGATGATATTTTTGTAGTTTTCCCATATCAATATTTCTATTCTCTTGTATGATTTGTTTTCACGGGTACATTTGATAAAAAATGTGCAGGTGTTCCATCTTGTTTTGATTATATTCAACATGTTTATATATTGGCGAATTGCCTCAAAATTTATGTTTTGTTAGACACATTTGCTAATAGAATAAGTTTTAAAATTATATTGTACTACTTATTTGTTTTTCAGTAGTTTTTGCAAAGATAAGATGTTATTGTCAAAGTAAGTTGTAACTTCATATGGATTTCTCTATGGAATTGGATGGCTAATTTTATAATGTATATTTGATTATTTTTTTTAAAGAAATATTGCTAGTCGTCACATCTATAAATGATTAATTGTGAGTTTGATGAAAAGGTTTACCTGAATGAATATGTTGTTATTTTGTAATTGTATTTTAGGTTATTCTTATAATCTAGTTTGGTTATTTCTCTATTTTACTCATTTACAAGTTGTTGATTCGTAATTATCAGGTTGTAATGTTTAGTGAGTGTTATCACGCACGGTTTTGTAACTTTCAATTGCAATCACGTATGGAATTTGAGCTTATATTTTTTATAAGAATCGCGATTGGTTTAGTTCTGCCTCTGTTTTATAAGATTGATTAGGGTGTCGAGAAAGTAAGAGGGTCGAAGTGCAACTATTTACTAAATAAATTTACAAAATTGCATTTTAGGAAAGTGCAAAATTGAAAACGTTTATTTTAAATTAAACTAACTAGTTATTTTGCACTTAAATTTAATTGTTGCGTGTGCGTTTTATTTTTTTAATTAGGCTTAGGCGAAGTCGATAATTCTAACAATGTTTACCGAGTTCGGAATGGTCTAAAGATGAGGATGTTTGTCGATTTTGGAAGTAAGTTATATATATATATATATATATATATATAACATAATTATATTTTTATTAAGGTTAATGCGTTTGAGAATTTTAAAGACACATAGTAGTTTTTAGTTTCCATGACAGTGATACTGAAATAAACACAAGATAGAGTCAACCTTGAAAGACATTTACTTCAAGCCGTTAAAAAGATAATTTTTAAAACAATGTTCTGTTTTGGTATAAAGCATAAAATAGACAATATCTATCTAATTATCAAATACCTAAAGCAGTGTTATTTTAATTTTAATGTGTAAGACTTTATAAGCATTACTAACATCGTCAGGATTATTAGCATCTCCTAATGGTTCTAATATATATATATATATATATATATATATATATATAGTATAATAAAACTGAATACTTTTTTTAATTATGCTCTTTTAAGAACCATGAATTACCTTGGGTGGTTTTTATTTGTAGCTATCTGGTTCGAAATGTAAATCATGTGGCGTCGCTATAACCAATGACATTGTTACAACCCCCATTTCCTTAATATAGCAACCAACGACGATGTCAAAACAATAAGTAGCCAACCAATTTATTAACATGCTGAATAAATAAAATGAAAATTCAATATGCTATCTACACAATGTTGTCCTTGTTATTTTTTAAATACAGGAAATTTCCATCATGGCAGCGTATGGCCACCCACGAAGTCAGGTTGCGTGCAAGCAGTGTCATGTTAGATTCATCTCAACAATCTAAAGCAGGCCAAGTTGCCGGTCGCGATGGTGAAAGCAAAGCGGTCGATCCAAAGTCGGGAAAATCGAACAAAAAGGATTTTTTTGTTGCACCTTCGACAGCAATTGCACTCGGTTTGTTTAACGACGCGTCATCTGGCGTAGCTGGCGATTTATCTGGCAATGCGCGATTAGTGATTCCATTTACCAATGCCGAAGATGATTGTAACCAAAGTAAAATTTATGACAAGGGAATGGAATTTATGGTAGGTTTTTTTTATTGTAAATTGGGTTTTAAGACACTATGATATATAGAATTCACTTTAGGAAACAATTGTAAGTTAGTTATGGGTTTTTCAAAAGTGAGCTATTAGAATGGTCAGAAATAGTGAATAACAAATCCACTTGGTTTGAGCCAACAAGGAGCATTGTACAACTGTTTTAAATCTTTGTTTGGAATCATTAACAGTGCATATTCTTCAAACCTCACACAAACTTGAACACACGGCATATCTGGTGTCAGACTGAGGCCTTAGCCACGGGTGGTTGAAACTGATCCTGAAACTTTGTTGTGTACAGTAAATCTGATTAATGCTAATTAACCAGTATCTTCAAATAGTGTACGTTGCTACCGCCAATCAGCACGATATTTGGGAAATGCTTATGGCATTATACAGCTTTTATATATATACTCCGCATTCCAACGTGGTGCATTCTGGACTAAGACTAACGTGGAACTGTACTGTTACAGCAGGTGGATGCAAGCTTTTAAACACGGTAGTTAAAAGATATAATGTGTTTCCATGCATTTATAACTATTTGAATATTATTGTAACAAAAATTCAGGCTGTTTTATTGTATTAAAAATACTGGTCTGAGTTGTTAAATTAAGCTGTTCATCAATAAACAACCGGTACACACCTCAAGTGTTGTTGATTATGTGCACGTTGCAAAAGTTGTTGTTTTTTAACAGACGTTTTGGTATTTGGACTAACCTGGGTGATAATAACCGGTGGGAGATGTTTATCCCCGATGATGATGATAATGATGATCAATAAACAGATTTAGTATTACCATAGGTTTCATTAAATATGCAACGTTTCTTTCAGATTATAGATTATATTTGTAGGAGAAAGTTCATTTGTTTTATGTTTTGTTTTTAATAGTCGATTCAGTGGATGGGGTGTTTTATGTAACTAATGAAGCAAATAATTGTCAGTGTATTAGCACCATTTATGGTGCATTTTGTTGGGAGATATTCTAATTTATTGTTAAATGATAAAAACAAAACATTTAAGGGCAAAGACACACAAATACACGAATGTTAAGTACATATTGTGTTCCATTAAATTAAATTAAATTTTAATGTACTTGTGTATGCCGACACAGTTTTGAAGCTTGTGCGAGTGTATATCATGTGACGAGATTCCTAATGGGCTAAAACTCGTTTATCTATTAGAGTAGTAATACAGGAAATGTAACACTAAAAGTGACGTGACTGAGTCACGCCATTAAAAAGCAAATATCACAATTTGATTGGTCCATTTATTAACAACCAATCAATGAACATGCATAATGGTGGATAATTATTTAAATTAATCCATTATGTGTACTGGTATCTGATTTATTTCACTGTATATTGTCCAAATAATATTGGTAAAAACGTATTTTGTCTAATTTCATCTGACAGCGATTTTCCGGTCTCATTTATCAACGTGAAGCAACAAAATTGGCTTCGGCCGAGACGGATCAACTGATTCACATGATTCGAGGCGAATTGCCCGATTTGGAAAAAAACCAAAGAACGTTGAATTCGGATAGTGCATCAAAAGGCGTCACTAGACTTTTACACACGTTGAGGGATGTACAAATATTGAAATTTTTGGGCAATATGACCGAATCATTGGTAATTTATTATCATTTTATTGATTTCATTTCTCTATTTGTTTGAACTAATGTTTTTTGTTATTCACCGGTGATGAATGACCTCGGTTTTGTTTGGAATTTGTAGTGTGTGTGTGTGTGTATTGAAATTTAATTTAGGAGGTTTGTGCTTTACGATAAAGAAACAAAAGTTGAAGTGTTTTTTTTCCCTGTTGGTTGGAGTGCCTTTTGGATGATTACATGTATATTATTGAATGACTATTTAGTTTTTCTTATTATTAATGAAACGACAATCGTTGTTATGTGTTATCAATGCAACAAGTAATGGGGAAGTTGGTGTGGGTACAGTGTCAAATCAGATCAAATCAAATTTGTTTTTTTTTCAAACTGGATCTCTCGATGGGGGGGGAGGGGTTTTTGGATAAGTTGGCATTGTGTACAATCAATCGCACTACTGGTTGGTTCTATCTATGTGGACACGTTTGGGACTGCAATACTGTTTGTGACTATCATAGAACTATAACAATAAATTAGTGATGGAACTTTACCTTTGGTTGTAAAGTTTTACTCAATAAATCTTTTAAACAAGATTTATAAATTGGGTAGTTTATTTGGGTTGAAGTTGTGTAGAACCGGTTTCATTATTTGTTGGACTGAGGACTGGATGGTTTATAATTGAAAATCTCTTAACATCGCTTTCTGTGTGGTTTTTAACAACACTAAATACGAATTATTTTGGATGCTTATGATTCTAACAATTTGGGTAATACTTCTAAAGTATCAATTTTCAATGACGGTGATATTGCTGACTGTCACCTTCATGTGGTGCATCCTGGACTATGTGCTCCCGAGCACACAGACTAACACAACAGAAACCTAGTGCAATGCGGTATAACCAGGCCTCCATATCAGCAGGTGGATGCATTCATACACCTAGAGTAGTACTTAAAAAGTACCTTAAGGCATACCTATACCATATGTGGTCGGTGGGCTAAAAGAGATAACAATGACGGTCTGTTCAATCTTTGCGGACAGTGTCGTCTTAATTTACGTTTATTATGGTTATCAAGTCATCAAAGTCGATTGCTTTATATGCCATATAAATATGGAAAATAATGGAGAGGTAACCACATCACTAACCAAAATGAATGAATGAAATGAATCTAACGCCAATTTCTCTACTTTTATTATTTATTTATTTATGGTTATTGGCTTAGATACTTCAGTAGAAGTAACTTTCAGCACACAAAAGATATGTTAAATTATAAATCATACCCTACTCATTGTTAACTACATTTATTTTCAACTTTAAAATCAAAAGTGTTGGTTTAGCAATCGTTTGCTCAATTTGGACACTTGGCTACAAAATATTCAAAAGCGAACACGAGGGCGAAAGTCAACCGTTTTGGGTGGCGAAGTTACAACGCAACCTGCTGGTGTTACAGCTCGCCGACAAAGAGGCGGCGCTGTTCGCAACCAGCTGGCAAATCAAGTCGAAACGCCCTTTTCGATGCGCGCCAAAGCGTTGAATCGGGCATCGGAGGCGTGTTTGTTGATGACCTACTTGGAGGTGCGCATTCAAGCCTACAATTATTTTGGACTGATCGCCAAGGACGCGGCCTACTTTTGCCCCGTCGACGACGTCAACGTAGACAAGTATGTGATCGATTTTTTGGCCTATCTGGATACTTCTAAGGAGTTGCTCAACAGTACGTTTAGAAAACACAAATTTCGGTAAGTTTTTGGTTTTTGAACGTTTTTAACGAAATTGATTTTTTGGAATATAGGATTTGCATATTGGAATGGAATGACTGGAGGGTTCTTGTTTTTGAAACAACCAAGTAATTTTAGCATCTTATTCATTTGGTTGGTGACAAATTCACATCTTTAATATTTCTATATTTGTACAGCATATTTATCACACAACTCCGATGGCTTGATAAGCATGATGAATGCAGGAGAATAATTAAGTTTTCTGTCTGGTCGACGGCGCCACTGTTCACAAAGATTGACGAGACTACTCGACGTTTTGTTAGGGTTACCCCCCCCCTAGTGCAAATAGTACATACTAATTACGTAAACATTGTGAGTGCCCTGGGTGCGTACTTGCACCCATCCACCGATGCCGAAGATCAGTTATATCGCTATACTTGGTAGCACCCAGTTCAGGATGCGCCACGTGGAGGAACAGTTAGGGATATCACCATCAATGGAAATTGAGATTTTTTAAGTATTACTCAAATCCTCGGGATCATTATCATCCTAGTTTATAAATCACTGTTTTTGATTTTTTATAAAGTAATCTGCCATTGTCTGGACATGTGTTCGAGTACCATTACTAACACTGAAATCAGGCTTTCATTTGGCTTTGTTGGATGTGTACATGCTCATCAAATGTTCAAGCAGTAAAATTCCTTAATAAAAAAATTAATTATTAATTTTTTCTATTTTAAACAATTATTGTAGAATGTCTGTCTGTAATTGAAGCAAACACGTTTTTTAAGTACAAGATTGAATTTTTGTTTTATACTGTTATTACAAAATTAAGGTAGAGTGATTTATATTTGAACGTTTGTTTAGTACGTGATCGTGCACAATTTAAGCTGTTTATATTAATGTTGTGTATAAAATGTAACGAGTGCATGATTAATTAACCTTACTGATAATTTCTATTGAATACAATGTCTAGTGGTAATACTTAACCTTACTTGAATCGAACATTGAAATGTTGTTTTCCAATTAAACTATTTATCAAATAATTGATTATTTTGATACAAATGTTAGTCATAAATATTTAACACTGGGTTGGATTTCAATAACTTTTTTGTGGAACGGAAATCAGGTATTTTCTAGGATACAAAAACTCTTCAATTGGTAAGAGTTGGTTTGAAGACTGATGGGTTATAGAGGTTTCATTCTACTGAGTTTTAGCTATTGTTTAAGCTAGAATAATCTAGGAGTGTTATAATTCTAAAAACATGTTTAATACTAACTCATGACCCAGTTGGCTTTCGGTATGTTCATTCTAGATGATTATTTATCGTAACAGCACTTGAATGTAGAACGAAACGTGACTGTAAATGTGGGACCCATTTTGGTAATTGTTTTTAATCCTTTTATTCATTTAGTTTTTATTATTTCAATGTTTTGAGGGAAATGTTTCCAGCGGGTAGATATTTTCTGCAGTTAAACGAGGACTTGCGTTTGTGTTGATAGTTGGTCACGATCCCAGTTACAAATTTAGCATTTCAGCCATGCATGGACTTACTCTATTACAAGGACTGGTACTTTAACAAACTTTTTAAATTCAAAAATGGCTTATTTATAATAACATTTTTATGAGCATATGTTTTAATTTTTGATTACTCATCACAAACTGACATGTTTGATAGAAAATGAATACAGTTTAGTGTAAATTGGGTTTATTTGACGTTTAAGATTTATTGACTCTCAATTTACTGAATCATTTTCTATTTTTTCCTACTTTTTTAACATACCGATGATTATAACATTAGCCAATGAATTATAGATAAATTAATTAAAATTGGATAATTCAATATTTATTGATTTTTTCCCCACTACTTGTATGTCCTACGTTTGTTGTTTTCATTATCTTTCTTTAAATTAACAAAAATTCCTTTGAAGACTAAGTTGGACTACTTATGTATTAGTTCGTCATTTTAAAGTTATTTTTTAATCAGTTTGTGGAACATTTTCACTTTATTATATGAATAACTTTCAAAAAAATCATTTTTAACCTTTTTGTTATTTCACTATCATTGATGTAGTGAAAATATTAAACCGATTGATTGTTTATCATTGCAGGAAGTTTCTAATTGATATCGATTATTGGGAGCACTGCACAAAATGATGTGTGGTTATCTTTGGTTTGCATAGATAAAGTTATTATGGTTAATATCGAAAATCCCATTGGGTTTTAGAGATGTACCCATTGTTTCTTTTTTAAAATTACAATATTACAGAAAACGATCTAGAAAAGTACACAGTGCAAAAGTAACCTAGAAAGTTTTCAAATTTAACAGTTTCCCAATGAAAGGATTTGACATTGACGTAATGGCCTGTCCTCTATCAATTTGCTGTCATTGTACTGAAAGTTATTTCGACTGGAGTATCTAAGCCAGTAACACACTGACCAAAGTGGTAATCATGACTTCACATTCCACTACTAACACTCCGAACACAAACACTTGTTTAACTGTTTTACATGTCCGCTTGCTAAAAAATGTTTTGCAATGCAAACATGTATGGGCATATGGAATGAAGAAATGAAATATTATTATGTCTGCATGAAATAAAATTTGATTTAACAAAAAGTTTTGAAAATTCCAATCCTCATTTACACATTCTATATTGGCGTAGTACAAATCAGTTACTAAATCATTTTGAATATTCTGTAAAAAATTACGATATTTCAATTTGTATTGATTATTATTATTTGGAAATGGAAAATATTTAAACAATCAACTAATATTTGACACGTTTTGTTGTTACGATTTTTCTACAGATTCATATTCGACGGTTTGGGTGACTTTATAGCCCAATTGTTCCTTCGTCTAATTCCTCAAATTAATCGAATGAATGCCAACGGTAATAAAAAGATGTATGTCGATGAGTTTTTTTTCATTTCCAACGTATCATACAGTTTTTTCGGTATTTGTTGAAATAGATTAGTCAAATTGTGATAAACGTGCCAGTGGTTATTTACAATGACAGTTGCAAAATTTCATTCGCACTACATGTCATCAAGTAACGATATTACCAAGGCGAGATACAACCTACTATTTGTTGGTTTGCAGTAAATTCTGACTGATAGATAATAATTTATAAAGGATTAAACTGATCCATCTCTGTGCAAAGACGTGGCTATGATTTGTAGCAATCATTAAAAATACACTTATATTAATAACCAGATATTTAATTAATAGTATATCGATTGTTACTGCTTTTAATGTTTTATAAGAAACAGTTATTAATAAACAAGATATTTCAGTGACTGTGGCCAAATAGTTAATCAGTAACAGCTCCATACTGAGGAACAGTAAAAACAATTTTCTGAACATAACAGTAATACAGTAGTTGAATTAGTTCTACCAACCTGACCAAAATATCTAATCGAGAAATCCTTTTTAGGGAACTAGTAATTTGATTAATTGATTTAATTACTGGCACACTGCCGAGAGTACGTAGACATTTTAGCGAAGCCGAACGCGAGTCCGCATTTAGTGTTGGTGGTGTGGACCCCATAACCATTCATGTTCGAGGCGATCGCTGGATCAACTGGACCGCCACAACATGCCTGAGGTACGTGTTGATTTATGTAGGAAAGTTGGGTGTTTTTATACAGATAATAGTCATCTCCGAAATTCTGTAAAATGGCAAATAGAAAAGGATTATTTTTGCGATGGAACTATTAGAAATAAGCTTTACCAAACAACTGTTTTAAATTGATTTTGGTTAAAAGCTGTTGCCAATGCTTGTTGCACCAGGCAAAAGTCTATAAATGGGTATATTATTTTTAGATAAAAATATGTGCTATTTTGAATTATACTTGATTGACTAAAAGCGGATTTTTTCTTCCACTCTCACGCAGATGTCGCAACGTCTATCGCATCCAGCAAGCTCTGGCTACGTTGACCAAGTCACACGAGGCGGATTTGGTTAGAGTCAAGCAGTTGTACGAATTGTTTCATCTAACACCCGAAGTACGTCACGTTTAGTATTCGTTCCCAACATCTTCAATTTAATGTGGCCGTAGTCAGATATGGATCGATACTAAGTAGCTGTTATTGATTTTTATCGAAGCCAGAGTATTTTCCAAAGGTAGTACATATCATGATGGAACTTGTGTTGGAGACAGTTTTTGGACTCACATTTTATTTGGTTTTTGTTGGTCAAATGTTTGACAGGAGATCTGATTCGACAAGTAGATATTTAGCGAGGTCACACGAGGGTGGTGTGCCAGGCAACATGCCTTAAGTAAATCGGTTGTTGTTTACATCGGAACCTTTAAATTGAAATTGTGTAGAACTAACTACGTCACTTGGGCGTATGTCCAAGTTTAGACAAAGCACATTCATTCATTCACTTATTTAGACAGTGATTAAAGTAGTAGAATTTAAAAAAATAACATTGTTAATTTTACCAAAACTTTAAACTTTGATATTAAAAAAAATTTAATAACGACACTTAAACTGGTCCCAAACTAAAGAAACAACAGGAACAATGATTAACTACCGAATATCATACAGATTGTTAACAATCCTAAAATGTTGAATAATTCTCATGAAATCTCAATTGTCTACAACGCTAATATTCCTGATTTCATACCTCTATGTGATGCACCCTGGATCCCAACTAAGACCGTCAAAGGGACCGAGTGCACAGCGGTATAAATGGGCTTGTTTACTAATAGATGCATGCAAGGATACATTCAGGCACCAAAACGGTTTCTCAAGACACCATTTGTAGCCATTTGGTTGAGATTTATAATCTTGACAACCAATCAGGCGGTATTGTCAAACTACATAAAGTGGTACCGTCACAAGGATACTGTATAATAGTAATGAACTTCATTAACTCTACGAGGTTTCCTTTGTATGTGAAAGTATGGGAAGTGATCATTTGCGATGCTATGCATATACAGAAATAACGAAAAGGTAGGCATACCACTAATCAATAAAATATCCTATTAGAGATAGCACTCGAACCAAATCAAGCAAAACATACTTTTATTTTAAATAATTACAATTTCTTGTTATCGTCAAATGACCTGACTTTTCGCATTCCTTGTTTCCGTTTTGCGTAGTCCGTTGTCAATAGACTCATGGAACAAGGCGCTGCATTTGATCATACGGTTTACGCCAACTTGTTGCAACTTTATCAACGCAGTCATTCGACTTATGACTTCACCAAAACTCAAGCAAGCATAGCCAAATTAACGCATGTTATTCGCTCAAAATAAACAAAACAGTGCTTTTTAAAAAAACTTACTTTTGCTTCATTTTTATTTTGTTTACACATATTTTTTTTAATAAATGATTTTATTTACCACGTTGTTCGGTTTTATTGCAGTGGATTTATTGGAAGATAAATACTTTCATCGTCTAGGTATTTTTGTTCGAAAATAATCTTCCAGTAAATGGACAACGTAAATGAGGAGTTATGCTAAATGCGAGTGGGAGGTGGAGGTTCGGATGCTTGATTATTGGGATACGAATCTAGCGATTCAGCCATCATTTGTGTCTAATCGAAAAATATCTATACATCAAAAGTGTTGTGATTTCTATGACATTTTATATGTAAAATTTTAGTGTGACAAAGTGGTCAAGTGGAAAGAGCCATGATTTTCAGACAACCATTGAAGTCTTCAATATGTATGACCCACTAGTGGCATAGTTGCTATTCTGCACAACATTAACCTAGTCAAGATAACTGACGGGGATGTGTCTTGATTGATCAGTGCTACTGGAAACGAAAACAAAATTCAACAAGAAAAAATATATTATGATTGCTTTTTTTTAAAAAAAGAAAAATTCGTTCATTGATGGCATGTCAAAAAAAAAACACAAGCAATCTCATAAATGCATTATCGTCAAATCAGAAAAACAAAAACATTCGCTCGAAAGAAGCCAAACAAAATTAATTCAAACTAATTCAAAGCCCACTTGTTCAAAACCAAATAATAATAATTCGCTGAAAAATATAGAGAGATCACAAATTTGGGATGGCGTAGATACAAAGTTCCTATTTACAGTCGCCTTTCAAAATGAGTACTTTCGCAATATGGACTAGAGAGACTCGCGATTTGGAGGTAGCATAGCTCACAGACAGAAACCGAGAAAATGTCATACCCCGTTGGGATTGGTCTGTGTCAAACCGCGACAATTGTGATTTGTACAATTGGACAACGACTTGCGCTCACTGCTGTTCGATCCCGAACTCGACTTCTTCGATCCATTCATGCCATCGTGTTGGTGTTTGGACGTCTTTTTGGACACGACCACTTCGGGTGTTTCGACGTTTTCGTACACGTTAGTGGCCAAATGTTGGAACACAATCAGCAGCTGTGCAAAGGTTGGCCGAGCATCAGGGTTGTAGGCCCAACAGTCGTGCATAATCGAAAATACATCATCGTTGGCTAACTTGGGTCGAGGCAACCGAATGCCTTCTTCGATGTGCCGCAATACTTCAAAACTGTCCTGATCTGCATAGGGATGTTGACCCAATGAAAACATTTCCCACAAACAAATTCCAAACGACCACACATCGCTAGCATGACTGAATGTTTTGTAGTAGATGGACTCGGGAGCATACCATTTTACGGGCCACTTGCCTCGTTGAGTCGCCTTGTAATAATCAGATTCGACGCCAACTGCTCTTGACAGTCCGAAGTCGGAGATTTTGGCACAGTTTTGGTTTGACAGGAGAACGTTGCGACAGGCTAAATCTCGATGAACGAACCGGGCTGATTCGAGATACTTCATGCCACTGGCGATCTGAAATCGACAATTAATGCCATGAGATGTTGAATATCTGCGTTGTGGTAGTGAATTCATCACTTTAATAGAAGTAAACTATTGAATGTATGTTAAACTCGGAAAGCTGGCTGTATGATGTACTATATCCAAAAAAGAATATGCTCATTAATTAATTTGAAGGATAAGAACGATATTGGCCCATAAATCGAAAATCGTGATGATAAATAACCAAAATTTAAGAACAGTAAAATCTTACACTTCAGATCTACAATCAAACCATCAAAAAGCATATGCTTCAGTAATGAACACGCAAGCTCAGAGGTTTTTAATTTAAAGATACAACATTGATGAAAAATATTTAAACTTACACTGAAATTAGATTGTTGGGACTTCTTTTAAGAATAGGAGAGGGAAAGTTAATAATCAAGTCAAATAATCCGAACTGAAAAACAGTGAAAACAAGTTTTCGAGCATTGCTTCCTGTATAGGCTTGTGGGACAGTGGTGCAGTTAGTTCTACCAACCAAGCCAAGATATCCAATTACGAATTCCTTTTTAAAAAAACTAGTAAGTTAACTAATTGGTTGATTAATCGATTAAAAAAGTTTTAAAGTCCAGAATAAAAAATAACCCTTGACCTGAAACATCAGAATTGGATGCCATACGTCAAAAATACACATTCTTATGTTTACAAACTTGGATAAGCATACTTCATGTACAGACACAAATACAATAATGACAAAAACAACACACACGATGATTTGTAAAAAGATAGAGTGTAAATATGCAAAAATGTTCACGAGCAAGATTATTTGCTAACCCCGACTGCGAACATTATGATTGGTCGATAATCGTATATACATGTGAATCATCTTAAAGATCTGTTTGTCTATTCTATGTTAATCATTGATTATTTTTTTCAAATTTGTACATGTAACGACCCCCTCCCCTTAATAAATCTGTTTTTGCATAATAGTATATGTAGAAATTATTAAGAACACTACACAAAAGAAATATGTGAAATAAATCATGAAAAAGGCTATGGTAAATAAAATTAAAATATCATATTTCCTATACAACTGATAGTTTTTTTACTCTATTGCTTAGATATTTTCACAAAAAACATGTTCCAGCAAGTAGATATTCTAAGTAAGTCCCATGTCGACAGCCAATAAAGGAATTTAAAATCGAGTCTACTCAGATGCGAGTTTAGCAAATTAGATATGTGTCACCCAGACACATTAAACTATAACTGTGGATGGTAGTTATAACGGTAAGTTTATTTTTTAAGCTTGGTTTCATGTACGCAAAAGACTTACTAGTCTTAATGAATTAATGAATTGGAAAACAAATAACCTCTAAACTATTTATTCTTTTTCTGTCCAGAAAAAATAAGACAAACGTTTGCTAATACTCCGAAGCAAAAATACTGAATGACTGAAGAATAAGTTGTACTTAATCAATATACTCACCACTAACTTCAAAAACTCTCGCTATCAGATTAGCATAATGAGTAATTTATACACTGGTTCCTACATTCACACTAACTCCTGATAACCTTATAAAAAGCTCTACTTGGTTAGGTGCTTCAAACATTCCTTTTATTCAAAATACTTTGATGCCTACAAAAAACTATAATTATTCCATTAATTAAAAAAATCATAAATTGTTCCATATTAACACTTTCTTAAACAGAAATTTGCAAATGTCAATTCTAATTATCCCCTCAAAAAAAAACTGAAACTTCCAAAATTGATGAAAATGCTTCAACCAAAACGATTTTTAAAAACTTAATGCCAAAATATTTTATATTAAAAATAGAACCAATAGACTATTCAACATTTAACATTTTATAACAAAATCTTTAAAAATATTACATTCTATATAGAATAAAACAATGCAAAATGTGATATCGTAGTAAAGATACACGAACTAATTGAAATTGTGCGCATTCTAAATAACCGAGTAATACAATAACAAAAGTTAGTGGCAATGCCACATTTTCATTAATTCCAAATTCGCATAGCATCTCGAACAATCCCTTTCCATCGTTCACGATTTTCGGAGGCGTGTAGAGATATGTCAGTCCATCGACTTAGCCATTGTTGCCAAAATAAAGTGACGGCCAAGATTGTGTAAAGATCGTCCCGAACAGCATCCATTCAAGTACGTTTTTGACCTCCTTTCCTCTTCTTCCAGTCGGTATTTGGACAAGCCAGGGTTACGATACGTGAGATTGCATCAGGATTTCTACGAAGAACATGTCCAAACCAGCGCAATCTTCGTTGTCGCGATACCAATGAAGGAAGGTCATTTCGAATTTGGTAGTTACTGATATTTTTCGTCCAATCCCTTGATACGAAGGATGCAAAATGGGTGTTGTGCCAAATGTATCCGAGACATCTTGCTTCAAATTTATCAAGCTGCTTGAGCTCTGACCCTGTAAGAGTTCATGTTTCAGCTGCGTACAGAAGTACTGTGCGAACCAATGAAGAGAAAATGTTCATCTTTGTTTTTGGGTTGATAGATGTACGTCTCCATAGTGGATCGACAAGCTTTCCAAATGCAGCAGCAGCAAAACAAATTCGACTATTTAGTTCATTGGATGAACCACCGTCAGAAGTAATTGAGGAGCCCAGATACGTCAATTCCTTTACATTGGGGAGAACAACATCATTTAATACAATCCGTGCATCAGGAGCTTGAGACGATATGATGACTGATTTTTTTGGGTTGATCTTCAAACCATATTCACTGGAAACATTCACGAGGAAATCTAATGCATGCTGCAACTGAGCTTCGTTCTCAGCTAGAAGAACAGCATCATCAGCGTATTCTAAGTCCGTAATGGGCCTAGTACCAACATACACACCTTCCATTTGTACAGAGATCTTGGCAAATATAGCATCAATTGCATAGTTGAACAAAAGTGGAGCAGCCACACAGCCTTGACGAACACCACTAAAAATTTCAAATGGCTTTGTAGTAGATCTGTTGCAATTGCGGATTACAGCAGTTGAGTTCTTGTACAAAGCACGTAGAAGATTCACCGGTTTCAGAGGTGTTCCATCACGTAACATAGCGATCCAAAGTTCTTTTCTGTTCGGCGAATCAAATACTGAAGAGTAGTCAAAGAAGGCTACATACGTAGGACGCTGAAACTTTGCCCGAAATTCAAGAATGCGTCGAAGCGTATAAATTTGATCGATGCATCCCATACCAGGACGAAAACCAGTTTGATTAGGACGAGTGGTTTTCTCCCTCTCCGGGCGGATCCGTTCAACTATTGCTGAGGTGGCAATTTTGGCAGCTATGCAAAGTAAGCTGATGCCTCTGTAGTTAGCAGGTATTTGCCGATGTCCTTTCTTGTAAACAGGAACAATAGTAGCACGGTGCCAGTCTTCAGGGCAATGCTCGTTTGTCCAGAAATCTGTCATGATGCCATACAAATCTTCAACAAGTCTCGAGGAACCATATTTGAAGATATACGGAGGAATTTCGTCAAAACCGGCGGCCTTCCTAGCTTTGAATTTTCTACAAATGCGCATAATATCATCGATAGTGGAGGGTTCAACGGATATTGGATAAATTGCCGAAGAAACTGTCTCAAGCGTGGATTGGTCTAGCAGCCATCCTGTAGTGATTTCAGGGTGGTTTAAAGTCTGATTAAAATGGAGTAACCAGTTTTCGTCAGAAATGCCAGACGATCCAACTTTAACTTTGTTACCACGGCATAGCTGATTCAATTTCTTGTAAACTTTTCCACAATCGTCTGCTACATCTGCTACAGAGTCCCAATGTTTTTGCTCATCCTCTTCATAGTTCTTTCAAAATTCCGCACGCGATGTCTTTCCTTCACTTTTTCTCTGAGCTTTTTTTGCTTGTACATAGAGATCACGAGAATTGGTGGACAACCAGTTTGGGCCTTTGACGTTGATTGAACGAGGAAGTACCAGACTAGCTGTATCAATCTTCTGCTTTAGACTGTTCCAAGACTGATTTATTCCCATATTACAGTTCGGGACAGCAATTGAAGCTGCTAAGTAGGCTTTGGCAAACTTGGTAGCATAGTTGCTGTTTGTGAGCAGGGAGTAATCCGGAGCCAAAATATAAGGTTTAGTCTTGGCAGTTCTTAGTACTATATATACTATATATACTATAAATAAAAAAGATACCAAATTTTAGCTCTACGCCTTTAGTAAGTAACGCTGTTTTGGTCGAGTAACATCATCTATCGTCATTCAACTAACAATGTAGCAAAACGCGTTGTTTAAACTAACTCTATTCACAAACAGAAAATTATCATACCGGAGGTTAACATAATGTAAAATTATTCAACGAAATAGGGTGCAGAATATGGTCTGTGCCATCTGTCTTATTAATAAAATCAGCTTTTATACTACCCAACATTATTCATAATAGAAAACACTTATCCGTAATATAAAATTAGCACATGAGATGTTAATAACGCTGATGATTTGAATAATGCACATCAAGTCTCAATTTTCAAAGTGATGATAATCTTCCTTCCATGTCTCCATGTGGTACATCTTGGATTCAGACCAAGGACCGAGTGGACAACGGTATAACCTTATTTCCTCCTTGATGGATAAGTGCGTGTACGGTATGTCGTCGGTGGACTAAAAAAGACCATCCTGACAAAGAATAAAGGTATATGTGAATAGTAGGAATACCGACTATTAGCCACAAAATTTCATTATTATCCTACGTTTGTTACACTTAAGGAGCTATTGCAGACGATCATTCAAATGATGGAACAATGACCGCATCAATTAGCAGATGTAAAACCGTTCAAAAGTCATTGACCAATGGGCCCACAACAATAACATTGGACAACCAACCTGCATACTCCAATTGTACAATTCGGGCAATTGGCACTTCTCCGGATTGTCCAACAAGTAGTCCAACAAACTGCCCAATTCGGCCACTTCCAAAATCATCATCAGGCGTTTGTTTTCGCACACGCCGTAAATTGTCACAATGTGCGGATGAGACAGCTGCATCATAATTGTAGCTTCTTTCAAAAAGTCCAAACGTTGGGAAGGTTGAACTAGGACCTAATATGCAGTTGGAAAATATACAATTCGTAAAATTGATTTCAAAATCTTCTGAATAGTTGCATTTAAAAATATTGTTTTTGAAACCAAAGCATAATTGAAAATACAAAATTTCAATTAAAATAACATCGTTATCGAAATTGATGCGACAAACGTAGTTATCTAAGGTAAACTAATATAGTAACCGCATAACTTGAGAAAAACTCGTTTTATGTACTATACAAACATAATTATAATTTCATCACCAATAATAAGAAATTATAAAATATTAACTGAGAGAGACAGAAGTAGTTAAAGCACCCAGCTCAAAACTAAGCAAGCAACGATTCGAGTTCCACCACCGATACTAAATACAAATGGCCTTGCCAGATGTCGCCCCTCAAACATGCAAAAAATAAAAACCAATAAAAGATTGAATATAAACAATATGAAGAGATTTTCAGTTACTGGATAAATGACTCACTTTGACAGCTACTTCTTGAATCGCTTCGTTGTCTAAAAAGAGTCGTCCGCGGTAAACTTCACCAAATTCGCCTTCGCCAAGTCTGTATAACAAAATCACCGCATCGCTAGGAATGAGACGCAGTTCTCCCGTGTTGCCAATTCCCGGGCCAACGCAAGAACTTCCACCAACGGTCAACTTCAAGCCTGTTGCAACCGGAAGTAGACCACCTCCGCTTGATGACATACCTGATGTACCGGAACTTGAACTGCTGTTGTGTTTGTCCTTAAGTGATGGAAAGAGAAATTAAATACATTTCATAGAATTGTGTACAATATAGTCATGAATTCGGGTGTCACCACCGACCCACAAAATGCTGGTCGTCCGTTGGCTTGGCTAAAATGTCTACTTGATAAAAAATGTTTCCCTTTAAGTATTTAAGCAATAATAGAAGTCAATAGTAGAAATACTTAAAAAAAAACAATACAAAACTGGATTAATTATATAACAACAACAACAATAAAGTTGGTGGCAAAGCCACCTTTGTTAGTTCCAAGTTCTCAAATCATTACGAATAATTCCTCTCCATTGTTCACAGTTTTCGGAGGCGAGCACAGATATGTCAGTCCAGTGACTTTGCCATTGTTTCCAAAATAAAGTCCCAGCCAAAATAGGGTGAAAATCGTCTCGAACAGCGTCCATTCAAGTACGTTTTTGACCACCTTTCCTTTTCTTCCAATCGACATTTGGACAAACCAAAGTTACGGAACGTGAGATTGCATCATGATTTTTATGAAAAACGTGACCAAACCAGCGCAATCTACGTTGTCGCAATACCAAGAAAGGAAGTTCATGGAATTGGAAGTCATCTCGAATTTGGCGGTTACTGACCTTTTTTGTCCAGTCCTTTGATACGGATGATGCAAAATGAGTGTTGTGCCAAATATATATCTGAGACATCTTGCCTCAAATTTGTTGAGCTTCATGATCTCTGACCCTGTAAGAGTCCAGGTTTCAGCTGCGTACAGAAGCACTGTGCGAACCAATAAAGAGAAAATGTTTATCTTTGTCCTTGGATTGATGTTTTTTGTCTCCATAGTGGATTAGCAAGTTTTCCAAACGCAGCAGCAGCCAAACAAATTCGACGATTTACTTTGTTAGATGAACCTCCGTCAGAAGTAATCGAAGAGCCCAGAAACGTAAATTGTTTTACATTGGGAAGCACAACATCATTTAATATAATCCTCGCATCAGGAGACTTGACGTCATGATGATTGATTTTTTGGGATTGATCTTCAGTCCATATTCACTGAAAACTTTCATAAGAAAATCCAATGCTCGCTGCAGTTGATCTTCATTTTCAGCTAGAAGAACAGCATCGTCAGCGTATTCTAAATCGGTTATAGGCTTTGTACCAACATACACGCCTTCCATTTGTCCAGAAACCTTGGCAAATATAACATCAATTGTATAGTTGAACAAAAGTGGAGCAGCCACACAGCCTTGACGGGCACCACTGAAAATTTCGAACTGCTTTGTAGTAGATCTGTTGAAATTGCGGATTACAGCAGTTGAGTTCTTGTACAGAGCACGTGGGAGATTCACAAGTTTCATCAGGGTTCCGTCACGTAACATAGCTATCCAGAGTCGTTTTCTGTTCAGCGACTCGAAGGCTGAAGAGTAGCCTATAAACGCTACGTACGTAAAACGCTGAAAGTTTGTCCAAAATTCCAGAATGCACCGGAGCGTACGAATCTGATCAATGCATCCCAAACCAGGACGAAAACCAGTTTGGTTGAGACGTGTGGTTTTCTCCCTCTCCGGGCAAATCCTATTAACTACCGCTGATGTAGCAATTTTTGCAGCTATGCAAAGTAAACTGATGCCCCTGTGGTTTGCAGATATTTTCCAATCTCCCTTCTTGTAAACGGGAACAGTAGTAGCACGATGCCAGTCTTCAGGACCCTGCCATAGAGGTCTTCAGTAAACCGCGAGGGGCCGTATTTGAAGACATATGGAAGAATTCCGTCGAATCCGGCGGCTTTCCTAGCTTTGAGTTTACTGCATATGTGCATAATATCATTGACAGTTGGAGGTTTTACGGAGACTGGATACATTGCCGGAGGAACTGTATGAAGATTGGATTGATCTTGCAGCCAGCCTGTTGTGATTTCAGGATGGTTTAAAGTCTGGTTAAAGTGAAGTAACCAGTCTTCGTTTGAAATACCAGATAACCCAACTTTAACTTGGTTATCATTATATAACAATATAGATAAAACTTGCAATCGTTAAACCAACAAATAGGTTAAAAACATTGTCTTCTAATATGTATGCCAGTCACAGAGTGTTGACTTTAGCCTTATTTGAAAATAACAGTAGTGTCGCGGTAGCAAGAGCAGAAAAGCCCAATGTTCTAAAACAAACGTCGCTTCATTTCTAGAATTAGGACAAACTAAAAATATGGAAATTTAAGATATTAACGTAGATGTGGTTTTCACTGCCCCAATTTTTGGTTGGTGATGTCGGGTCACCTCTTCATTATTTTCCATATTTATATGGCATATAAAACGATCGACTTCGATGGCTTGACAAGTGTAACAAACGTAGAAGAATAACAAAATTTCTTGGCTGGTAGACAGTATTCTTGTGACGTCGCCACTGTTCACAAAGATTGACAAGATCGTCTGATTTTTTGTCAGGATTATCTCCTTTAGCTAAGAGAGACTGCTCCAATGTTTTACAAGAAACATTGTTCAGCAAGGAGACATTTAGCATAGACCCAGGACTTGCAATGAGTACTGCCAAACGAACAAGAAAAAACCAAAATATCGCAGTCGTTTGCTCACAAATTCAACCTAAATAAGATGTCCAATTGGAAGACTTTGTTCAAAGAAACGTCAATTGATGGATTGAATGAATGTTTGAGAAACAGTTGGGCTGCTTAAATTTTAACAAAATGGTGCATAAGTCAACTTGTAGTGTATAGTCATTGCTTGCAAAGTGTTTTCAACTGCATTTCATTTAGCCTTATAAATATAAAATAAAAACGCGTTTTTAAAATGAATAAGTTGATGCTTAAAAATAAATGCATTTGTTCTAAATATATATATATATATATATATATATATATATATATATGTATGTATATATACAATCATAAAAACAAAATTCCAAAACAAAAACACTGATTATACCCAGTAAGAACATTTATAATCAAAACAAAATGAAATACAAAAAGTGCACTTTTAATTATTAAACCAATGAATGATTAAAAAAAGTTTAATTCTTTAGTTACGTATAGGATAAATACACTAATAATATTGGGTATATATTTTTAAACTAGAAAAAAGTTTACATATAAATAATAATGATGATGTACAGTTCTATCCTAAATAAAAAATATAAGATGTAAATTGTGACACAAATTTATTTCGTATCGTCTGACCAGTCACAAAGTTATATTATATGTATGAACCAAATTTATTGAATATTACCTTACAATGTCGTTTGATCACAAAACATTATCAGATCTTACATTTAACATCGCCAATGTTAGAATCCATTTTGAGCATTCATAGACTCGTGATCGGGTAACGCAAGAATTTTAATCCACAGCAATGCAATTGTGGAGTCAAATCCTATTCGGGTTTGTGTTGCAGTAATACTTTAGTGTTCAATTGTTCACATAAATACCTTTGAGACGCATTTAATACTGAAGTTGTATATATTATTTTACAGTTCATAACTTCAACTCATTTTCGATAATCGACTTACTGAAACCTACTCAACTATAAACTTCAAATGTATGAAACCAAATTGCACATGTATATATCGTAGTCGAACAAATGACTAAATAGTTAGCTAAGATCTTACTCTAATAGGCAGGAATTCAGTCTGAAGACTGCAGCTGTCGCCGTATTATTTTTGAATAATAAATATGAACAATCTTCACAATGCATGACTGATCAAAATCAGCATTGACATTGTACATATTTACAATAACTTAACATTTTTAAGCAAAAATCCAACCATAAACCGAAAATAAATGTTTTCTAAAATTGTCTAATCAGTTACTCAAATAATTGCATTTTACAAAATTCAGGTTGAAAATTTTAATAATTCTTAACTATCCCTAACTTCGTTGAAACATGCAAGCGTCAATGTTTTTATGTAAATTGGTAAGGTTTGTACAATACCATTGCAATTTTCCATTAAAAGCGTTAATGACCTGCATAGTGTTTGTGTCAAATGTAGCAGTTAAATTTAAGTTCACATTATGCAAGCACATTTTAACCAGGAAAATTAGTTTCTAATTGTTTACAAATAAATGTAAGCTAATTTTTGAAGTGGCATCGCGAGTTGAATCACAGCCTTTACATAGCTTGAAAGCACGTATGTTTTGCTAATCCTAAGCGTTATGCTAACTAGAATTTGTAATAATATGCACTAAATTAACAATGATCCACTCGCTATTTTGTAGTTAAGTTATTAGTCAGGCTTTAATAAACGACCCCCTTATAGTTGTTGCTATTTGGTAAGTAACACGTATAGTATCATGCCTACATAGGATGTTATATAACAAATTTGTAATGTCATTTTCAAACAGTGTCTATCACTGACACAATACTGTATGCAAAACCATAGCAATTCTACCAGATTACCATTTATAGCAAACATGCAAACACCAGCGCAAACAACTTTAAAATAAACTCCAAATCGTATCCTAAACCACAAAACGTTTATATTTACTTGATTTTTCGAATTCTTGCGCCGCACAGCTCCCTTAGCATTGGGCATAGCCAAAGGAGCACCCATTCGACCGCCGTGTAAACTGGACGAAATCGTGCGCAAAGCCCATTGTTCACTGCCTACATTTGAATTATCAACTTTCTTCAATTCGCGATTATTCTGATCATGAGTCAGTGATACCAACTGTTCCATATTGGAAACGCGACCGGTAGACGACACTGCGTAGTGCAACCGAACAGGAATTCCATCGGCGAATCGGGTATAGTGTTCGATCAAATGTTCCAAAGATAAATGCAATGGTCCCTACAAAACAATAATAAATAATCTAAATAAATCTTTATATCACAATGCACTTTGATTTAAATATAACAGCTGTGCTTCAATAAGTTTTTTACAAATTATTTTAATATTTTAAAATGAAAAACATAATACATATAAAATATAAAAATAGCAACTTTACCAAAAAAACAAATATCTAATGCACAATAAATCAAATAATTCATCCATTTGTTTATGTGATACATTTAAATTTTGACATTTAATTTATATTTAACATTATAAATTCTTAATGTCACTCAATATAAAACTTAAATTTGAGTTCATAATGTACATTCACAGTTCAACTTTTAAATGCTTTAAAAATGCATAGATAGCTCCTTATCTTTAAATAATAACATTTTGTTGTGTATTTATTTATTTTGTCATGAATCATCACCAGGAAAAAATAATCAAAAATGGACGTTACAAAACTTCCACTAAACATGACGCGTTACATGCAAGCATGGTACTACTATCTTATCCAACCTGAAACAAGAAAACCACTAAATCCCAACCAAAATCATTAGCTGAAAAAAACTGCAAGTGTGTAATACAGTATTAACCTAGTTAGCACCTTCCAACTTGCTTCATATAAGTAACTCTACAATAAAAAACGTCCCCAGTCAGTGTAACTCTTAAAATCGACACAGTACACAATCTACTAAACTACAACAGGAGTGGAGTCATTTCTGGGTTAGTATAAATAATATCTAGTAAATTAATGTTAGTACAAAAAATGTATTTACATGTGCTTCTGTAACAAAAAAATACTTTAATAATTTAACCTTTTTATTTTAATAAATTAATATGTCAACAAATATTTAAAATTAGAAAATTACCTAAAATGAAACAATTGAAGAAAGCAGTTTAATTAAAAAACTCAACATCTAATAACAAACCTTATCAATAAAATAAGCTTCCTTCGTTTCCATATGAAATGAAAAATCCACAACTTCGATTTGATATTTAAGCGTTTGGCGCTGATAAAATAGTACCAAAACAAATTTGCGTTCAGACTGTGAAGAGCGTCGAATAAGAAACGATCCGTCGTTTGTAGCTGAACAATTAGCAAAAAATCGTTCTGTTTCGGATTTTGATAAAGATGGATGATACCAGTCACTCTGCATAAAGATAAGAAACAACATAAATAATCACAATCTAATCTGTAACTTATTAAACAAAATCGGTTATGAGTTTTGTAGAATCAACTGTCTCAAAACATGATCGATAGATTCTACACTATAATACTGTTGGATTATTCGAGTTTGGTCGAAAAGCATTACTCAAGGCATCAAATTCATGACCTCCCAATTCGAAGACAAGAACTTGAACTACCAAGCTATTCACTTACTGTTAGACGCTAATGATTCTGAAAATTTTGGTAATGCTTGTAAAGTAGAAATGGGTGCAAGTATACACCCATGGTACTGAAATGGTATGTTAAGGTATATATATATACCTTATGTAACGTTGGGTTGAAGGAAGCCTTATAAATTTTTGCGAACAATGGCGCAGTTTACAAAAAAACCCGTTTATCAAAAATCATTATTCTCCTATGTTTGTTACGATTATGAAACCATCGGAGTCTATCGTTTGCTATACTGTGCAAATATGAAAATAATAAAGAGATAACTACGTCACCAACCACAAATAAATTCCATATAAATACAAAACATAAAATTATTGCTTGCTGTTCAGAAGGCAAAATATATGTTATAATAGCTTTCTCTATCCATTACTATTCTAAATATTGTATTTGGTTTAACTATACTTCATTATACCATAAAAAGTTCACTACATATTGTTTTTACAAACCTGGAAACTATATATACTTAAATAAAATACTCCCCAAAAATGCTAATAATCCTGAAGACTTGAGTAAGGCTCATATTTATATATAACCTGTTGTTATTGTGATAATAAAATTCGTAATTCTATACATCAACATTGTGCATTGTAAGCCCAGACTAAGTGTACAGCAGTATATTTAATACAACTTTCGTGACACTAACCAGTAATTCCTACATAAAAACCTGGTAGAGTTTCATATTTGTAACAAAAACATAGCAAAATTAGCTACTCTAGAACCCGATGTACAAACATATAAACTAACTTGGACAGTTAATGATGAAGCTGGCTGATAACCTGCCAAAGCAGCCGCCAAATCTGCAAATCCATAACGCAAAGCCAGTTCAAATGGCATTTCAGCCTCAGAATTGCGAGCCCAAGGTGCAGCATGATATCGTAGTAGACAATTAACACAATCAGCATGACCTAACATTGCTGCTTCATGTAATGCTGTATTTCCAGAAAATGGACATTTGATTTGGGGATTTGCTTTGCCAACTCGAAGTAAAGTTTCAGCGACATGTGCAAAACTTTTCTGACAAGCTCTGTGCAAGGCTGTAAACCCACCACAATCTCTCAAATTAACAGATGCGTTATGTTCAAGTAATAACTGTAAAGATAAAACAATACATTTGTAGAATATGACATGACATTTTTTATGGTAACACAATAATATCAAATTCAATATAAAATAATAAACATTAGAACAACACAAAAATTACATCCCTTCTATTCCTATTCAAAAAAACTATAAAATGAAAAAATCATCTAAAATAGCTTAATAAAACTCAATAACAAATTTAACAACCTTTAACAAACATCAACACACCCACATAAAATAAAATAACATATGCAACATGCTGCATATGTAAATAAATGCTAATTTAAAATAACGAAATATATTTTTTTAAATTATACGATCTTACCCTAACGATATCGTTAGATCCGGTTTTAGCAGCTTCAATTAAGGATGTAGCGCCACTATCAGCAGATTTTTCATTCACATAATCAACTAAACTAGTTACTTTTACATTATTAATTCGAGAAAATAAATCACGAACAGCCTAAATAAAAAATAATCAAATTTAAAAATATTACTTTAAGATTGGCTTTTCGAACCGCGTGATGTAACTCATTAGTTATACCATATACTGTAATATGTGGAGGAGGACGCATTCCGGGTAATGGTTTCCCTAACGAACATACTATACAATTATTAGCGCGTCGAAATTCGGAAACAAGAAGATCGATTCCTAAATATTTTGCATTGGTACCGTTCACCTATAAAAAAAATATTTTTACAGTTTTTCAACCCACAATTATTTCAAAATTTTTATGTAATATATAATAAATTCAAAAAATAATAATTTCTACTGTACTTTAAAAAAAGGAAATAGCCTAAGCAAAATGAATGATATAGCGGTTCTGCGCTAACCAAAAACTTGGATATACATGAGTTTGAGTGCCACTGTGAGCACTAAATTACGAACCTTTGTTTATTTTCGCTAAAATGTTTCTTGTAAACCATTCAAGCAGCAACAATTAAAATAAAATAAATATATACATAATACGTCAAATACTTTATAAAATTCAGTGTACCTGTAATTGTAATTTAAAAAATATAATTTAAATAATATATATATATATTTATATAATTAACTTATATAAACTATTAAAATAATAAATATCTGAAATGATATTTGCAACAAACAAAAATAGAACTCCCATAAGTATACATCAAAAACAGTGAATACCTGATAAAACCCATCGGACAACTCTTCAATAGGATAATGATACATCAATTGATTGTATACAACACTAAGTACATATTTATGGGTAGAAGTACTAAATCGTATCAAAAATGTTCCATTCTGATTATTATGCTTCAGAAGCCTTTCAGTATCTTCACGACTAATACTTCCATGAAACCAGTGACTAATTGATTTAAATTCAATTGTTTCTGAAGCTAAACGACCAGAAATTCTTGGAGCAACTAACTCAAACGGTGAGATAATTGTTGGTGCAGCTGTCAAAGGAATGGGTCTGTGAATAATTCGAGAATCGCCTTGATTGCGAACATGATCATTTGATTGTTTATGTTGAGGCATTAGCATTAAAAAATTATACTAAATGCAATAACGTCTTTAATAAACTATTGTTGCATTCTATAGCAAAAAAGTACAAATTTATCGTAATCAGACAACCTAACCAAAAAACGATTAAAACGACCTTCACATTAAAAATAAAATTACTAATTTAAAACACTACTAATTTAATAATATTAATAAATTGTAACATTAAATATCAATAAATAATATTTTTTTTAATTAAAAAATTAATAATGCAAAATTTATTTTTAACAAATTTACTAAATGAACATTATGAACAATATAAAAACGTTTTAATTTTTAAAAATAAATATTTTTCTTAATATTAAAAAAACATTTTCTAAAAAATTTAATTAATTTATAAATTAGTTAATTACATTTTGCAAAGTATGTTTGTTTTAAATTATACGTAATAAATTTTTTGTACGATACAAAAAATTCAATTTATAAAACTTACAAAAAAATAATATAAAGGTCAATTATACAACTTGAAGGAATAGAAATATAAACAGCATAAAATACTAAAAATATTTAGGAAATAATAGTAATAATTATTTGAGTTAGAAATTGACATCTATTTTCATTAAATGGACATTTTGTTTAAATAATTTAACTACTGTTTTACATTAAATCAACAATATTGACAATTTTTTTTATTATTTATTCTAACATTAACAAAGGAGCCGGCAGTACTCCGAGATTATGCAGTGTTAATACCATTCACAAGAGGAGTGGTTTGCTCCGCTGTCCAACGTGATTTTGTATAATATTGACAAGGTACTGTTGTGGACAAATAGAAAAGAATTAGGTTGTTCCTGTTAAAAAGAACAGGGGATAACTGAACATTATTATTAGAGTCAGTTTAGATACTTCAGTAAAAGATTAATAAAAATTAAAGGTTATACAATAATTTCAAAATAAAAAAGGGTTCCAGTAATATAGTTATTGAAAACGTTTTATAAATCCCTTCAACCACATAGCGACATATCAAAATTATTGGAAAATAGTTGCAACAATAATATAATTTTTTGGTTATATTAAAATCAAAATAGCAAAAATAATTGGATTGCTTACAGTTAGGCAATCCCTAAGGTGAAAACATCAAAACACTAGTAGATGTTACAGTAAACAATATCAGTAAAAAATATACCTTGAGATATTATTTTGAGTGCCGTTTTTTTAATAAAACTGAGTGCACGATTCATGTATGCAATAAACAGTTAGTATAGAGGTAATTCTTACAATCAGTGCAAAAATTGAGTAAATCGGGTTAAGAGAAAATAATACATTTGCGGGCACCAATAAACCAGTTTTGTAGCGTTTGTTTTACCCTTCGAATTATTCAAATTTCTGACTATACTATTTAGTTTGGTAAACGTGCGAGTAACGTTTATCGATTGATGTCAACTGTATTAGATGGCTTAATACCTTAAATGTGTTAGGTATACTTAAATATAACAATTAATGCCAGAGACAGCAGTTTCTTTACAAACATCAAAAGAAGTGTTTTGTCAAATCAAAGCATCCAGAATGCAATTTCAATTGGTTAAAATGTTTTCTTAACCCAAGGTTTATATACATTGAATTGCATTATGATTGGTGATGTGGTAACCTTTTAATTATTTTCCGTATTTATACGGCATAATCCAATAGCCTGATAAACGTAGAACAATAACAAAGTTTATTGGCTAATAGACGGTACCATTGTTCGTAAAAATTGGCGAAACTGCCTGTACCTGGCATGGAATACCCTAACTTCCCCATTTCTTTCAAAGTATAAGTTTTGGAGAAATAATATTGTTGTTTAACCATTTACTCGTCCTGTCTTACATTTTATACAAGACATTCCGAGTTTTTAAAAAATACAGAAAATGGTAATGATTATAATTTACAGTTGTTATTTACTGTCAAATGTAGTAATATGAACTGTTGTAATGTGAAAGTATTTTGGATCTAATTATATAGCCTTTCTTAAATAGGTACTTTCCACTTTATTCAATGTTTCTAATATGTTGCCGGTGTATAAGGACAAAACCATTAAGCAGGCTTTAATCACTAGACCAGTAAATAAATAAAAATTATCACTAACTTAAGCAATTAATTGTCAAACTTGCATCCCAAAGTGCCTATATAATGACTCCACGTATCGCTGTAAATCTTGGACAAAAAAGAATTGAATTAAAATCCAAAACTAAGCACTTTATTTTGTTTCATTAAAAGGCTAAATAGCAAATAACCATAAATATATTTTCACCTAAATATCTATAACAATCTAAAGTTAATGAAATTAACAAAGTAAAAGTTTACAGTTTGCGTTATTGTTCAACCGACTCATTTTTCCCGTCAAATTTACATAACATATTATCAGAGAAATTCACATTTAAAATACTCGTACCAATTAGATAAGATCGTTGACAAACGTTAAATTATCATATCAAAAATTAAAAAATACAAGACTATTCAATATTGTATTCCCAATTTCAAATAGATTAAAAACCCTTAAAATAAAACTTTTTTTAACTAAAGAAAACATTCTTTATGAATCATGTAAATAGAAAGTAATTTAACAAAAACATTTATTAAATATAAAACAATAAACAAATAACAAAAGTAGGTTAAATTATCATATATAAAAGTGCTTTATAACTATGTAAAAACAAAATAGAATAAATCATGCCATTAAGAGTACAATTATACCAATTATCAGACAAATAATCGTAAATGGCATAACAAGTAAGAGATCTTTGACATACGGTGTTAGAACAGAAATTTTGAAACATTCTTTACCACCATTTGCAACCACATTGGAACCAGAATAAATAAGTAAAGGTTGATCAAAAGATGTATTTCGAATTGAAACAAATTCATTCAACTGTGTTTCCAATGGCAAACTATAACAAGAAACATTTTTTTAATATGTTAATAAAAACATCCACAGCATAAATTAATAAAATTTGCTATCAATTAAAGATATTTGTTGCCAACTATTAAATAAATTTTGTACTTATTTGTAACGACAAAACAGCAAGTTCGTTATAATAATATTTAAAAACTGCATCTTTTTATGTTGGAAAGTTTTAAATATATACTAAAGATATAAAACATTAAAACCTGAACATAATATAATACAAAGTAAGCAATATTTTATTAGCAATTGCTAAAACATAAATAAATGTTCAAAATCAAATTAGGCAGTAGGAACAAGTATTGAAAAATAATCGCCTACCATAAACCGTCACTCTTGTTAACAAAAAAAGAGGTTGGTTACAGAAAGCGATAAACGTTTACAAGAGTTAAGCCATAGTAAATAACTATAAAATCCGTAAATGACAAATAAAATACGATTCACTGAAATTATTAGAAACATTGAACGGGTGTCACACAAACGTTCTCAGTGGCATTTTGTTCATATTGACCTACTGATCACATTTTTGTAACCGCTCTTTATTTGTTTATAAATGTTTTCTACAGTAAATGCATTAACTTTGTTATTACATCTACCATACTTTATAAATCAAGAAATAGCATGTTACAAAACAGCCTTGCAACGCCACGCTTATATGGCATTTACTGTCAATGATAATAACATAACTTGTTATATATAAATAATGTTAATCGCAAAAATTAAACATAAGAATATAAATAATATCGTTGGTCTTTAGATGCATCGCTAATCAAAAATGCTGTTATTTCTACTAATCGACAATTTCGGTAACGCTTTAAGGTAATTTTTGAACCAATCAGCGAACTCCATACTATTATTGGTTGACTATTAAAACACTCCATTGGTCACTTACATCAATATGGTGCTTCACTTCATTTTTAAACAATAGCAACTCACTGATAGCGCACATGTAGCGGAATCGATATTTTCGAAACAAACATTCCGTTGTTGTCCATTACTCCTTCCAAATAATCCAGAAACAAAATAAGTCGTACAGGTTCCGAATTCCATTCGGGCGCCTCAACATCCACTTCATTCGGTCCAATCTGCTGCAGTTCGTCTGTATCCAAAACGACCTTGTGTACATTTGAGCCGTACATGAACCAGTTGAAAAATCGACTCAACGTCGAACCTTCTTGGCCATAATTCTTAATACGAAAAATTTTAAATTCCATTTTCGAGTCTATAGACATTATTTCGTAAGGGTCGGCATAGATGCCTGAAGACAAAATATATACAAAAAAAAATTATGGCATTTTATCCAACAAAATCAGATATATATTGCTACCCACACAACGCCTTCTGCCAACTAACACAACCGAAAACATGATGTAACTAATTGCAGTGTGGAAATGTTTGGCACCACACAATAATAAAAAGTAGTCGACTGCTGCATTCATTACCCGAAACTTACCGCTGGGCAAATTTATTTGTATAAAACAATTCTTCCAACTGTATTTATTTATGCCAGTTACATTGCAATTCAGGAATAAATGAAATCCGTTTTGCTGCAGATTGCAATCCATTTGCTGCTCCGATTTGCCATTTTCGGACATCAAATCGGTCGAATTTGCATTAAGTAATACCATAGATAAATGGATCACAATAAGGAAAAAACTGTTGAACACCAAATTATTCATAAGATGAATGTACATTTTGTCTTGAACAAGATCTGAACAAATTTTGATTAAAAAATAGTAATTAAAGTTTGTATTCTATTTCTTAAATGTTCCAAAAGAAACATTTTTAGTAAAATCAAATAAGGGTCCAATGGGACTCAAACAATACGCCCAACCATTGAACTATGAAGAATTAAACACCAAAAGATGCGAATAAAATTTCAATTTATAAACAAATGTACCGGGTTGATCTAGCGGTACAGCGCTCGAATTTGGACCTCGGTGGGCATGGGTTCGAATCCCACCACCGGTACTAAAATGCGGACCCACGTTCGGCTTCGCTAAATGTTCACTGCTGAAAGATGTTTCTCGTAAAACATTCAAAATAGCAAACATTAAAACATTAAAAAAATGAATGTGTTAAATTCTTTAAAACTACATGTATAACAAACAAAATTTTAGCTGTCATATTATAAATAATTTAACAACAAAAGTAAAGTACTATGAACTCAGAATTAAAATGAAACTATACGAACAGCATAATTACAAAATAAAAAGGCTGAGGTAGTATTAAAAATGTGTATTTACAAACAATAATTGTAATCACAAAGTATAGACACAACCAATATTAATTATTCATGTCGACTTTTCTTTTCTTTTTTCTACCACTCTTGTTCAAGTTGTCATTATTCGAATTAGTAGTCTCATCATCAACGACCGAATTCGTCAAAGTTTGTCTTTCTGCTTTGAAATAGTGTTTTGGTTTCACCAAATTGAACTATTCGAAAAAATGTAGATAATTATTGTTTTGAGAGAAAAATACCCAAATAAGTATATAACAATGTAAAAATTCAAAATTTCAATAAATGAAAACACAAAAATGGATTAATAATATTTCATAACATACAAAATCAATAGAAAAAAAAACTTAAAACTGTGAATAAAATTGAATATATTGTAAATTCTTAAAATTCCTCAATCAGTTGATTGTGGTAATATAATAAAAGATTACTGCACTAAAACATTTTGATAATCATTGCAAATAAAATTCTTCTCATATTTGAAAATGGCCCAAATGATGAATTTACTGGACTCGGACCTTAGTGGAATAGGAGGTTCATCTCAATACCGGCACCAGGCACGTAAGCCTTCGTGTAGTATCGCTTGTTCAAAAACGTTTGTCTTTAAACATTCAAGTAAATAACACGAAAAGTACTCATTAACAATTCTTATTCATCTGTCAATACTAAAACAATATAACCTTTACTTACCATCCTTTATTAAAAGTGCATTTTGAACGCTATTAACACTATTTATGCTTAAATATACAACAACATTTAAATGTTAAAATGCTATTTCTATATAGCCAAGTTTCTACAACAAAAATAAACCAACTTCAATAACAATAAGTCAAATCATGACTGAATACAATATTTATCAATTTTCATTGTTGTGTTAATGTGATAAATCTTGAATAAAGATTGGATCATTATAAAATTAATCATCATAACCCATTTTCAAATACTAACTTTCATTGCACTTTCCAATGAGCCCAAAGCTTTTCGATATTCGTCCTGATATCGTGAAACGTATTGTGAATGAAAATGCGCTTCTTTGAATTTCGATTTTCCAACATTTTTCATATCGTTTTTAAAATGATAAAACTATATATATATGCAATATATATATATATGCAATACTTTACAATAAAAATGTAAATCAATACATTTTTAATAAGAATTTTAAAATAATTCAATAGAAAGGAACGAATAATGTAAATTCAACAATATATAAACATCAATTGTTTAATAAACAACGATGTATGGCTAATTTTACAACTTATTTTCCCCTAGCCGATCTCAAGTCCGGTTGAAAAAAAATAACAGTTTAAGCGCAAGATTATTGATCTGATTTATATAAAAAATGTTGCTAAAAAAGAACGAGAGAACACTATTTCATTAAACTATGGCAAAGAAGTGTAAGCAGTACGACTCCGATGATGTGGTTCGAAGTCGAAAATTTAATGTACAATCATATGGAACAATCTTGTTATCTCATGCTCTTCATAACAAAAGGATTTTAAATAAATAAATAATTTCAGCAAAACAGCCGGGTTTCTACATTTGGATTGCAACCTGTGTTACAAATTCGCAAAAGTATTTTGAACAAATTCCGCTTTCAATATTTTCTATATACAAGGAAGAGTGTGTATATCCAAGGAACTTGAAGCAATAATTAAGTTTAGTTCACTTCACTATAGCCAGTCCCATGTCCGGTTGAGGAAAAAGAAAGGTTAGGGAGCAAGGTTTAAAAACCTAGATTGTCAAAAAATCTTGCTAAAGAAGTATAACAAGAAGACCCCATTCCCTTAAACTACGGCAAAGAAGTAAAAGTATGATTCAGACAAGGTTCATAAAAACAAACTCAATGTTTAATATATACTATCTTTAACGCCAAAATTTTAATGTACAATCATATGGAATAATCTTATTGATCTTCAAAGGAAGGATTTTAAAACAGGGGCATTAATAGTAATATTAATAATAATAATAATGATAAATCCTAAAAATTAAGTCCAAACTTTGTCTACCATTTACATTTAAACTAATTCACGCTCATTCGAAAACAATCAAATAAACATTACACATTAAAAACACATAATCCATCTACCTGATTGCGATTTAAAAACGTATAAGCGAGTCCCGCCTTACCAGCCCGAGCTGTACGTCCAACTCGATGAACGTAAATTTTTGACGAGGGCGGCATTTCATACGATACGACACATTGCACATCAGGAATGTCCATTCCACGAGCCATGGTATCCGTACAAATTAACAGCTATCGGCAATTGGTGAAAACAAATATGTGCATTTAATATTATCAATTTCACATTTATACCAAAAAATTAATTTGATTGTAAATGTAAATGGACGACTTGATTTGAAGATGAACCAAACCCAAATAAACCCATTTTACATTCAACGTTCTTATTAGTTTTATTAGATTAGCCATAATTTATCCATCGCCGTTATAAATAAATTCATCAACCAATTGTTTCTTAATAAATACTTCCCATTCAAATATATTAAATGTAGAATAGAACCACTCGCTGGTCCTATATTATTGTTTAATTTTTACTGCTTAATTGTTTCACTACAAATGTTATTTAGAAAGTGGACATTAACAAAGCCAAACGAGGGATTATAATTAGTGTCAATGGTAAGACCCGAAACCATACCCAACCAGTTCCGAGTCAAACGCTCTATTCATCTGTCACTCCCGCGTGCGTATATACTCATGAAACTGCAATAATAATAATAATAATAATAATAATAATAATAATGATAATAATAATAATAATAATAGGTTCATGTCATTTGTAATGTATAAAAACAATCACAGTGTTTTCCAATCGATTCTCTACACAATAATATTTAATTATACAACTATATCATCAAGCGCCAATTCCTACAGCAGCAATTGTTACAAGTGACATAATTAACCAACAGTGGAATGTCAAACAACAACAGTAAAAGTTGGTGGCAAGCCACCTCTTCATTAGTTTCAAGTTTGCATAACATCCCAAATTCATATACAAAAAGGTCGTCAAATGCGAATTGAACTTGTAAGGAGATAAATGAAGTTTCTTGGCTAAAAAACCGTTTCCTTTCGACGACGCCAGTGTTCACAGGAATTGACGAGGGGATCTACTTCGTGATAATTAGGGATTGACGGTTGACGGATCCACAAGACTAACTAGCCACATATGAGCAATGGATACCATGTAATATCTTTCAAGCATCTTAGGTATATGTTAGCACTTACTCACTAAGCGAGAGTCCAGTGAAAATCCAGTTATGCAGCTGTACACTCAGTCCCTGCAGTTATTAGTCCATATGTTTGTAGACACCCAATTCAAAATGCACCACGTGGAGAAAAACTGTCAGGAATATCACCATCATTAGAAATTGAGACTTTATAAGCATTACTCGAATCCTCAGGATCATTAGCAAAACATTATACAATGAATAAACTAGTATAAAACCAAAAACGAATCAACAGATAAATAAATCAATTTAAGGCCTTCAACCAACCTGACAATCACCGCGACTAAATGCATTGATAATACGTTGACGTTTGTCTACCGGTAATTTGGCGGATAATTTCTTCACACTGATATTTTCGAACGAATTTAGCAGTAGGTATAAACGATCGGCAGTTAGGCGCGCGTTGGTAAAACATAAAATACGACTAAACTTCATTTGACGAATGAGGTAAACCAAATAGAGCGGACGCGATTTCATAGGAACAGAAACCAAAAATTCCTGTTACATAAAAATATACAGTAGTTATTAAAATATTAATGAGTAGTTTAGCAGGTAAATGTTAACCGTCATATCATTAAAAAGATATAGAAGTACAGTTACTTGGTCTTACGAAGTCCTGTGCCTATTGAGTTAAGCTTCTGATAAAATGCACATCTGTAAAAAACTTTTATATATGGGAATATTTCATCTCCTCCACAGTTTTGTCGAGATACACAGTGATAAACCACACTGTTGGTATCTATTTTTCCACATCCTTCCAATTAGAATAACTACGTCGAGTCCAGTCCGGTACACAAAATCTCATTGCAAAAAAAGTTACATTAAATAGTGTCCAAAACATCCAATCACGGCTCAATTTTAAAATGAACCAATCAGAGAACAAAACCCACATCCAATAAAATTTACTCAAATTTCGACCAATTAAAAATTATATGACTTCCAACATCATCATCATCATCATCATCGGGGATAAACATCCCAAACTTCCAACAAAAAATCACAGAAATCAAACCACCAATAATCCAGTCGAGTATTTTCGTTAAAGTGGTGTTATATAAAAGTAACTGTATCATAAATTTTAGTACTGGTACCGCCATCTAGAAACCGAATGCATGTCTACTTTAGTAGTAAGCGCAAACATACAATCAAACCACTTAATAGTTATACAAAGTCATACAAATATGTGGGGTACTAATGATCCTGAAAATTTAAGTAATGCTTATAAAGTTTCAATTTCCAATGACAGTGATAATCGTGACTGTTCCCTCTCCGTGTAATACATTATGGACTAGGTGCCCATATGCATCTAGAATAATAATAATAGCAAATACCAAGTGCTTCCGCTTCAGCAAGTGGGTGCAAGCATACATCCAGGGTAGTTAAAAGGTATTCTAAGGTATACGTATACCAGATGTAGCCGTTGAACAACATGAGGAAAGCATTAAAAAAATCAGGCGGCCACATCAAGCTTTGCGAACAGTAGCGCCGTCGTAAATATGTTGTTTTTTAGCCAAAAAACTTCGTCATTCTCTTACATTTGCCAAATAATCGTTTGATATGCTGTACAAATATAAAAATGATAAGTAAGTGACCATGTCACAAGCCACATCAATTATGACACTATAAGAACAGAGTTTAAAAATACCTGGAATAAAATTTAAAAATAAAATATGTTTACTATAATCTAAAAAAATTAACTAATCTGTCACATTAATGTTTTTCTGCACATTCAGCCTAATTACCGTTACTAAAAACAACAGTCTAAAAAATATTTCAGATATTCAACAATATCTTATATTATGCAATGCAAATAAAAAATACCTTCAAACCAGAGGGTGTGCTGAATCGTCCAATGCCAACTGCGTTTGAATTATCAGTTTCTACATTCAAATCTTCAAGAATATTCACTGCATTGTCGTGCACATCCTCAACTTTTGATGGGGAAGTCAATGATGGATTATTAACTAAATGTTGATTTTTACAGTTGGACGTAAACAATTTGGGAAAATATAAATTAAATTGTTTTAATGGTCCTGGATCGTGTGTAAGAGTTGCCGAAACCAATATCTACAATATATGAATATATATATATATATATATATATATATATATAGTGGTGGGTGACCGTAGTCACCTCTTCATTATTTCTATATTAAACGATCAATTTCAATGGCTTGATAAGCGTAACAAACACAGAAGAATAACAAAGTTTCTTAACCGTTAAACGGCCACTGTTCTTAAAGATTGACAAGGTCGCCTAATTTTTTCTCAGGGTTATTTCCCTTAGCTCAAGAGCTACATGCGGTATACATATACCTTAAGATGCCTTTTATGTATCCTGGGTGCATGCTTGTATCCATCCGCCGTAGCGGAAGCCCAGTTATACTGCTCTGCATTCGGTCCCTGTTGTTATTAGTCTAGATGCCTATAGACAACAGTCCAGGATGCATCAAATGGAGGAAGAACAGTCAAGAAAACCACCATAATCGGAAACTGAGACTTTATAAGCATTACTCAAATCCTCAGGATTATTAGCATCCCTATACATAAATATAAAATCAGTTACGTTGACAGAACGCATCTCAATACTAATTAAAAGAAAAGGAAAGGTAGTCACAAAAAATACTTGCACAGGTGCTGTTTGAAACGACATTCACACTATTTTCGCAGGGACTTCGAAACAATAACTAAATCCTTGAACTGAAATATCTCTACATGCTTACAAAAGCTGCAAACAATAGGAAAAAATTGCAAACTTGGAATTAACAAAGAGGTGTCTCTGCCACCAACTGTTGTTGTTTTTCTATGTCTTTTTCTAATGTATATTATATAATTTTTAAAAATCATAAGTTATTTCAATTATAATATTCAAAATTGTTATATAAAATGTGGGTTCCAATATTTATAAAGATTTATTTTTTATTTTATTTTATATTTGCTACTTTAAATGTTTTACAAAAAACATCTATCAGATAATACTTATAGTCTCAAATTTCAATGATAATAATATTCCTAACTGTTCCTCCTCCACGTGGCACATCTTGCACTCAGCCACCTAACCTAACACAGCAGCCATCGAGTATACAGCAGTTTGTCTGAGCTCCTCCTTTAGCGGTTGAGTGTACACCTAGGGTATTCCAAAGATATCATAAAATATACGTACAACATATGCAGACGTTGTGTTGATAAATATAAGCCTGACCAAAATGTAAGCGACCTTGTCAAATTTTGCAAAGTAATGCCATCACAAGGATTCCATCAATCAGCCAAGAAACTTTATATTATGTTATAATTATCAAATTATCAAAGTAGATCAGTTAACATGCTGTACAAATACAGAAATAATAAAGAGATGATTACATCATCAACTACAATTAAATGAATAAATGAAACGAATGTTATAAAGGTCATCAGAAGTGTTTGAATAAATTTAACTAAAAAAACAAGTATATACCAATCAAAAATATGCTAAATATATTGTTGAATAAAATAGAATGTTGATTTATCATTATTGTTAAATATTTCTAGTAAATTAAAAATAATTGAAAACATACTTTCTGTAAGCTAACATCATGACTGATATCATAGTGATGTTCAATTGTCGATGTGGGTCGGCGCCGTTTATTTGATCTAATTTTGATGTTAGAAGTATAAGTAAATAATGGAATTGGATAATACAAAGCTTCTTCCAAAACGTGATACCAGTCTTGTTTTTCTTCAGAAATAACTCGATCAGCTTCATCGATTATCTTTATATTTGATATACATATATATACACCCATTTCAAAAATTAACGCAAAAAATTACAAAGGTAATAAATCTAAATTAATTTTTCATGTCCAATTGTTTTTTCGTAAAAATAAATATTGGGAATTAAAAATAATGTCAAGTACTTAATAGTTCACTTATATATACTTAGAAATATTTATTTAAAAAGGCTGAGTCGGCCAAAATGGCATATTTTAAAAGCTACTTCTATATAAACGTGGATAATAAGTTGAAATTACATAATTTTTATAATAATTAGATCATTATTATTTTGTATGCTTAATTTCATTAAAAATGAACGGTAACTAATTCATAAAATTAATGTTAAACGTACATTCAAATATGCTCTGATTGTGATGTCATAATAATTATCAAAATAAACATTTAATTATTCTAATCTATATAAATAAAAATAATTAAAAAAATTTTTCGTAATTTTAAATAAAAATTTTAAAACAAATCTAATAATCTATTATTTACGTTTAACCTTGAGATTCCGCTCAGCCGCTAATTCTGCTTTCTGATGGCATTAATTTTGAAATGGAGAATAGTGATAAAAAATGTCTTTATCTCACCGAAAATAAATACCGTGTTATTAAAGAATTAAAAAATAAAGGATTTTCACCGAAAAGATTAGCAGATTTATATAGAGTTAACTTTTCAACAATTTATCGGATTATCAACGGTCAAAAACCACGAAATTATGATAATGTTGGAAGAAAACGTGTAACAACAAGTACGGATGATCAAAAAATTATTATAGAGTTTAAAAAAATTATAATAAACCTATTTCAAAAACTAAAAAAATAGGTTAAACAATTTTACTTATTCTACAATAAGAAACAGAGCAATTGAAACCGGTTCAACTCTACAATCACCAAAGATCAAGCCACTTATTACCAAAAAACAAAAGGATAACAGATTAGCCTTTTGTAAACTATGGAGTGAACAACATTTATGTTATTGGCGTTCCGTATACTTTGCTCATAAAACAATGATTCGGGACGACCCATTTGGCTTTAAAAATAAAGTGTTGTGTGGGACGAGCTTTCAAAAATATTCACTTCCGGTTGTTAAACAGAAAGCCCATCCTCGACAATTAATGTGTTGGTTTGGTATTAAGTATAATCAACCTATCAAATGGAGAATTATATCTGGTACCTTAAATAATAAAAAAATTATTTCAGTTATGAAAGATGTTTTTCATTATGAAATGTAGCACATTTACACGGGGGTTACTACTGTTTTTCAGGACAATGCTCCATGTCATACGTCCAAAGAGGTAACGTCATATTTATCTAAGTTCACTTTATTTGCTTTATATTTACATTTAAATAGTAGAGGGACTAAAATCAAAAAAGCTATCTTTTACACAATTACCACGTAACAGCCCGGATATCAATGTTATCAAAAAAAATTTCAGTATGCTAAAACGCAACATCAATAAGCATACTGAAATTGAGGATTTATGTGAACATATTCGGTTTGTTGTTCAATATGAGATGAAACAAAAATATTTTAACACTCTCATCGACAGCATTCCAATACGCCTAGATCAGGTTGTTCAAAAGAAAGGCGATCAGATAGATTATTAAATTTTTTGAATTTTGTAATGTCCTTAATCAATTGGTAACTGAAAAAATTGCATACAATCCGTATTTTTATTAATAGTTGACGTTATAAATCATGTTAATCACTTTACTCCATTTCCGATTTTGCACCAATTGATATTTTATACAATTTTTTTACTTACAATATATATGTATATATAATAATTTTTTCAATTATTATATAGTAATGTATATTTTATAATTGAAGTGACGTTTCTCTTGTATGCTATGTAATTATTAGAAAGGTTTTAGTTTAATAATAACTTTTTTGCAGTAATTGTTGTAATGGTTATATATATATATATATATATATATATATATATAATAGTTTAATAATAAATTATTATTATTATAACAATAATAAAATACTAAAAAATAAAAAATCACTAAAGTCCTTACTAAAAACCGAAGACGTTCCATACTAAAACCGGGAGAATTGTAAATATGATCCACCAAACGTCCTGGTGTAGCAACCACAATATCAACTTTAGATTGTGCAAATCCACGAGAACTGATAAGCGAATAAAAAGAATAAAAAATGTAAACCTACCAATCAATTAAATCGGCTTGTTCATTTAAAAAACTTTGAATACCCGCAAGGAGACCAATCTAAAAAAAATAAAAACACTAATAATTTAAAGAAATACTTTTAATTCTGTCCCTGCCGTCAGTTGTTTCAATACCTTGTAAACTTGCACAGCTAAATCGCGAACAGGAAGAATTATAAGCACTCTGACAAATGTATGTTCTCTGTTCAACAATAACTAAACATAATATTTACAAAGCAAAATAATACTTGAATAATTGGAATAGCATATGATAATGTTTTGCCACTTCCAGTTGGTGCGCAAATACAAACATCTCTCGGGCGACACAAAGGGCGATATTTTGAATTATAGTATGAACTTAGTATGTAAGGAATCACAGTTGATTGCACTACAAGTATTATTTAAAAATCAATAATACCAGGAAAAAAATGGACTACATTCAATTCTTTCAACCGAGTCAAAATAATATCACTAATTCCACTAACTTCGTCAATAGGCTTCAATTCATTAAGATCATTTGAAAATGTATCAGCGTTGCTAATCCAAAAAGGTAAAAGTTCTTTGATCTGAATCAGATTTAATAAATAATTTGAGATAAACTCACATCATCGTTTGTTCTATCTTTTACTTTTTCTCCAATAACTGTAAAACCTCCAATTACTTTATCATAGGCTGTACTAAATGACTCAACTAGCATAACTGTAAGATACGATTTTTGCTTTCGTAAAACAATTATCAAATCTGAATTTTTAAGAACTTCTAAAATTATATATACATACAATGTATATATATATATATATATATATATAAATATATAAACGCATTTAAATGAAACAAAAAAATATATTAATTTTTAAATTAAAGAATAAACATTACCTTAATATCAATATTATCCATTAATTTAGCAACAAAATAAATTTTAACTTAGTTACCAATATTTTCTTAATGTAAGAAAAATTTAGGTGTACTTAAGTGTGATTATTAAATATCATCATATAGTTGCCAACGTAATCGTATTTACATATTCGTAAAATAATTTAGTTAATTGCCTCCATAGTTTTATATGCACCATAAATGTAGAAAGTAAAACAAAGTTTGTCTGCTTACAAATATCAACAAAGCAATATAAAGTTACCTCCCTTAGCACAATAGCTACATATAGTTTATATACACCTTAAAATACATATAATTTACATACACCTTAAAATACATATAATTTACATACACCTTTAAATACATTTTAAGCACCTTGGGTATGTGCTTGTATCCATCCATAAAACAAGTACAGTTAAATCAATGTGCGATCAGTCCTGATTGCTGTTTTTTAAATCCAAGATGCACCACATTAAAGTAAGGAAGCAAGAATATTATTACAATCGAAAATTGAGATTATAAGCATTATTCAAATAAAAAAATTAAACAAATAATATTCAAACAAAAGGGATGCTAATAAACCCGAGAATTTGAGTAATGCTTATAAAGTCTCAATTTCTAATGATGGTGATATTCCTGACCATTACCTCCACGTGATCTATCCTAGACTAGGTTCTTCCAAGCACATAAACTAACACAAAAGGAACCGAGTATAAATAGACTTCCGTTTCGCGAGTGGGGGCAGATGCAAGCATACATCCAGAATACTTAAAAGGTATCTTAAGGTATATGTATACCATATGTAGCCGTTAATCTTAAATAAAAACAAAACAATTAACAAGATGTAACTCAAATATAAATATTTACTAAGTAGAAAACGGATTTCCATATATAAAGCTCAAAGCCCGGAAATCAATAATTATGTTACTAAAATTAAAATATACAAATATTTTTAAAAATACAACGTAAAGAAAAAAATTTAAGCATTACAAAATTTGCACTATTTGTTTAAAAAAAAAAATTATATTGAATTATAAATTCTACCATAACCCGTCCAAAATCCGGTTACCAGGGCGTTAAAGCAGTAAGTTATCTGCATTTCCTCTATAAAAACTACTTATTATTAGTAACATTCTTGCAAACAAGAAAAGTAAATAATACAATTCTAATCACAAGGCTAAGTGAAAAATGAAAGGAATCTCAAACTTTAATGCCAAAAATTTAACCTATATGGGCACCTGGAATGTACGTATACTGTTGAATCTTTACTGATAGCGTACATTATTAAATAAAACATTTAAAAAGTACTTTATTATGACTTAATCTATCAATAATTTGGCATCTAGTACTAAGAAAAACCATAGAAGCTTAATATATTTGGACTTTCTAAATGAAATTAGTCTACTTAGTAAAACACCAGAAAGGATGTAAAACAACACGTCCCTGCGACATACAATTTTAAATTAAAATACCTACAAAATGTTAGAAAACGACTGTTTTGTATATCAATCAAAGTAACCATATGCTACTTAAAAATGGTATATAAAATGCACACATCGAAGAAATAACAATGGCAATATAGTTAAAATCACAGCTAATGTCAAAACCATATTTAAAGAAAAATATATTTTAAAAACTAAAACTAATAAAGCAATAATTCTTCATCCAACGTGTTTGTACACATTAATTGTCATACCTACTGTCCTATATATAATCAAAACTGGCAAGATTCAAAAGCGAGTGATTACAGGTTACATATTGTCACACAAGTTAAAAAAAACTCCTTTTAATCATAGGTTCTAATGTATTTTAAGTTATCAGTACAAAATAAGAAATAGAGGGCAAGATTTAGAGCAGTAGAAAAAATTTGGAAATTAAAGAGTCAATTTGTTATTAAATAAATCATTAGAACCAAACTATAACAATTCAAATTTAAACATATCAAAAACAAAAATTATTTTAAGACAATGTTTTCTAATTCAAATAATATTAATACATGAAATTCACTACGTGCATACCCAACACCTTGAAAAATTAAAAATGTACAAAGTATTACTACAAAGTGATTGGTTTATATAATTTGTTAAAAGACTTATAAGTTTAAATACAAATAAAATAATTATAAACGTATTTATAATAATTTTTAAATAAATTAGTAATTAATGTACATTGTTTTAATTAATATACTTATTTTATTAGCAAGAAAATGGTTTAATAATTTTTATCTTTACCAGAAATGTGCGCCACTTTTAGTGATTATTTTAAGTCAGTTTTTAATCAGGATTTTACTATTGGTTCTCTCTCTGAACCCATTCTTAATTCAGGATTTTTCACTAATACGCCATCTCTAATCTTTAAACATCTATCTCATCTTAAATCTTCCTCCCGAGGTGCAGATGAACTTTTTCCGAGAGTTCTTAAAGAATGTGCCTCTGAACTGGCCCCTCCCCTTACTCATATTTTTAATCGCTTTATCCAGTCCGGTAAACTACCTGCCATTTGGAAACTCGCCTTTATTCGGCCTATTTACAAGTCCGGTTCCAAGTTCAAGACGGAAAGCTTCAGGCCGATCAGTATTTTATCCGGCTCTAGCAAAATTTTAGAGAAAATCATTAAATCCCATTTGGTTAATTTTATCTCTATGAATAACCTAATAAATTTTACCTAACATGAGTTTATGCCTGGGAGATCCTGTCTTTCCAATCTATTGACGTTCACAAAAAGCATTACCGGCATGCTGGATCGGTCATCATCAGTCGATGTAATTTACTTCGACTTTTGCAAAGTTTTGATAAAGTTCCGCATTCAGCTTTACTCGGTAAGCTAAAACTTTTGGGATAAGTCCTGAGCTCCTTGACTGGATACGTGACTTTCTCACTAATCGTAAGTTCTGTGTCAAATTAAGTAGTGCAGCCTCCTCTCCCTCTCCAATCTCTTCGGGGGTCCCTCAGAGATCTGTCCTGGGTTCCTTTCTTTTTTTAATATCTACATCAATGATCTACCTACAGTTGTTTAATCCAACATCCTGCTTTATACTGATGATGTTAAAATCTGGGGCTCTAACCCCGAACAACTACAACAGGATATTTTTAACATTTACCAGTGGTCTAAGAATAATGCACTCCCCCTGAATATTTCTAAATGTAATCATTTCTCATTTAGAAAATCTTCAGGAAACTCGATATAATGTTCCTAGTGCTCAAACTATTTCTAAGATTGACACGGTGAAAGATCTTGGTGTAACTTTCAATTCCTCCCTTAGCTTCTTGTCACACCACAATAGAGCATCGTTAACCTGCTATCGACTTATGAAATTTTTAAGGCGTAATTTAGGAAATATTCCAGCTAGCTGTACCCGACTTCTTTATCAATTATACATTAGGCAGCATCTCGAATACTGTATTCAAGTAACGTCGCCTATTCTAAGGGCAGATATAGTTAAACTTGACAAAGTTCAAAGAAGCTTCACCAGACTCCCACGTACCCTAAAGAGTCTTCCTTACCCCAAGCGAATGGAAGCGCTTCGTCTCTTCCCACTAAAAGATAGGAGACTCCGGGGCGACCTAATTCTAGTTTTCAACTCTTAAACTTTACCCATTTTAAGCACATGTTTGCCCTTTCCCATGATTCCCGCAGAGGACACCCTCTTAAGCTCTCCAAGCCGCGAGTTCAATCCCGACTAGGACTTCATCATTTTTCGTTCAGAGTTATCACTGCATGGAACAATCTGCCCCCGCATGTCGTTTTAGCCCTTTCCCTTCAGGCGTTCAAATCTGCATATGACAAATTTTACCTTCTCAAGTTTACCTAATGATTTTCTTTTGTAAACTACTTCTATCTTTTATTTTTTTATTTTTTTATTGATACTTGATACCCTGAACAGAGTATTGAAACGAGTTTTTCTCCTATTTAACTCTTGTACAAACCTAAAACCTGAATTTTAAAAAATATGTACTAATGGTCAAAAAGTAAACATACTTGCTCAAATTTATTATTTTATTTTTAAATTTGAATTGATTGTTACATTTTTATTTAAAAATTATTTTTTTAAATGCACGTTGTTCTTTTTAAAGAAAATTAATGAAAATACATTTTAAAAAATTATAATTTGTTAGAATTTAATTTATTTCTGTTAAAGATTTGCCATTGTTCCAGAAAAGAATAATGTACTAATTCAACATAACAATGGTTATTATTAATGGCAGATACAATACACCATTTTTATTTATTTTAACAATAACCAATTAATTAATGCTGAAATTAACTACTGTTTATTCTAATGCTTACGGATCTAATCATGTGATAAATAAAGAAAGCAACTGGGTATACTGTTTGACTAAATTATTTGATTGGTCAGATAAAAGTCACATTTTTAACTCGTTGCAATCGGATATTCAAGAAATATTTAATGCTGAAGTTTTAATTGCGGCACATTTTAAAACAAAATCTCTTTTGATTTAAACTGTTTCATTGTCATTACTTATTTGATAAGATTTAAAAAGTTGCCCTTCAAACTTGCATGGAAACTTTTAATAATTTTATTTATGTATTTATCAATTCACTTTTCAGATGAATAAATATATTAATTTCCTTATTTTGAGTTTTCTATTGATATCACAAACTATTAGTGGAGCAAGCGTTGAATACATTCCGTATGTACTATGGATATAATAAAACTATGCAATACTCAGAAAAGTAACTGTTTCTAATAAGTGAGAACTAAATAAAATAAACAAATTTTGTAATTACAAAATAATAGTAAAACATTTTTGTAAGAATTCATTTAATATTACTTAGTTATTGTTGAAATAATTTACCAAAAATATTTTTCATTATGAAAACATTTAACAAAATTATAAATTTTATGCCAGTAATAAGACTCAAACTTACAATTTTAAATTTAATCATTTATATTTTATTGTTATCTTAGCACATTCATATATATATGTATATAAGCCTGGGTGGTGTAGCGGTACAGCGTTTGATTTGGACCTAGGTGGGCATAAGTTCGAATTCCACCACCGGCACTAAAATGTGGGCCTACGTTCGGTTTTGCTAAAATGTCCACTGCTAGCATATGTTTCTCGTAAAACGTTTAAAGTAGCAAAAATTATTAACCTATATATATATATATATATATATATATATATATATATATATATGAGTATGAGTCCCATTATTTTTTAATTTGTAAAATAATAAACTTTATTAAGATTAATTTATAATACAGTACACTGCTTATTTTTAATTTAAAAAACCAGAATTTTACTCTTATATACAATAATTAAATAAAAATGTAATAATAATATATAAAAAACATGTTATTTTGTAAGATAGAAAAGATTTTAAAAATAATGTTTTTAAAAATTGAAATTAAAATTTGTCTATTTTTTATTAATACTGTCTTATTAAAATATTTAAAATAGTAAAAATTAGATTTAAATACTACAGGTGCTGGACAGACACAATAATTAGGGTGTTAGAATTATACAAATTATATATCCGAATAATGATAGTAATTCTCCGCTTTCGTTTTACCGCTGAAATATGTTTCTGCTAAATTGTTAATGCAAAAAGACTAAAAAAATAAATAAATTTTTTGACAAAAATTGTAATTTATTAATTAGAACAAAATTATAAAATACAAATGTATTGTAATATTTTGCATTTTAACTTAATATATTTTTATTAAAAAGTTATTGCTAAAATTTTTAGTTTTTATCAATTAATTTTTCTTTCAATAAAATTTTTATGATATTGCCATTTGGCGCGTACCTGTTTATTGATTCATTGGTTGGTTTGGATTGATTTAATTTTTTATACTTGTAAATATATTTTTTGAAGAATTAATTTTGTCATTATTGTTTTAGTGATTTATAAGTTTACAGAATGATCTAAGTTGAATGAAAGTGGTACAAAATGTGTATATTAAAGTAGCCTCCAGTTAAGCAAAAAATTATTTTATAAAAATGTTTAAGAATAATAAGTTGCAATTGTATATTTTACAGGTGAACTTTTTTACAATAAAGACTTGCTTTGAGAACCATTTATTGTGATCAGTATTTAGTCTATTTACTCACAGTATGATAGGTTGGTACATAAGTTGATTAAGAAAAACAGCTTTTAGTACTTAGTTCTACCGTTTTTTAATAATAGGTAAATTGAAAGGTGAGATGAATGGGGGAACTTTTTATAATAAAAAGATATGGAAACTAAGATAAAAATCAGATAGTTGTGGTTGAAGGGGATTAAACTAATATTTTTCAATTTTTAATACTTTGAATATTTTACGGGAGTCATCTTTTAGCAATGGAGATTTTGGCGAAGTTTGGTGGGGCTTGCATTTATTGTCAGTGATTGGGATCGAACCCATGCCCACTCAGGTTCGAGTCCAGCGTTGTGGCATTAGAGTAAGTGAAAAATATAAACATGATGATCCCGAAAAGCCAAAAACAATATTTAAGATAAACCACATTTAATGTGGAGCTTGACCTTTGTTCTCATCAATGTTATTTTAAGGTTATTTTAAAATTTAGATAAGCTCGTTTTATGCAATTTTTATTGATTGATAAAAATATGATTGAAACTAACATGTATTTTTTTGTTAACTTGTGTTGAATCGTATTTACTCTGATTTTTGATTTTAAATATAATTATCAATATGGCTGGTTTATTTATTTGCTATCTTTTTATTTATACCTAATAAGACTAATTATTTTAAAAATTAGTTTCTGACGTTTTTTTAAACCATATTTATATGTATGAATTATTTGGTTGTTATAAATAATGATTTTGGAAAGGGAATGCCAATTATCTAGAGAATTTAAGTAATGCGTATGAAGCCTCAATTTTTAATTATATTTGTATTGGATGGGTAAAAGTGTACACTAAGAGTATTTAAAAGGTGTCTTTAAGTGTATGTTAACTATATGTAATAATAATTGGGCCAAAGTAGTTTTGACGAAAAAATCCGGGAATTCTTTTGATTTTGTGAGCAGTGGTATTGTTACAAGGATGCCGTTTATCATCTAAGAAATTGGGGGTTGACGTCGGTTGATGGATACGTAAGCATAACAGGCTACATATGGTAAATAGACACCTTGAAATATCTTTTAAGATATTTGATGTATACTTGCATTTATTTACTGAGTGGGAGTCCAGTCAATGCTCCGTTATACCGTTGTGCACTTGGTCCCTACTGTTGTTAGTTTAGATGTCTGTTGGAACCTGGTCTAGGATGCACCACGTGGAAGAGGAACAGTAAGGAATATCGCCATTATTGGAATTTGAGATTTTATAGGCATTACTCAAATCCTCAGGATTATTAGCATTATCTTCATATCTATGTATTTTATAGTATTTGGAGATTTTACGTTTTGATAGTTAATGGTTTATAATAATTGATTAATTATTTCTAATACAATTTTATTTAAGCTTTTTAGTTTATTATAGGATTAGACAACATATGATTATTAAGTGTTTAGATAATTAATCTATTTCTTAAATTATTATTATAATTAGATTATATATTGTATAGTTTTTGTATTTTCTGAATTTGTAAATATGTGGTTGTATATTTTATTTTTATGAGTATTATTTGTGTATTGCTATAAGTAATTATGTGCATTCAAATAGTCGGGAGGTTCTGTTTAAAATCTATTGATTTATTAATTAAAGTGTTGAGGTAACCGAACGATTAAGGCATTACACTACGGATTAAATCTCACTCTCGATACAGTTTTAAACAGGTTGTCAACAGAAATGGGACTTACAACTTTATCACGATAACTTTGTTGTTTTTGTAGTAATGCTTTAACATTCAACCGTTTGAAAATTAATTTTATAACCGGTGCATTTATGAAGTTTCCCTGTCATTTGAGGGCTGTATAACTCATAATGGTCGCACGATAGCGGATCTTGAATATGCATACGATGCAGTTCTTATGGCATAAACCGATGATATGCAAAATGCGGTTCGACTTACTCAAAAAGCCTCAGAGAAATACAGTTTTTTTTAAAAATCGAATAACTGTTAATGGTGGTTGATGAATTTAAGTACCTAGATTCGGTCATAGATGATAAAGGATCCAGCTCTTCAGAGATTCGGTGTTGTATTCTCTTCTCTGTTTCAGCCTTCGGGCGTTTAAGTAAACCTTTATGGAACAAAAGTAATATTTCTATTAAAACCAAGATTAGAATATATAAGAGTTTAGTGCGTTCCATTCTACTTTATGCATGCGAAACTTGGACTCACTCAAGTGGATACACAAAAGCTTGTTCATTTTGAGCAAAACTGTTTAAGATTCATATGGTTTCTATCGTTGTCCTCTATTGAACGCACTCGTTTAATAACTAATAAAATATTTCGACCATTCCCAAATATTTGTAAGTCACTTAACATTTATTGGCCATGTATCTCTAGCACAATAAAAGTAAGACAAATAAAATGGATTGGCCATGCTTTACCTAGATCGCCCACTCATCCAGCAAGAATAGCTATGGAAGCCCACCCATTACCCGGATGGAAAAGAAGGCCAGGCGGCCAACGGAAAATTTGGACGGACATTGTAGCACGCAAACTCAGTCCTTTTTACTTACGCTAAGCCCTTCTAAATGAATTACTTAATTGGGCGTCCGTTTGTTTATCCTTTGCAGCTAATAGAAATCATTGGAGGGGTTTAACTCGGGATGTAATTAACATTTAATGTCAGCACACCTCGAGTGTTGTTCGTTAAGTGCACATTGCAAAGTTTTTGCAGACGTTTTGGAATTTGGACTACCTTGGGCGATAATAACCGGTGGGGGATGTTTATCCACGATGATGATGACGTTTGAAAATTGTTAAAGAATGCATTTGTGCTTAACCTTTTTTATTTACTGCAGTTAAATAATACTTATTGAATACATATTTGTGTTTTATAGCTTATTCAATGGATGTATTGAGGGCCACATTGGACAGCACAGATGGACAAGTTGCTACGGTTAGTCGTACGAGTTCTCCACCACCAGTCGATCTAGCCAATCCTCCTCCTCCTATCGTTGCCGAATATTGGTGTCATACGCAGGTAAGAGAATTCAATGCTGTTGTTATTCTCAACAACAACAACAACAACAATTTTAGATTCGAGTAGCAAAAATAAGATACATTTGGACAATTAGCAATTTCAGTTTTTCCCGCGAGGAAATAGGTGATGTAGTCAAAAGTTCCTTTTTTTCTTGCGGCCCAAACGACAAATTGCGATGGTGTTTGCGAATTAATCCTAAAGGTTTGGATGAAGAAAGTCGTGAATATTTGTCGCTTTATTTGCTACTGGTCAATTGTGGGACGAAAAGTGATGCTAGAGCCAAATTCAAATTTTCTATTCTCAATGCCAAACGAGAAGAAACGAAAGCTATGGGTATGTGCACTGAATTTGTTGTATTACTTACACATTTGTTTTGATAGAAAGTCAGCGTGCTTATCGATTTGTTCAAGGCAAAGATTGGGGTTTCAAAAAATTTATTCGTCGGGATGTATTGATGGATGAAGCAAACGGTTTATTACCCAATGATCGCTTGACGATATTATGCGAGGTTGGTGGTTGTGCGAATTAATTTTTAATTTTTTTTTTAAGTTTTACATTTTCGTTTTTATAGACGGGATTAAGTTCTCATCAATCAGCGACCGAGTTATTCATTAACCAGTGGGTTGGTAATATGGTCTTTTCTTTATTTATGGGATGCTAATGCTCCTGAGAATTTGAGTACTGTCTACAAAGTATCAGTTTCTAATGATGGTGAGTAGGTGCACCCAAACATTTAGATTAACACAACAGAGACCAAGTGCATAGCGATATAATTGAGTTTCCGCTTTAGCAGATGCGTGCAAGCATTCATTTAGGGTACTTAAAAGGTATCTTAGCCGTTGGGCTAAGGGGGATAACGCTGACAAAAAATCAGGCGGCCTTGTCAATTTTTGCTAACAGCGGCGCCGTCACAAAGTTGTCTGTTAGTCACGAAATTTTGTTATTCTTCTACGTTTGTTATGCTTATCAAAGCATCGAAGTCGATCGTTTAATATACCGTATAAATATAGAGATAATGAAGAGGTGACTACATCACAAATGAATGTAATTAATACTCATTAGATGTTATTGAATTAGCGTTTGTTATCTATGTATATAATAAATCTTTGGGGGAGGGGGGTGTTAATGATTTTAAAGATTTGGATAGTGCTTATGAAATCTCAATTTTCAATAATGGTGGTAATTCTGTTTCTATACCTCAATGTGGCATCCTGGTTGATAAAAATTAAGACAACCTCGTCAATTTTTGACAACAGTGACGTCTTCATAAGGATTCAGTTTACCAACCAATTGGTAGCATTCACAGTTGACTTCAGGATGATGACAGGAAGTCTCTTCATTTATTTTGACCGTATAATCCCGTAACAGCAAATAAAACTATATAATACACATTCTATACAACTTTGATTAACAGGTTCTGTTTATTAGTTGACAGTGTATCTAAACCGACGTATATTTCAATAATTTATCATTTGTATGCATTCCACAATTCAGGTGTCTGTGGTTGGCGAAACGTTGTGTGAAAGCGGTCAAATCAACAATCAACCTATCACCATACCCCAATGCAATTTACACGAAGATATTGGAAACTTATTGTTTAAACAATTACTGACCGATGTGACACTGGTCGTCGTATCGAACAATTCGCTGACCAAATGTTCTTCCGACTGCAACCAACCACACATTCACCAGTATTCGGACAAGTTCAGTTTGAATTCGACACACCATCATCAACCAACAACCGGAAAGTACGTAGCCGTTTACGACGATGACGATGATGACGACGACAACGACGAAATAGAAGATCAAGTGGACGATGTGGATGACGAACATCATCACGAGGTGGAGGATGACGAAGACGATGATGAAGATCGCGACAATTTTGACGAACACGAAACGCCATTGCACGAAGACGAACATGAAAGTGATTCGAGCTATCGCGATGCTTTGGCCAAGGATGACAACGGTAGCCATGGTGGCAGTGGCAGTGCCGGTGGTAGTAGTGGCGACGATAGAGTTCGTCTTATTATGAATTCCGAAGCCGAAGTGGGCTTGACAACACTCATTGCTCAATCGCAACAATCGGGCTATCTGCTGTCTTCGTCTACTCAATCACCCGCTACGACTACCGATGTCGGAATGGCCAAAGGCTTGGCCGTCGTTAATTCGCTGGCACTTGGACTGGATTCGAGTTCGAATGAGCATCAACAGACGGATTGGCGTTTTTCTTCTACTCCGAGTTCGTCAAGCTATTCGTCTGTCAATAGTTTGCAAAAAACGAATTCTTTTGATAGTCAGCAGCAGCAACAATTGAAGTCAGATGTTGCTTGTTGTGATGGTCTGTGTGATGGAAATTGGTCGCTGGTTAAAAATGGTACACGTTTGAATGATTTTTGATAATGACCCAAGTATTGATTAAAATTTTTATTGTCTGGTTTCGGTATTTTATATTTGTGAAGAAAATCTCAGTATGCTCAAAAGCGTCTTTTGGCTACAGGTCTATGAATATCATTGAGGCCGCCTGATTTTCTGTTACAATACACTTTCTTATTTGAATGACTACACATGATGTAGGTATATGTGCAGATATTTTTGTGGAAGTATGGATTTTACCTTGTAGTAGTCATTCTTTGAGTTGGGTATCCAGTTATACCGCTGTTTTCACTCCTCTCTCCACAATGTTTTATGTAGATATACAAAGTTAGGATTATTAATCATTATTGGAACTGGAGACTGACAATAGGCGTTAACCAACTCCTCAGGATTATCATCGTCTTGTAACAACCGTTTCACCAGTTGAATTATATGGAGGGCTTTTGTTTTGGACACTATAAAATAGATTATAAAAATTGCGTAGTTAATGTAAAAATAGAACAATGCCTTAATTTTGTATTTCTACCAAAGCTAATGATTGTTATAATTTACTTGTCTCCATGTATCGTTTCAGTTTCCAACCGTTGTCGCATATCCAATTCTACTCCATCAACATCGTCGGCCCTGCCCTCGACGACGGAATCGTGCGGTTCGGTCAAAGCGAAACAATTTCTGGGCAGCAATTCGGACGTTGTTGGAAGCAGCAGCAGCGCAACGACCAATTTGAGCATGACGAACGAAAGCCAACCGAAAAATGGGCACAAATCCATTCCAACCAACGGCTTGCAAATGGTCTATTGTGCCAAAAAGAAAACCGAAGAATCCATTGAAGCCGAGCCGTCGGGAACACTACGACATCCTCGTCGTGGAAATGGACGTCGTAGCAACAACAATACTAATTCTCATCGTCGCAGTCAAACAGTCAATCCAGACGGCTTTCATTCGAAACCAACCGTTACCAAAGCTGCTTCGACAACGTCGTATTCGAATGTTCCTGGTGGATTTGTCAACCAAACGGTCAAGTCTTCTAGTATGCGTGTTTCCGACAGTGCAGCTGCTTCGCACGGTTCACCTGTTGTATTGCGTCAGTTTGAAGCACACAAAGCTATTTTGGCTGCCCGCAGTCCCGTTTTTGCGGCAATGTTCGAGCACGGAATGGAAGAATCGCGAGCCAATCGGGTTGAAATTACCGACATAGAACCGGACACTGTGGCCGAAGTGCTACGGTTTATTTATACTGGACAAGTGGTCGGGTTGGACCGATTGGCTCAGGATTTGTTGGCTGCTGCAGACAAGGTGAGCCGCTTTATTGTTAACTTCAATGCCGATGTGGTCTACTGATACAGCGCTGGATTCGAACTTGGGTAGGCATGGGTTCGAGTATTACCAATGCACTAAATGCATGCCATTATTTGGCTTTGCTATAATAATAAGTCAGTTTTGCCTTTCATCCGGCTCTATTTTTTATCCAACTTTAATCTACTTGACACTAACAATGTCCACAATCATGTGGGTGTGTAAGCTCAGGCATTATTGACAATATTTTCAAGAGAAACATTTCTAACAAGGGGACATTATTTCCCTTCAAATACGTTTAACTTCTGAATTTCTAAAATTAATAAAACGTTTAGGTCATAGCAGCACGAAGAAATAGTGTGTTAAACAGGGAAGGAAAAGTATCCTTAGCCGAAATTTAATAGTAAACTTTATTTTTTCAAGGTTATGTTTTATAACTGATTAATTTTATTGTACATTCAAGTATCAACTGGAAAGACTCAAGTCAATGTGTGAAGAGTCGTTGATTGAAAGTTTATCGATCGATAATGCTTGCGATATACTTGGCTTAACCGATATGCACAACGCCGGACAACTCAAAGCGCACACTTTGGAATTCATTATGGCGTAAGTTGTTTATTGTTTTATTTAATAGAATACTTTGTTTTAAAAATACACTGTTACTTTCCAGATTGAAGATATTCGTATTTTTACTATAAAACTGATAACATTGTATATTTCATTATTTAGCCATGGATATTTTTTACAAATGGGATGCTAATGATCCTGAAGATTTGAGTAATGCCTATGGTTATAATCTGGACTTTCACTTTCATGGTGCATCCTGGACTATGTGCACCCAAATACCTAGACTAATATAACCAAGTGCACAGCGATATAACAGGGCATCCGCTTTGACGGATGCAAGCGTACACTTGGTCTTTAAAAGATATTAAGATATACCATATGTATCCTGACAAAAATCACGCGGCCTTGTCATTCTTTGTGATCAGTGGCGCTGTTACGAGGATGTCATTTACTATTTAAGAAACTCTGTTACTTTTCTAAATTTGTTACGCATATTAAGCCATTGAAGTCCATCGTTTAATAAGCTATACAGATTGAGAAATAATGAAGAGGTGACCACGCCACCAACCATAATGAATGAAATTGTAAACCTGCGTTATAATCGACCCTTACGTAACTGCACAAATGGACATTTAGCGAAACCGAACGAAGGCCGATGGTGCCACTCGATCTCATGCCCACCCAAGTTCGAATCGAGCACTATATTACTAGACCACTTTGATACAAGAGGATTGAACCCAGAACTGGCGACTAGACCTCTTGTAGCTGAGCGAATGTGCTTCTATCGATTGCTAAAATTATGCATTCTTTGTTTTAGACACGCTCCTGAAGTCTGTGAAACCGAAGGTTACGAACGTTTAGTTCGATATCGTCCGCGTCTTTTGAACGAATGTTTTCGAAGTTTGGCGTCACAGCAATTGCCCCTTCGGTGTTGGGCCCGAAAACGTCCTAGACAGTCATAATCTTTTTGCTGTTGATTCGGTTTTTGTGATTTTACATTTATTTTGTATTTCAAGTGCGCTTTGTTTGCCAATTATGAGGATGTTTTATGCAACCATTGCCTCACAATTTATATTTTCGTCCATTTTTTGTCGTGGTTCTAAATGTTTCATTTATTCAAACCTTTTATTTTTTTGATCCAGCATCTACAAAGTATGCGTTTAAAATTGCTGTTGGAGCATGGTACATTTCTGCGTTTTTGTTTTTCATTTTCAAAAATTATTATGCAGTGTGAATGTCTTGTTTATTTATTATTATTTTTTTCCAAACTAATTTTCTATTTGTATTTGTGTATGCGTGAAAATTGTTTTTAATTAACTACAACTGTAATAATGAATGGTTATTCCTATTCAGTTGGTCACAGTCAATTTTTTACTTCAATTGTATGTTATACATAGTGTGGATGCATTCTATTTTAATTTTATTATTTTAGGAGAAGTGGATGATGTTTTTTAAATTTACATTTCTGATTTATTCATGTTAAATGCTATGAACTATAAATTATTAACTAGTCGTTTTTCAACAAACAATGGAAAGGGCTTATTCGAGATGCTATGCGAACTTGGAATTAATGAGGATGTGGCTTTGCCATTAACTTTTGTTGATGTTGGAGATAGACATTCTCCATCGGTTATTTTCGTCTAGATTACTAAAAGCTTATAAATCATTAAATTTTAAACTGTGCATTCACTAGTCAATACGTTTGTGAGTAAGCTGATTTTCAACGTTATTTTGTAACTCGCATGGGTTTGGTTGCCTTTAAATGATTGAGAGAGCTGAAACCGGTGCATTATCGCGAGTAATATTCACAGAGCAGGCAGTAGCGTCGCGAGTCACATTCTGCCTTGTTTGAGCTCTGAGAATGGCGTTTTTTTTTAATTTGGTCATCAGTATCAGCCCTGTTGACCACGGCCTTTAATTGATTTTTGAGATAGTTTTGACCGCGAGTATATAGACCAGTTAGCCGCGACCAGCCATCCTGGTGAAAAGACGAGCAATTTTTAAATCACCTTTTCTAGGCCCCTCTCCGAGCGGAGCAAGCAGTGCTATCCCTAAATAGGGCTGCTTGGTGATAATACTCAGGGTGACACCGATTACCGTTGTCGCCTTCTTGTCAACGCGTTAACGCCTGAGTATCCGTTTGGTCCACGGCTGTTTATTTGGCACAGCCTTATTCACAGCTAACCTTTATTGCTAAAGGTCATTCCACTATCCGCCACCTGTGGACGCGCTAAGTAGGGGTCGGTCTCCCCCCTTAGCTATGGAAGCCCACCCATTACCCGGATGGAAAAGAAGGCCAGGCGGCCAACGGAAAATTTGGACGGACATTGTAGCACGCAAACTCAGTCCTTTTTACTTACGCTAAGCCCCTCTAAATGAATTACTTAATTTGGCGTCCGTTTGTTTATCCTTTGCAGCTAATAGAAATCATTGGAGGGGTTTAACTCGGAATGTAATTAACATTTACTGTCAGCACACCTCAAGTGTCGTTCTTTGAGTACACACTACAAAAGTTGACGTTTTTACAGACGCTTTGTTTTTTTTGGACTACCCTGAGTGATAATAACCGGTGGGGGATGTTTATCCCCGATGATGATGATGAGACAGCTGAAAGATAACATCGACTACAACATTGGATAGTCGCGCTTGAAGCATTCTTCACGGACTTATGAGTTGAGGGAAATAGCCTTACTAAAGGGATTTCTACTTCTTGTTACTTCACTGGACGATGTTGGTGACTATCAAGTTGAATTGTAAAGCATAAGTACTACACTACGTCAACGAGTTCTTGTCAATTAATTATCAATGTTTTGGTTGAGGATAATTAGGTTTTGTTTAGTAAAGTAAACTTTTATTAATCAATTATTCTTTTGCAAAGAATAAATAATAATAAAACATAATAGAGCCGTACCAAATATCCAATTAAACCTGTGTTGTATGCCAGGACATACATATATATGGTAAAAACCTGTGGATGGGATTATTCACTTGCTTATTAACGGTAGTAACGTACAGCATTTGAGGACACTGGATAATTAGCATTAATTAGATTCGCTGTAAATAATAAATTTACAAGATCCGTTTCAATCATCCGTGGCTCATTGGTTAAGGCACTAGATAGGGCATGGATTCAAATTCATGTGGGAGACTTGCAAGGTATGCACTGCTGATAATTCCAAACAAAGATGTGAAACAGCTGTACAGCTAGTTGACTGAAACCAAGTGGGTTTATTATTTAAGTGAATCTGACAATTCTAATATTTCACCCTTGAAAACCCATTAATAAAAATATTTGGAATATTAGCGTCAATATAATCAAAATTTATGTAAAAATTAAATAGAGAGTGTGAAGTAATTACGCAACCAATACTTTAAAGGAAATAACTATTTCTTCATTAAAACATAGATGTATACATAAACGAAGAAACGTGCGAGATAGCATTCGTTTATGACAAAGTAGCTTTAAAATATTATTATAGGCACATTTGTTCTCAAATTTTTGACGTATTTAGTAAAGTGCACTGATTACCTAGTATGAAAGTTTCACATTGCTATTTTGGTGCGTGATAACTTTCGCAACTGTATTATTCCTACTTCGTCAGATGAAGCACATTAGTGGAAGTAGCTCTATTCATTAGTGTAAATACATTGCCATTATTACAAAACCTTGTCACTTTTAACAGCACGAAGTAGCAAGAATATTCTATATGATTGTATTTGTGACGGAGCGCTCTGGCGGTACAGTGCTCGACTCTAACCTAAGGGGGCATGGGTTCGATCCCCACTATCGGCACCAAATAAAGGCCTACGTTCGGCTTCGCTCAAATGTCAACTGCTAACAGATGATCCCTGCAAAAATAGAAAATGTTGAATGAAAGATCAAGCTTACTTTCATTCAGCTATTATATAATCGGAGGCACTTTCTTTTCACCACCAAATACAAGTTACTATGACTTGTCCGTAGCAGTTTATTAGAATGGTCTCTCATCGTTTTTTTCAACAAAATTCATTTTTCAAAACAGACTGCTAATATTATGCAATAGCTTTTCTCCTATCTCAACTGGCGTAGATGAAGTTCTATTGTTTCACATTAAATCAATTTGTTTGTAGATGGATATTAAGTAAGTGCTCTCAGATAGCACAGTTTCTAGTTTATTCTTTACTACTTTAAATGCTTTACGAGAAAAACATTTTCAGTAGTGGACATTTTAGCAAAGGCGAACGTGGACCCGCATTTGGTGCTGGTGGTAGGGATCAAACCCAGGTTAGATTCGAGCGGCGTACCGCTAGACCGCCCGCTTTATACGAAAGTGTAATGTTGTAAATTGTTTTCCTTGTTTGTTCAGCAATACGTTTTACAAAAGTAGATTTGCTAGCGTTACTCTTCAAACTTTCTCTCTACTCAACACGTACCAGTTAGAACGGACTTGTACTACAATTATTATTATATTGTCTAAAAATAACCAACGGTACCCAAATTGAAAGTCATTATATGATAAATTTGAAATCAGTTTAAAAATCAGTTTTATTCAAATTAAGTATAAAAAATACGCCACAGTTATAAACAATTGAAGAGTGGATTACTATGTTTCTGTCTTTGAATAGATAATTACTATTTAAAGGTTACCTATTATGTACATGAATTTCAAACAATGTGTCTATAGATGGAACAGTTTGTAGAACAAAAATAAATGGATTATAAAATAAATCCACACAGGTTTAAGCGAGATACAATGATTATACAATCCAGATTGATATTTGTTTCCAGTGACTTCCAAATTTTCAATAAGTTGTATAAACTGTGATCCAAGCCATGCTTTGTATGTTTGATTTTCCCAAGGAATTAGTTGAAGACTTTCTGTGTCGTCGGTAAATATAAGATCTTTTTGACCAAAACCGGAGTCAAACATTTGGAACATGGGGTTTCTGCAAGTTAGATGTTGAAAAAAAATATTACACAAGATTGGTAGTTGTTTTCAGTAAATTTATAGATTAAATAGATATGTATGGCATAACTTAATGATTTAAATATGAGACATTTAACGTGTACGCAGACGTTGTATAATGATTGAATCCAAAATTCGTTAATTGGGGATACTTAATTTTTAGTTGTTTGCCCACATAAATTATAATAACAGGAAGCAAATTAACTAAGACCAGTGTTTAGTCAATCATGTTAAAAAACTGATCAATCCAATATAATTATACAACCTACAACACTTGGACGAAGAAGTGAATATAACTCACGCACCACAAAGGGAAAATCGATAATTATAGTCGATAATGCTTGATTAAGTAGTCATGATTGAAAAAGTTAATTTGTTTTTGATAAATTTTTATAAATTGAACTTGCTACAGACAGCTGATCCATAGCAATGTGAGTATAGATTTGAGTATCAATATTGGCATACCACACTACTGTCTTGCAACAATACTTTTGCTGTTCAGTTGTTAAAAATCACCGAAAATGTTTTAGCATCAAACCATAATGTAATTCAGTATAAACATATTGCTTTTGTTTACTATCGGCCATTAAAGTAATCTAAAGTCAAAATTTTGTGTTTTTTCAAAAGATAACAACCGAGAGATTGAAAACAGTATGGAGTGGTCGCAATTAAGAAACACTATCCAAAAAATGTATCTAAAAAAGTGACAGCATGCATTCTTGTAAAATCTAAAGTCAAATTTTGTTTGGAATTTAATCAAAATAATTATATAAATGATATAATCTTCTCATAATTATGTTTATCCAAATAACTTATTCGTTCTAAATTATTACTCATTTTTAATTATGTTTGAATCGAACAATACACAATTCCTCATTACATAACGAATTAATAAAAAATTTTGGTTAAAGGACAATATTTCTGTGACAGTGTTAACAAATATCGTTTAGATAGCCTTATTTCTTATTAAGATTAGTTTCATTTGGTCAAAAACTACATATGGCATATTTGTAGATACTTTTTAAGTTTGTAATTATATATTTAAATGAAACTTTGAATACAAAGCTCATTTAATTCCAAAATGCACTATGTAGAGGTACCAAGTAAATAGTACTACAAAAACTAAAACTAAACTATTTTTGTATTTTATGTTTGCTAATTTGAATGTTACACGGAAAATATGCCTTTCAGCAGTGGACATTTTAGCAAAGCCAAACGTGGGCCCTCATTTTAGTGCCAGTGGTGGGATTCGAACCCATGCCCACCCAGGTCCAAATCGAGCGCTGTACCGCTAGACCACCCTAGAAGAAAATGTGAGTATTTCTCTAGTTCTCTAAATCATTAACGTTTTACTGTCATATGTAATTAGTACCGACCTGTCTTGTGAATAATACTCTTGACCATATTGGAGCAAGCGCCAAATGTTAGTGCGTTCATTTTCCGACTTGTAATTGGCGGTAACGACAACATTGCTAGCCACTTGGCCTAAATTGCACGACTTCCATTGGTCTACGTTCGCACGTCTGCCATCGGAACACAGCAGCTCATAATCGTCTTCACGTAGATCTCGAGCCCAAAAATCTGGGTTTCTAGTCAAATGAAATGGATGATAAAAAAAAGCTATTTTATTTACACTATCAAAATCCGTCTTAAAACAGCCATAAAAAGGACCTTTCCATCGATTCAACTAACAATGCTGTTCACTACTAAAGGTCTCCCTTTGTCCAACATTAAAACGGCTAAAGATACATTTTCCGCCTCACATTGCATTTACCAGTTCACTTGCAGTTGCGGTGACAAGTACATTGGTCGGACAATGCGTTGCTTATCTAATCGGGCTAAAGAACACATTCCTAACTGGATCAATAAGAGGTCAAACGGAAATGAACACTTATCTACATCCTCCATATTACGTCACTTACTACAAACCAAACATCAAATCAACTTTAAAAATTGTTTCGAATATGTTGAAAATTCTCGAAAATGTTTGTATTCACACATTGAAACCTGCTTTGTGTGCACAAAAACAGTTCGTCACTACATTAAACTTAGCTTGGTCGTAATGTTTGTGTGTAAATATTTGAGTTGTACTAATTTAAATGTTTTTAAATGTTAACTCCGCCTAGTTTTGATCAGAAATGATTCAATCTAGCCAGTCCCAAGCCTGGATAAAGGAGGAGGGTTCGAGCGCAAGGTTAGCAACCTGGCCTCTGTAAAAAATTTGTACTGCTACGGAAACAATAAGAGGACGCCATTCCGGCAAACAGCGGCAAAGAAGTGATCGCGTGTATCTCAATGATAGAGTTACACAAATGACAGGATTGAGTGAAAGCCGAAAGGAAGCTCAATCTTCGATTTGCAAAATCTTCAATGCCAAAACCCTAACCAGTGTTGGAACATGGAATGTGCGCACACTTTTTCGTACTGGACAGATAGAACAAGTCCTTCGAGAAATGAAAAAGTACAACTTGGATATTTTGGGTATTAGTGAAATGCGATGGAAAGGCCAAGGTCATTTCAAGAGTGGAGATACATCAATTTTATATTCTGGACATGAAGAATATCATATTAATGGAGTTGGTATTATGTTGAGCAAAAATGCTGCTAAAGCTTTAATTGGATGGAAACCTGTGAGCGACCGTATCATTACAGCTAGATTCAACACCAGATTTGCAAAAGTAACAATTGTGCAAGTCTATGCCCCTACTGAGGCTACTGAGGAGAACCAAAAAGATGTTTTTTATGATCAATTACAAAATTTGTTAGATGATGTGCCAAGTAGAGACATCAAAATTTTGATCGATGATTTCAATGCGAAATTGAACAAAGACAGATCTGGGTACTTCTCAAATGTTGGACCACATGGCTATGCTGATAGCATAAATGATAATGGTTATTGGTTGTTGACGCTAAACAGTCATTGTGGAATGAGTGTTGGCAACACTTTTTTCGCTCACAAAAATATACACAAGACAACATGGGTTTCTCCAGATGGAACAACAACAAACGAGATTGATTACATTTGTATTAGCACAAAATGGCGATGTTCATTGCAAGATGTACGTGCATATCGCGATGCAGATGTTGGTTCTGATCACAATCTTGTTGTTGGAAAATTTCGTTTAAAATTAAAGACAATAAAAACCACAAAAACATTACATCCATTTTCGTGTGAGAAGCTTAAACAGTCAAATATCTCAAATCAATTTTACAATTCCTTAAAAAATACATTTCAAAATCAGAAAAAGGTAGAAAAGTTTGATGATCAGTGGAAATTGTTTTATAAAACAATTACAGACTGTGCAGCAAATGTGCTAGGTAGAAAATGTCACTCTACAAAGAAACAATGGATTTCATCAGTCTCCTGGAATTTAATTGATCTCAGAAAGAAAACAAAATTAGAGAGAGATCAATCTAACAATCCTGTTATTTTAAAAATATTTGATGATAAATATAGAACTTTAGATAAACAGATTAAAAAAAGCTGCCGCAAAGATAAGAATGATTGGTTAGAAAACAGATGCAGAGAAGCAGATAAGGCAGCAGCAAAAAATGATTCCAAGACTCTGTAAAAAATTGTAAAACAATTGTCGGGAGTTAGAAACAACACCGATATTCCAATCAAAAGAAAAGATGGTCGTTTACTTCTAACAAATGATGAGCAATCATCTAAATGGGTAAAACATTTTAAAGACGTACTTAATTAGCCTATGCCAAATACTCTCATAGATTTTGATAATGATAATGATATGAATGTGACTCAAAATCCGGAAATATGTATTGATGACATTTCTGTAACTGAAGTGATTTATGCAATTCAAAGGTTAAAAAACAATAAGGCAGGAGGACTTGACGAGATAACTGCAGAGATGCTCAAACATGGAGGTGATGTTGTAGCAAGTGAGCTTGCTCATTTATTTAATGTTATATGGCATAATGAACAAGTTCCAAATGATTGGCGGCAAGGAGTAATTGTTACTCTTCCCAAAAAAGGAAGTCTTAATGATTGCAATAATTGGCGCGAAATAACCTTATTGTCTGTTCCTGGTAAGATGTTTTGCAAAGTAATTTTAAATCGTTTAAGTAATGTGGTAGATAAACACCTTCAAGAGCAACAAGCAGGTTTTCGGAAAGGAAGAAGCTGTATTGAACAAATACTCACCCTTCGTAACATTATTGAGCAAAGTCAAGAATTTCAGCAATCACTAACAATCAATTTTATTGATTTTATGAAAGCTTTTGACAGTGTTCATCGAGAATCTTTGTGGAAAATCGTTAAGTTTTATGGAATACCGTTAAAATATGTTAATATTATGCGTTCGCTATACCAAAATTCAAGTTGCTGAGTTCGAACAAAAAATGGTCATACTGCTATGTTCGAAATTGTCACGGGAGTACGTCAAGGATGTATTTTGTCACCGTTTTTGTTTCTTCTGGTAATTGATTTTATTATGACTCAATCCATGAATAATTTGTCTTATGGTATCAAATGGAACCAAGGCAGATTAACGGATTTGGATTTTGCAGATGATATTGGTCTACTCAGTGAAACCCCAGAAATGATGCAAAATATGACAACACGACTCAGTGATATCAGTTGTCGTATTGGCTTACGGATTAATTGTTCAAAGACAAAAGTGTTATGCATAAAGTCAAACAATGATTTGCCCATCAAAATTAGTGGACAAAATATTGATATTGTTGATTCCTTTACATATCTGGGAAGCATCATTGGTAAAGACGGAAAAACCGAAACTGATGTTAAAGCCAGAGTTGGAAAGACAATGTCAGTCTTCAATAGACTCAAATCAATATGGTCATGTTCTTCAATTCGCCTGAAGACAAAACTTCGTTTGTACGCATCAATAATCATTCCTACGGCAATATATGGGAGTGAAACGTGGAAACGTACGGACAATATTGATCAGATGGTGGATGTATTTCATCGCCGGTGTCTTAGAAGTATTTTAAAGATTACCTGGCACGATCACATTTCAAATGATGAGATCATGAAAAGAACTGACTCTTGTTCACTCCATGATATCATTACAATTAGACGAAGAAAATTACTTGGTCAAATTCTACGTTTACCGCCCGAAAGACCAGCAAGAACGGTTTTGGAATGAACAATTGTAAATGGTAAAAGAAAGGTTGGCAGACCAAAGAAAACTTGGCTAAGAACTATTCGGGAAGATCTAATTGAAATGAATGTTTCATGGGCACAAGCAAAACGTTTGGCAAAATGTTCAAATACATGGAAACATTTTGTTGTCTCATGTTCTCTTTGAATTACAAGACTTTGTTCTTGTTATTTTTTGCTGTAATTGTTTTCTTATTGCCCCATGCTTATTTTTTAAAGCAAAAGGGTTTTGTAATAATAATAAAATTTAAATGTTATCTGTACCCCCTCCCTTTTTCTTTGTATATATATACTAAAATGTTATATGTTTGTGACTGACAAGAATATTCGAAATGAATTCATCTCACAGTTTACGTCTTCTTATATTTTTATTTGGAATTATAAAGGGAGCCCAATGCTTTAAATTGTTTCTTCATTTCGTTATCCCAACGTTATATACGTGGCTTATTTATTTTTCGATGTAATTTATGTTCCAGTATTTTTTGATTTTTCTAACTCCCAAATTGGGGTTCACGACATAACAACCTTTAATATTATTTTATAATTTAATAAATGTTTGAGTGTCTGAATAAACTCAAACATTATTTTTGAGTTGGATTTTGGATTTATAAACCAAAATTTGTACAAATCACTCTAAGTAGTTGCATTTGGTGGAATACATTATAAAACTCTATCGTAATTTCCATAATAGTACGATTTTAACAAATAAATAAAAATTATTAAAGGGTACGCAGTTGACAAAGGCAGAAAATCAGAGCAACATCGTTGACTTATATTAATTGAACTCAATATTAACGTAAGAAGCAGTTTGAAAACTGTTATCTAATTCTTACATTATTGAAATGTAGTAAGCCTTAATCAGATAAATAATATTAAAATTATTTATTATTTGTTATACTTAAATTATTACGCCTAATCTAAAAAAAATCACTTACCGTCCAGCTGTGTTTGTACCTACAGTGGAATGACGAGCAAATGCAATATCTGCTCCTTCAACGAGGCATCTAAAAGCTCCTGAATCGCCATAATACAATTCAAGATTATCTCTGCGACATTTATCAGCATTACCTCCAACACACAATTCGCACAAGTTGAGTGAATTTTGTGCATTTGCATCGAAAGCCTCATTCAAAATACCCGGAATACAAGCCCGACTGATTAATTCAGCTAGAATATATAAAAAAATGGTGTAGAATAACATGAGTTTATATTCACTTCAAAATATTTAATCGATTTTTTATATAACAAATAAAACTTTGTTGGTTTAAAATATTCTTAGTGCTAACTAAAAGTGAAGCAAAAAAGAAATGAAGTCTCTAGATTGGGGGATCTAAGATTTCGGCTATTCTACCGACTAGTTTTAATCGTAAAAATACTACAGATTCAATAAAGGTAAAATGAAGTGTTTGCTTTTAAAAACACTCACGTATTTATAATACTTAAAATTTAACTAGCCAAAAAATGTAGGGTTGCATATATATATATATATATATATATAACACAAGAATATTCACATTTATTAATTTTATTTTTGCTATTTTAACTGTTTTACGGGAATCTTTAATCAATAGACATTTAAACAAAGTCGAACGTAGGCCCACATTTAGTACAGGTGGTAGGGATCGAACCCATGTCCACCTCTAGAACACCCCCGACACACCTAATTTTGTTTACAAAATCAACTTAAAAATAATTATAAACATAAGACAAATAAGCATAGTATTACTTGACTTAAAAATTATCATTAATCATATCGTACGTACCGAAAGAATAGATTAATTGTTCGTATAGCACAATAACCTGCCTCGTATCCAATACAGTATTAAGCGGAATAATCCAGCCCGAAGCTTTTCCAACACCACTGTGACAAGTATGTCGATGTCTCCAGTTAGAAATCAATACACCTGGATTAACTTTGTGTGCAATGGCTACAGCATAATAAAAGGGGCCGTTGGCATAATGTCTACATAGGTATATATATATAGAATAAATTAAAATTCGATTTAAAGATAATTTAAAATTACATTCATTTATTGTATGAAGTATTAGAAATGGCAAAACCATAAAGAGCAAAAAATTAATCAAAATAAAAATAAATTTAGAAATTCCTGTAATATTCAATTTTTACCGTTTTTTAGAAAATTCAACCTTGTCATCAGTCTATCATAATGATGAGTTGGCTAAGACAACAACAAAAGTTGATGGTAGAAACACCTCTTCATTAGTTTTAAGTTCGAATACCATTCCAAATTCCTATACAAAGAGGTTGTTGGATACGAATTGAACTTGAGGGGATGAACGAAGGTCTTTGTGACGACGCTAGTGTTCACAAAAATTGATAAATCGATCTTCTCCAGTGAAATTAAGGGTTAACACATTCACAAGCCTAACCGGCTACATAGGTAAATGGATACTTTGAAATAACTTTTAAGCATCTTAGGTGTATGTCAGAACCCATTCACTGAGCGAGAGTCTAGTGAGAGCCAGTTATACTACTGCGGACTCAGTTCCTGCAGTTATTAGAATATTCTTGACTGTTGCAACTCCATGTGATGCATCCTGGACTAGGTGCCCACAGGCATTTAGACCAATATCAGTCAATAATTGTATTTTGTTTAACACTTCCATTCGGGATCATAATGTTACAGTTGTAATGTCGAATACCTACATTGCCGTTTCGATAGTGTACTTTATCTTCCAGGGTAGCAAACATGCTAAATTCATAGCTGATTGAACATGGATTCGGATGTCACTACTAGCACCAAATGCAAGCCATTGTTTAACATTTCCAAATGTTCGCTAGCTAAAAAACACTTTTCAAGATATTGAGGCAATCAAAATGGTGTAAATAAAACAAAAATCAATTAATTAAATGCGCTTCACATTTTAATTATGATCATAATAAATATCTAACCCAAATCAACATTCAATTGAACCTTACTCAGCAACAATTGGAACCAGGTCAAAATATTTTCCAGCTGTATACAAATCGCCCGCTTCCAGTGTGATCATATCAGCATATCCATCTCGAATCAACTTCATGCAATCGATGGTTGAATTGGCTTGCAGGCAAATCATATCAGGCTGGATTTGACGGGCCGAAAAAGCGCTAGACATGCGTTCGCACTTGTTCATTTCAAATTCGTCAATGACACACCAGACTAGAGTGGGCAACGGACACGAATCCAGCTTTTTTAGGGCTTTTAGAAAATCTTTGTCTGTCACAAGAAAACAATGTCAAAATTGGATAAATTTGTTAGTAATTTTCATTTTAATTTTTGTACTAAAACATTTTGCAACAAACAAAAGTCCAGATTTAGTTGGGAGTTGCATTCGTACTTACCTAGAAAAACGTATGGCATAGCTAGACCGCAATCTTAATCAATTTACAAACAAGCTGTAATAAAAATACATAACTACTACTTTGGAAAGCTTCAGTGATACATTATTTATCGTTTTATGTTTAATTTCTGGTAATTGTTACTTTTCAGTAAATTATTTAGTTATTTTACTATAATATATAAACTTATAGTAAAATAAATATCTGTAATTCCTATTTTTGACAGTGCCGTATATAATCAAATCGATTCGTTTTATCTCCTTTATATTCGTTTTTCGTATGCGTCCCTAATATTGATGAGTGGTTATCAAACCATAAATTTGGTAACAAATGTAAAAAAACAATAATAATTAATTTTTAATTAAAATTTTTAAACAAATTGTATTTTTTGTTTATAATCAATACACATGACTAACTATATTAACATATCTGAGTGGTTAGCTTGTTAGTGCAAACAGAAATTTAAATTCAATTACCGGTTAAATAAAATTTGTCCTAAAACTATAAAATGTTACTTATAGAACATTCAAACAGTACAATTGTGAAAATGCCTTACCAATCCATCTGTAGTAGGTTTCGGTTTCCGTTAGTGCGGGTGCGTAAAGATTTCTTGTAAAATCCGAAAACATCAAATGGTGTGTAGCATCTTTGCTTCCGTCGACTCCATAATTTTTTGATGAAAATAGTTCAAATTTATTTGTATGCGTTCCGGCAACTCCAAAAAACTTAACCAATTGTTTAAAAAAACCAACAACTTCTTGATCATTGAATCTTGTCATTTTAATCATAATCATACGGGCAGGTATTCTGCCCCAGTGACAACTATTCCAATTACTGAGATTTGTTGTCCACTTGCCTCTAAATGGGGGTGTTTGTTTTAAATGGTAAAACAAAAACAAATAAAAATATAATAAACATAACTTTATTCTCTTTAATTAAAATTATCTGTTAATCATTATTGTTATTGTTATAAATAGTTTTATCTAATGTAGTATAAATAATTATCAAAGAAAACTAATAATTAATATATATCTAACTGGTTTAAACGTAAAACTAAAAATTACACTTTTGTAAAAAACACAATACCAACAGATATACAATGAAAAAAGATTGTATATAAATGATTGTGTATAAATGTATAAATGTATAAACGTATAAAAATGATTAAAAATTGTGAAAATGAAAAGCGTTTACTTGTTCCAAAATTTCCCCTACAAAGAAAAGACTTAAAATAAGCCAAACTAATTCAGATTTTAAAGATTACAATATTTTGCTATTATCCTAACACAACTATAGAAATACTACACTAATTTAGGTTATTATATATATATATATATATATATATATATATATATATATATATATATATATATATATATATATATATATATATATATATATATATATATATATATATATATATACATAGTTATTATATATATAGTTATATATATATATATATATAACTGCTAAAACTATTTACTCAGCGTTTTTTTGAGGACACAATAGTTCGTAATTCTCTGCTGGAAAACCATCTATTCTTGCCAAATTAATTTCTTGAGCTCGTACAAAAGCAACTGAAGGCTTTATTTTTGATTCAAAGTTTTCATTGTGTTCACGCAAACATTTTAAAGCTCCTTGATTTCTAGCGTACCGATCATGAGAAGTACACCAAGATGGAAGTCCAGTATTGTAACACAAACGACAAATCTCTTCTGTATTATCTCCAAATGGATTAAAAACTTCATTTAAAGAGTTAGGTATGCAAGAATCTCCAAAATATCTTATCAAATTTTGAACAACACTGTTACATTGAGTAACAGGAATGGTTTTCAAATCTGCAATCAAAGTACCGATAGGCATTACCCATCCTTCAGCAGTTCCAGTACCTACGTTGAATAAATGATTTACAAACTATTCTCATACCTGCTGAACAAATTTCTTTTCCTCTTAAATTTGTTGGATCTACATCACTTGATATGGGCTTCACCATCGTTGCATAATAATACAAATCTCTTAAATTTTGAGAATTACTTAAAGCATAATTTTCCACAATAATGGGTCTCAAACTGTATAATAGACTTCCATAATAAGCCAAACCAGCATCTAGGTTGGTAAAATCTGCTTCATCACCATGTATTAATTTCATGCAATTAAGTTCATCGCCCCCAAAAATACATGACAAATTATAATTTGTAGACAATTCACTAATTACTGATATTGATTCACTAAGTTTGACACATTTATTTTGTTCCTCTAAAGACGTTGAACACCATTTGTAATCTGTAATTTTAAATAAATAACTCATTAAGTGTATCAATACTATTATTATTACTATTAACATGTTCACCAACGGTACCAGCGGGCCCTCATGCGGTTTTGCTAAAAATGTCCACTGCAAAAAGACGTCTCTCATAAAACATTTAAAGTAGTAAAAAATAAAAGAACTTAAAATTATAAAAATATAAAGCACAACTTAACTATATAGTTTTCTAACGTTTTTCAGTGATGACTACTTAATTAAGCATTAATAATAATAAATTTTCCATTTAAATAAAGAAAAATCACATGTAGTTCGTGAAAGTATTCGCTTAGCCGTTTAAATAATGTAGTTTGCAAAATTAAATTAAAGTAATTATGTTTTAACAGAACTGAATAAACAATAGTTCTTGTTTGTTTCTTTTTGATACTATAATTTATGTAAATAAATGTTGTTAATTAACAAGCATTAAATTCAATAATCAAACAATGTGCACATACTCCTTAAAGTACAACCCAACTTGTGTACCAACGAAACAGAAACAAATATGGGTGTAATTATATATTAAACATTTAATTAATTTGCATAAAAATAAATAAACCTGGAACTGCTATATGCGCTTTGTAGTAATTTCGATTTATAAAAAATATTAAGAAGAACATAACTATCCAGTTTTCAGCATTGTCTAGTGATGACTACATAATTGAGTATTATTGATCGATTTATCCTTTAAACAAATAATAATCAAAATTTTGTTATTCGACAATTATTTACACTTGTTCGTTTAAATAATGTAGTTTGTATAATTAAATTGAATTAATAATGCTTTAATGCAACTGAGTAAACGCTGGTCTTAGTTTGCTTAATTTCCGTAATTATAATTTGTAAGCAAACAACAAGTATTAGATCTGATTATTATACAACGTCCGAGTACTTGTTACAAAATATAATAAAATAAAAATTAATTAATGTAATCGTTAATAAGTATACTAATATTATATTTACGGTAACAAATACATAAAACTAAATTTTATTGTTTGATACATTAAAAATCAACATACTTAATAATAAAATTAAATTCCATTAATAAAAAATTACGAATAAATGTATAAGATAATAAATTTATTATTAACGATAGTAAAAATAACTTTTAAAAATACATTAATTTTTTTATTGCTTACCTATATTTTCAATTGTCTTTATAAAAAATGCAACATAAAATATAATTAAAATTAATGAACACGACATCCTATTTTAGAAGCATCAACAAAAGCGCTTGCTGTATATTTACATACAGTATAATCGTTAAACAAACAAATTTAAATAATATATATAATTTTAAATTTATTATATATATATATATATATACATAATTTTAAAAAAATTTAACATTATTTTTTTTAGTTTTGTTAAAAATAAATAATCTAAAAAATTATACATTGCGTTTTAATTTCAAATTAAATATATTTATACGTAGGACCTACCTTTAAACAGTTGTTGTTTTGTGCTTAATGTTATACATCAATGCTAATGAGTGATGCTTGTAAAACTAATGCAATCGTTTTTTGCATCATTTATTTTTTATTATTATTAATAATAATAATTGAAATTATATAATAAAATAATTGTTTTCTATTTTATGTTTGTCAAAGTTTATTAAACAAGATTCCCCCACATTTTAGGAATTACGAAACTTGATTCTCGGAGACATTTCGGACAGTGTCAAAATATCATTTAATGTGACTCCATAAACTACAGGTGGATATCTGTTTCATGTCAAGATGGACATTATTTTTTCTGTGTTTAACTTTTCCCTACATAATACAGGATCTGAGTTTAATTTTCTTTATCTGGTAGTCAAATTATCTCCTTATGTGTAAATCCTTTTTTCCATACTTTATAGGTCTCCATTTCTCTCCAATGAATTTGAACAAGTCTACTCCGCCCCTTATAAACACTATTATTTTTAGGACATTTCAACACTTTCAATAAATTGAAACTCTCTGTTTAGTTTTACAAATTTCTTTAAAATCCAGCTCTTTGAGTTTGATCATGTTACTAGTCTCACCAGATACAGATGTAGTTTTTTTATTCAAGTAGATTATAGCCTTTCGGTTGAGAATAACAATAATACTCAATGTTCTTGTTTCACTCAAATCCGTACCAAAGGTATTAATAAAAGTATTCTTTTTAGCTACCCCGTCTGCTTTAAGCCCAAACTTCCGCGTTTTATAACGCGCTGCATTCAGAAACGTAATGCGGCTTTTGGTAAGCGACTAGGCTCCCCTGTTTTCATTATGCTTACATAGACTTGCGCAATCAGAGTGTAGCGTTAATTAGGGCATATAAGAATAAGCGTTTTCCAACAATGTCTGAAAGAATTAAAGGCTTTTTGTTCCTTCTTCCTGAGGTGCGTGCATTTTTCAGCACCTATTTCAAGTCCGTCTTCAATACACAACACACGTTTTTCCCTAAATAAAACCTCCCTCTTTTTAGTGCAACATCAGCTCACTAACTCAAGACTACTTCTCGTGGATTACATGGTATTTACTCACGTGTCCTGAAGGAATTGGCTGACATAATTGCTTCTACGTTAACTAGTATTATCAACCATTATATAAATACTGGGACATTACGTAGAGTTTGGAAACAGTTTTTCATTAGACCTATTTACAAAACTGGTACTAGATTTTCTCCGGAAAGTTATAGACCGATTAGCATTCTGTCTGCTCTCAGCAAAGTCCTAAAAACAATAATCAAGAAACATTTAATAGACTTTCTTATTAAGAATATGTTGATTCATCTGTGTCAACACCGGTTTATGTCACAGAGATTCTGTCTCTCGAACTTATTATCTTCTACAAATAGTCTTACATCGCTTTTAGATCAGGGATTCACAATTGATGCAATTTATTTTAACTTTGTTAAAGATTTTGATAAGTCTCCTCACAATTATTATTAAATAAGGAATTCTTAGTTAACCGTAGTTATAGTGTCAAACTTGGTTGTAACACATCTCCCTTGTGTGAAATTAGCTCTGGGGTCCCTCAAGGTTTGGTTCTAGGTCCACTATACTTTATTTTATTTATTAATGATTTACTCGCAGTGTTTAATCTAACATCCTGCTCTACGCAGATAATGTAAAAATTTAGGACTCCAACCGTGAATTATTACAACCAGATATTCAAAATATACTTAACTAGTCCCTAGAAAATGGAGTCCCTTTAAATTGGTTTAAATGTTATCATTTGCTTATTGGGAAACCCAATAATCATACTTTTTATGTTCCTCTGCCTGATTTCCCATCCATTTCCAAAGTGCATACCGTCAAGAATCTGGGAGTAGTATTAAACTTCTCTCTTCATTTCTTGGAGTACCATCAAAGGCTTCTCAGACGTGTATGCATTGTTAGGTGGAATCTTGGTCAGTTTCTCTAGTAACTGCCTGTCCACTATATGTTGTATATTAGGCCTCATCTTGAATATTGCGTCCAAGTTACATTTTCTAGGTTAGTATTAGAGAATGTTCAGAGGAGGTCACGAAACTCCATGGCTTTTCAGATAGCTCTCTTATAGAGTCAAATTGACCAGCCTTAAAATTTTTCCAATGGTAAATAGGAGACTCCGAGGTATTCTAATTTTAGTCTATCAACTAGCTAAGTGAGATTCTCCAAATTAAAAGAGTCTTAGGGAATATCCTTCTAATTTGCGTAAACCCAAGGCTTGTACAAGGATAAAACAGTATCATTATTTCCATGGGTTATTTCAGACTGTAATAGCCTGCCAGTCTACATTGTTAATGCTCCTAGTCTTCATGCCTTCAAATCAGCTTAGTACTAGTTAATTCTGTTTAATGTTTCCGTCCCAAATTATTCTACGGTCATTTCCTTTGTGCTTCTTTATTTTATTCATGTATTTCTATTTTTAAACTTCATCTGTTTCTGTGGGCAAAAAACATTAAAAAATTAATTTTAATTACGATTTTTAATATTTTGTACATTTAAACATTATTTGAACTTTGTTTTAACGCGCATCTTTTATCGTATTATTGTTACTGTAATTTTGTAAGTATTGTCACGTCCTGTCTTTTCTGTTGGTAAACAGTATTAGCATGTAAATTTGAATTATTTTGTGATAATAAATTGCAGAAAAATGATATAAATCACACAAGAACTTTTTGGTTAAAATTAGCTGGGGTGCTGATAATTATCTGTATCAAATTAAATCAAAAGTAATCAGGGCCGAGATCTCAGTGAGATCTTACATCACTCCCTTCTGTTTATCTTCCCTCTAATGTTTAACATTTTTGAACCGAGGATTATACGGCGTTTCTCCTATCCAACTCGTGTATCAACCTCTAATTTTATTAGGGTAAAGATGAATAATGGTAAAATTTATGTAAAAGATAAGTAAAAGATATTTAAAAAATTTTCTGTTAGAATTATCAGTCTATTTTTAACTAGTGTAAGTAGAATTAAGCATATGAGACAAATGATAAAATGCTTTCTTTGCTACTTAAAAGTTTAAAGAAAAGTATTTTTAGTAAATAAACATTTAGCAAAGGAAAATAAAGACTTGTCTTTAAACTCAATGGTAAAAGTCAAACAATTGCTTATTCAGTTTTGAATCTGTTTTCACTAACAAAAAAATAACGTAGGTTTTTTCGGTTTATAGGTTCTATACTACAATTGATTTTTATTAACAATGTTAATCTGTATATCACAAGAACCATGTTATTATCACTTTGTTTAATATTTAAATTAATTTTAAGATAATACATAGCAATAAATTTTTTACCTCTCGCAAAGTGAGGAGCGCGTCACGCAACATATAATCAGTTTCATATTTCCCCCTAAACATTTAAGAACCGAGTACTAACAGACGTTTTGGCTTACTCAACTAGTGAACAATCCTGAATTTCCCATAAATTTTCTATAAGAGTTTAAGGTAGTTTTTTTTATTTATCTACCCAATATAAAATTTAATTACACTACGCAGTAATTAAAAAAATAATTATTTTAAGATTTGCAACATTTTTGATAATCCGGGATTTTTCAATTTACACGATTTGAAAATACCTTCAAATCATAAAATTAGGCTTTTTAAAAAACCATAGAAATACTTTTATTAACTACTAGATGCATAAAGTTATTTGCAGATTTTTATACGTTTAGCTGTCAGGGCCCTATTGGCAATATCTTTTTTGACATCATTGTTTTCTTGAGAGGTTGAATGCGAAAATGAAATATAATGAAAGGTAATACAGAAGGAAACGTTTATGAAAGTAAAATAGGAAAGGAGTAAGTTAAAACTCGTGGTCTGTTAGGTTCGAATGAAGAAGTTGAAAGCCTAAAATAAGTTTACCTCACAGTCGCCTCTCCTTAAAGAGATTTAAATATTTAAGTGTGAAGTTATATTGTGTTTGAAAACACTCACTACCTCTAATTAAAACAACGGAAAAATGCAGACTCTAGTGAAAGCGATCCATTCATCTGCATGTCAATTAAATAACTTGTGATATAATACATTACTTAAAAATACTTTTATGTATAACTTAATTATGTAGTAAAGATTATTGGAAGAAATTAAATAAATAAACAGTATACAACCATAGCTTTACTCAGAATAACTAGAAAAGCTAAGAAAAAATGAAAAACTTGTCCTACCTATTTTTAAGTTGCCATATATTCAGTAGAAAAAACTGCAAATTAAAAGTTAACATTTTTGTGAAAATACATAGATTATGCAAACTGTACAGTAATATATTTTACAATATTTGGATCAGTAATGTCATCTTGATTGATCGTTATACGTTGGATTAAATTTTGAACAATAGATCGCTCTTGATCATCAGCCATAAGCCAAGCAACATCGAATCTCGGTAATTTACATAAAACAGCCAAACGATTAGTAAGTTCATAAGTGGTTAGTGATTGGGACTTAGAAAATGCAGTTAGGAGAAAACATAACATTGTAGTTTCTAAGTTCTGTCCAAATAAATTCAAATAATTATTTGGGGGAATATCGCACAAATACTTCACAATCTCGGGTTTCAAAGACTGTTTTAAACCTTCTGGGCAAACTTCTCGCAGTTTCTTCTCTAATTGAAGCCAATTAGTTGGGGTTTGTGACAAGTCTGATTCGATTTTTTGGTTAATATTAAAATTTGTACCTACTGTGGTTTTTTTAAAACTTGTATTTGTTTTAGAAATAATTTTGGGATGTACTTCTTCTAAATTTGAAACATTACTTATATATTCTGAGTGTAAACTTTCACATTGTTGATTCGATACTTCTTTAGAGTGAACTGACTGATTACTAGAAATAGAAGGAAATCTACCAACTTCAACTATTGGTATTGTTCGTAAAGGTCGACGGGTTACAGGTGGTGCATTATGTTTAACTTCTTTAGCGTCTGTTGAAACTGAATTGGATTTGCCAGATTTACAATTGCTCAATTTGCTTAATTCGTCTAAAGCTGTTTTGTTGCCTGGATCCAGTTTAATTAACGTATTCAAATCTTCGATCGCGTCATTAGTCTTCTCAAGATATTTACGTGCCATTGCTCGTCTACAAATAAATACAAATAAACACACTTAAACTATTTAACTAAAATAACATGTACTAAGTAAACATATAAACTCCATTTACGGCTTCTATCGTGCGATCCGTTTAGTATAGTAAAAAAAATCATTATTTAGAATATTGGCATACAAAATCCAGTTTACTACAACTGCTTGATACTCTCGAGAAAGTTGAATTTATCATTACATATATTGTAGTAGGTTACACTGTAATCTAAATCAATCATTTTATTAAATCTTGCTCATATGTGATTAAATGACTCAAATAAATAGAGCTTTATTAAATGATTTCAGCTCATCAAATCAGCTTTTATTTCATTCAATTTAAGACCCTTTCACTAGCATAAGGCAACGCAAGATTGTTTTATTAAATGTTCGGTTTTGAAGATTGTGTATATCAAAAATCAAAATTCTACTTGGATTTCACCAAATCCCGTCATTGGAATCATGCTGCCTTCACTTCTTTGCTAGTTTGAGAAAATGCTGTCCTCTTGTTTTTCTTTAAGAAAAATATTAATTTTTTATAGAAGGTAGGTTGCTTATCTTGTGCCGGGGTGGTCTAGCGGTACAGCGCTCGAATTTAGACCTCGGTGGGCATCCGGGTTCAAATACCAGCACCGGCCCACGTTCAGCTTCGCTAAAATGTCCACTACTGAAAGATGTTTCTTGTAAAACATTCAAAGTAATAAACAAATTAAATTAAATTAAAAATACAAATTAGATTTCTTTCTCAACTAGACTTGGAACCGATTACGGGAGTTACATCAAATCAGTATTTGGTAAAAAATACTGCATTGTTAAAAGAAATACTATTTAACCATCAATGTAAACAATATCAACCCTAAGATAAAATTGGTGAGAAAGGTGACAAATATTTCACTATGACAATTACAAAAAAATTAATAAATTTTTGTATCACGTTATGTTCAAAGCCTACAACGTCGATACAGAAATTATAAAAAATAGCACATTATAAAGTATCCCAAACCGAAATATATAGTACTACTATATCTATTTAATGCCAAACGCTCTACTAGAAGTAAAGAAATGTACGTTACCAAATATCATAACAGATAGATAGGTTCACGCACTATTTAATCAAAATATAAAAGCAAACACTTCCAGTGTTCCTACCAAACCATTAAGTCTACCAACTTTCGGACTTTAAGAAAGAGTACGAGAAGCTCATGGAGATATTTTAGAGATTACAGAGAAATGTGCTTAAACAACTGGCCTATTTCGTAAACCCAAGATTTCATTTCTAATCCGAATAGTATGTGTTTGCAAAAGCAGAGGGTATTTGGTGCCCTGTCAAGAACGCGTCGGATCACCAGATATCGAAATAACTGCGATTATTAAGATATTTAGTTTCTAAAATCATCATCATCATCGGAGATAAACAACCCCCACTGGTGCTATCACTCAGGATAGTCAAAAACCAAAACGTCTGTAAAAACGTCAGCTTTTGTAGTGTGTACTCAAGGAACGACACTTGAGGTGTGCTGACACTAAATGTTAATTACATCTCGAGTTAAAGCCCTCCAATGATCTCTGTTGGCTGCATAGGGTAAACAAACGGACGCCCATTTAAATAATTCATTTGAACGAGTGGGCTTAGCATAAATAAAAGGACTGAGTTTGCATTCTACAATATCTGTCCAAATTTTCCGTTGGTCGCCTGACTTTGTTTTCCATCCAGGTAATAGATGGGCTTCCATAGCTATTCTGGCTAGATGAGTGGGTGATCTACGTAAAATATGGCCAATCCATTTTAATCGTTTTTCTTTTACTCTGCTAGAGATACATGTCCAATAAATGTTAAGAGACTTACAAATATCTGGGAATGGTCAAAATATTTTACTAGTTATTAAATGAGTGTGTTTAATAGAGGACAACGAGCGAAACCATATAAATCTTAAACAGATTTGCTTAAAATGAACAAGCTTTTGTGTATCCGCTTGGGTGAGAGTCCAAGTTTCGCATGCATAAAGAAGAATGGAACGCACAAAACTCTTATATATTCTAATCTTGGTTTTAATAAAAATATTACTTTTGTTCTATAAAGGTTTACTTAAACTCCCAAAGGCTGCAGCAGAAAGGTGAATACGTCGCCAAATCTCTGAAGAGTTGGATCTTTTATTATCTATGACCGAGCCTAGATACGTAAATTCATCAACCACAGGGAGTGGGCTACCATTAACAGTAATTGAATTTCTAAAGGGGACGTTTGCTAAAGCCACCGTTTTTTTAGTATTAAGATATAAACCGTATTTATCTGAGGCTTTTTGAGTAAATAGAACCGCATTTTGTAAATCTTTTTTGGTTTCTGTCATAAGAACCGCATCGTCTGCATATTGAAGATTCGCTATCTTGCGACCACCACGAGTTATACAGCCCTCAAATGACTGGGATACCTTATCAAAGATGTCATCAACTACAAAATTGAAGAGTGTGAGTGCTAAAACACATCCTTGGCGGACACCTGAATTTATGTAAATTGCATTTGTTAAAGAATCTCTATTCCGTATTACTGCGTTTGACGACGTGTATAACGATTTAATAATGTTGACAATTTTGGCAGGAATTCCTTTGGCAATGAGAAGATTCCACAGCAGGTTGCGATCAATAGAATCAAAGGCGACTGAATAATCTATAAATGCACAATATGTAGGCTGTTGGTATCGCGATCAAAGTTCTAACATTCTACGAACAGTGTGGATTTGATCAATGCATCCCATTCCAGGACCAAATCCAGCCTGGTTGGCTCGTGTTTGACAATCCTGTTCACCACAAACCCTGTGTAAGACAATATTTGCCAAAATTTTTGAAGTCCCGGTGATTCCTCTATAATTAGTGGGTCTGTTGTGTCTCCTTTCTTATGGATTGGCATGTGTCCATGCTTGTAAAATTTTCTCTTCTTTCCAAATGGAGTTTATCAAAGAGTATAAATATTGTATAATATTTATTCCGCTATACTTAAACACTTCTATTGGTATGCCATCTACTCCTGTAGCCTTCCCATCTTTCAAATGATGGCATGCTAAGATAGTTTCTTTGTACAAGGGGGTCTCTATCAAGACTAAGTATGAGGGTTCGGAGGATTGTGTATAAAGTTGATTGGAAACCTTCATCGCTTTGTGTTTAATGAGATTAAGTAATTTCGCAGTGTAATGTCCATTGATTTACAGAGATCGCCTATAAGCGTTGATTGTGGAAGGAGTGTCCTTTGCAAAGTTCATTGATCTTCTGGAATAAGGTTTGAGTATTGTTACGCATTGCAGTATCCTCTAATTCCTCAGCTACATACTACCAATACTTCTCTTGATTATTATTAAAATTCGTTATATATTCCTGTATTTTCTTGTCTCCATCCAATTTTGTGTTGATTTTTGTTCAAAAATTCATTTTGTAAAACTTCTGTGGAGCTGGAACTCTGAAATGCTGGTCGTATGTTGCATTTCTTGGGTAATAACCTAGAGGCCGCATTCAGTTTAGATGTGACTAAGTTCCAATTATGTTCTACTTTATTATTATAATTAATGGAAGGACCAGCATTTAAATATGTTTTTACAAAGGATTCCTGAATATGGGACGAATTTTTGATAGATTTACAGTCTGGGCGATTAAAGTGCTTTCGTTTGGATCAAAATTTAAGTAAAAATGTGCACTTTAATAACCCGTGACTACTTCAATTTTTTGTTTCACTACAGCAACCGTGAAATGCATGCACGTTTTTAATTGATGAAAACCAGTTACGAGAGACAAAAACATAGTCAATTTGAGAGCGGCAATCTTGTCTCTTATACGTGGTTAAGTGACGTGGATGATGTTGGAACATTGTGTTAGTGACCACTAAATCATGTTGTAACGCATAGGCACTAAGAGTCACCGTTTGAGCAATTGCTATTGCTAGTCGTCCATTTACCAACTACTGAGCAGCAAGCAGCACTTAACCTAGCGTTAAACGCCCCATCACCATTCTAAAATTCGATTCTTAATTAGTTGTTGTGGTCGCCAATAGTTCATAAATGTTTGTATTTCTGATTCTGTGTGACTTGAGTAGGGCGTATCATTTACTATACCCATAAATTAAATTCCCAGTCTGAAAACGGGCGGTCATGATTCTAGAATTAATAGGGCACCAATCAATAAGAGCTTCCATCCCACTTGAGGACGTAATAATCGCAACATTTCACAAGTTTCAATGCTTATATAGACAATATTGCCAGAAATTAAAATTTTATTCATATATTTGGATATTCATTTATTGATTCTGGTTGGTGACGTAGTTACCTCTTCATTATTTCTGTAATTGTACAGCAACAATAAATGTTAATTGGAAAGCCACCTCTTTATTAATTCCATGTTCGTATAGCATCATTTATAATACCCTTCCACCGTTCACGATTTTCGGAGGTATGTACAGATATTTCATTTAAATAAATGTATTAAATTATTATTTTATTTTATCAAAAGCGTCAATTGTGTAGTTTAGATTTATCATTTTTGAAGTAAGTTAGTTCAAAATATTTTGGTTTTGTGATAATAATTTTAAATAATCTTACAATTAATGTTTCACATTTTTAATTATGATTCTTATAAAAACACTTTAAAACAGTGTTGTATATGTTTTAAGTTAATCTATCGAAATAAACTGTAGAATTATATGTGTTATATTCGAAACTATAAAGTAAAAAAATGTTTTTATAAATAAAAAGCCAAGGAGAGTCTTGGTTTATTGTTTGGATGTGGTATCATATCCATAACTCCGCCTAAAGATCGGAAATAAACCAATTTAGTCAGTCTCCAGTTTGGATAAAGGAGGAAGTTTTGAACATAAGGTTAGCAAGCTAGAATTTGTAAAAAAATCTATATTGCTACAGAAACAATAAGACGCCATTCTGGTAAACTACGGCAAAGAAATGATAGCGCACCTCATAACACAGGGTTAAATGAAAGCCGAAAAGAAGCTTAATCTCCAATTAGATGAAAAAAATTACTTGGTTAGATTCTACCAGCAAGAACGGTTTTGGAATAGACAATTGATAATGACAAATGGAAGGTTGGTAGATCACAGAAAACGTGAATAAGAAGCATTCGGAAAGATTTAATTGCAATATCTCATGGGATTAAGCAATAATTTTGGTAACATGATCGAACATCTGGGATCATTTTGTTGCCCCATGCTTATTTTAAAGCATAATATACAATAATACAATATCGAATTCATGCTCATTATAGTACACACAAAAAGTATTAACGCTGTTTTTAAGCAAAATAAGTGTCAATGTATGCTGTCAATTATAAATTCGAAACTAACCTAAACAAGGCTTTGACTAATTTCTTATTTAATTGCAATGCTGCGGAGCAATCAACCTCAGCAGAAGCGTATCTATTCATTTTTAAAAACACCAAAGCACGATTGGTATAAGGTATTGGATCTTCTGGTGCTAAATTAATAGCCATAGTATATTGTTCAACGGCTTCATCAAACTTGCTTTCCTAATAAACATATATATATATATATATATATATATATACAAACATTTAAAAATTAACGTAAAAAATTACAAAAGTATTAAACCTAAATTAATTTATGTCCAATTGTTTTTTCGTAAAATATTGAGAATTAAAAATAATGTCAAGTACTTAATAGTTCACTTATATATACTTAGAAATAATTATTTAAAAAGGCTGAGTCGGCCAAAATAACATATTTTAAAAGCTACTTCTATATTAACATGGATGATAAGTTGAAGTTACGTAATTTTTATAATAATTAGCCTATTATTATCTTATGTGCTTAATTTCATTAAAAATGAACAATAACTAATCCTTAAAATTGATGTTAAACGAACATTCCAATCTGCCCTGATTGTAATGTCATAGTAATTATCAAAATAAACATTTAATTATTTTAATCTATATAAATAAAAATAATAAAAATTTTTTTAAAACAAATTGAATAATTCATTATTTACGTTTAACCTTGAAATTCCGCTCATCCGCTAATTTTGCTTTCTGATTGCATTGTTTGTAAAATGGACAGTAGTGATAAAAATGTTTTCATCTTACGGAAAATGAATATCGTGTCATTAAAAAATTAAAAAATGAAGAATTTTCACCCAAAAAATTGGCAGATTTATACAGAGTTAACCTTTCAACAATTGATGGGATTATTAATAGTCAAAAACCACGAAATTATGATAATGTTGGAAGAAAACGTATAACAAGCAATACTGATAATGAGAAGATTATTATAGAATTAAAAAAATTATAATAAACTTATTTCAGAAACCAAAATAAGAAACAGAGCAATTGAATCTGGTTTAATGCTTCAATCACGGAAGGTTAAGCCATTTATTATTAAAAAACAAAAGAATGATAGAGTAACCTTTTGTAAACAGTGGAGTGAACGACACATGTGTTATTGGCGTTCCGTATACTTTAATTCGGAACGAACCATTTGGCTAAAAAAACAAAGTGTTGTGTGGGACGACTTTTCAAAAATATTTACTCCTGGTTGTTAAAAAGAAAGCCCACCCTCGACAAGTAATGTGCTGGTTTGGCATTAAGTATAATCAACCTATTAAATGGAGAATTATATCTGGTACCTTAAATAGTGAAAAATTTGTTCAGTTATGAAGGATGTTTTTCATTATAAAATTCAACACACTTACACGGGGGTTACTACTGTTTTTCCGGACAATGCTTCATGTCATACGTTCAAAAAGGTAACGTCATATTTATCTAAGTTCACTATATTTGCTTTATATTTACATTTAGACAGTAGAAGGACTAAAATCTAAAAAGCTATCTTTTACTCAATTGACACCTAACAGCCAGGATATCAATGTTATTGAACATTTTTTCAGGATGCTAAAGCGCAACATCAATAAGCACACTGAAATTGAGGACTTATGTAAACGTATTAGGTTTGCTGTTCAATATGAGATGAAACAAGAATATGTCAACACTCTCATTGACAGCATTCCATAATGCCTGGATCAGGTTGTTCAAAAGAAAGGCGATCACAAGATTATTAAATTTTTTGAACATTGTAATGTCTTTAATCATTTGGTAACTGAAAAAATTGCATGTAATCCGTATTTTTGTTAATAGTTGTCTTTTAAACCATGTTAATCATTTTACTCATTTCGATTTTACACTAGTTGATAATTTATACAATTTTTTTTACTTATAATATATATGTATATGTAATTATAGTTTTTTTTCAATTATTATATAATATTGTATTTTATAATCTAAGTGACGTTTCTCTTGTATGCTATGTAGTTGCTACAGAGGTTTTAAGTTAAATAATCGCTTTTTTGCAGTATATATATATATATATATATATATATATATATATTATTATATATATATATATGCTAAATGATCCTGAGGATGTGTGAATCCACTTGAAAGTTTTATCTGAACCCTTTTATTGAGAACGGGATGCTAATGACCTTGAGGATTTGAGTAATGCCTGTAAAGTCTCAATCTCCATTAATGGTCATATTTCTGACTGTTCATCCTCCACGTTATCCAGACTAATAACAGCAGGGACCTAATGCATAGCGGTATAACTAGGCTTCCGCCTTGCGGATGAGTGCAAGCAAACATACAGGATACTTAAAAGGTATCTTAAGGTATACGTATACCGTACGTAGCCCTTTTCGTATGCCATATAAATGTGGAAAATAATGAAAAGGTGACCACGTTACCTATCACAATGAATTGAGGAAACCACGTTTTCCTTTGTCCAACAAAGTTTCATTCACACAAATTCACAGGTTTTGCTATGGAACCGCATTTGCAATAAATCTACTACAAAGCCGTTCGAAATTTGCTGTGATGTCCGTCAAGGATATGTGGCTGATCCACTTTTGTTGAACTATGAAATCGATGCTATATTGCCAAGGTTTCTGGACAAATAGAAGGCGTGTATGTTCGTACAAAGACCATCACCGACTTAGAATACGCTGACGATGCTGTTTTTCTAGCTGAAAATGAAGATCAACTGCAGCAAGCATTGGATTTTCTTGTAAAAGTTTCTGGTGAATATGGTCTAAAGGTTAATCCCAAAAAATCAGTCATCATGACGTCACAGGCTCCTGATGCGATAGTATTAAATGATGATGTGCTTTCCAATGTAAAGCCATTAACGTATCTGGGCTCTTTGATTACTTGACGGTGGTTCATCTAACGAAGTAAGTCGTCGAATTTGCTTGGCTTCTGCTGCGTTTGGAAAACTTGCTAATCCATTATGGAGACGAAAAACATCAATCCAAGGACAAAGATGAACATTTTCTCTTCATTGGTTCGCACAGTGCTTCCGTATGCAGCTGAAACCTGGACTCTTACAGAGTCAGAGATCATGAAGCTCAATAAATTTGATGCAAAATGTTTCAGATATATTTGGCACAACACTCATTTTGTATCACTCCTAACAAGGGATTGGACGAAAAAGATCAGTAACCGCCAAATTTGAGATAATCTCCAATTTCACGAACCTCCTATGGTATAGCGACAACTTAGATTGCGCTGATTTGGACACGTTCTTCGTAAAAATCCTGATGCAATCTCACGTTCCGTAACCTTGATTTATCCAAATACCGATTGGAAGAAAAGGAAGGATGGTGAGTAACGTACTTGGATGGACGCTGTTCGGAACAATCTTCACCATATTTTAGCAGGGACTTTACCTTGGAAACAAAGGCAACGTCGTTGGATTGACATATCTGTGCACGCCTCCGAAAACCGTGAACAGTGGAAAGGAATTATTCGAAATGCTATGAGAACTTGTAACCAATAAAGAGGTGGCTTAGCCACTAACTTTTATTATTATTGCAATTTCACTAGGTTATCCCTTGAACAGTGGTGCATACGTCCAAACCACTGTAATCACCTATTCAGTACAACGTCTAACCGATACTAAATACAAAGTCTCGATTAGATACATTAAATGCTTATAGTAACCATAAAAAGTAGTATAAATTTAAACAGTAAAACCACAAATTTTATATTGTTTTAACCCCTAAAGTACTCAAATTAATAAATAAATAAATAAATTAATTGTACAAGGTAAAAGTAAAAAACAACCACGCTTATAAAACTCACTTTAAATCGAATATTACCAAGCTCACGAGCTTCCTGTGATAATTGTAACCTTCGCTGATTCTCTAAATCCTCATCAGTTTCGCTTCCCGATTTTTCTTTATCAGAACAAGAACTCATTTCTTCAAGCTCTTTGTCTACATCAAATTTATCCCAAGCGCGATAATCGTAACTATTAATTCTTTTAGGCTTTGTCTCTACTGAACTTTCTTTTGAATTCTAAAATAAATAAAAACATTGTTTAACCAACTTTTTTCTGTTTTCTCATCAAGCTATTTCGAACCGCAGGGTATTCTAATTTCATAGGCGCATCATTTGCAAACTTTTTCTTTTTTAAATCAACACAATTTTTCCAATCAGAAAAATCATTCAAAAAATTACTGACCTCCAGATTATTTTCCTGCATTTGACGTTGAACTTCAATGAATTTTTCTGGATTCATTTTTAAAATTTGTTAGTATAGATCTATAAATTTACGCTAAATCTCTATACATTTTGAAAGTAAAAATAAGCAATTATTTTTCATTGTCAATAGTAGCAAAAAAACGCAATTGGAAAATTTTTAAGTGTACGCTTTTGTTACTTAATATAGCCTTACATAGAATAGTAAAAGCATTCTCTAGAAATATCTGTAATCAACAACTTGAATTTATCTCAAATTATAAGTGTTCATGTGTATAGTATCCAATTTAAGTAGATATACTTCTGTAACGTAGTATATGGCATATTTGTGACAGTCATTATTCCACACATTTATTTAGAATAGATAACCCTAGATTTCAAAAATTAATTAATAATTTCAGATTATGACCAATTAAATCAAAAGGGTGAAATAGAGCAGCATCGCCTAATCCCCTTTGTTTCTATTAAGCTACACCTTATTAGTAGTTTAAAAATATACAAATTCTAAAATACTAATATACAAAGCAAATATATTTTTTTAAACAGTAACCTAGATATTATTTTTCTAAGCCAAAAGTTCTTTTAATGCAATATTTTTGTTAATCAGTAAGTCCACTTTTAATCCAAAATTCTTCAAAAAAAATTAAAGTGTATGCATTTTGTTAACAATAAAGTTATGTCTGTTCCTTACAAATATCTTGTAACTAAATGGTGCGTTTATCACTTAACAACCCAACTCCTGTAATTAACAAAAATAGTCAAATATATTCATGCAAAATTCAAAATACATATCTACCTTTTAGGTAGAGCATAAAATTGTAATTAGTGCCACTTAAACTGATTCAATATAAATAAACGGTATTTTAAACTTCCTAATTTTGAAAAACTGTTTTTTATTTTAATATAATAATCTAAAAATATACCATATTTAAATACAATAATATAAGTATTGTAAAATACATAACAAACTGCATGTGATGATCAAGGATCACATTTTAATAATTAGCACGAGATTACAGACTGTTGCTAGGTCAGCTTACCGCTCTAAAAAATTAAACCTTTTTAAAATAAATAAAATAAACAAATATTTTATTAAAAAATTTTTTTTGTATTATAAAATTTATAATAATAATATGTTTTAAATATTTTAAAAAAAAATGCATAAGATATATTATATTTATTTATAATAATGATAATATTAATAATAAAAAACAAAAAATTTTAAAAAATAAGAAAATAAAATATTTTTTATTTAGTAATATTTTAATGGATTGTTTAGTTAAATTATTAAATTAAAACTTTTAAAAATTCTAACAATTATTATCATTGTTTACATCTGTGAATAGAACAATAATCATTAAATCAAAATAGAATAACAAATTTTTTTACATTTTATTTATTTGATTTTTTGTACAAAATTGATTAAAAATATTTTTTGAAACACGGATTATGCATGACTAATTAAGTAGTAAACTAAGTATCGATGGTTACCACATTCATATATATATATATGATTCTAAGCATGGTCGCTGTATGGTATATATTAGGAATAATTTTGTATCTTCTGATATCCTTCTTACTGACTTTTTTAAATTTTAATGAGATAAATAGGATCTATCCTTATTATTAACATTGCAATTTCCGATTCATCATCTTTTCTCTTTTGTCTGGTCTATAAACCACCCTCTCTTTCTTTTACTGATGTAAATAAATTGTCTCAAAAACTGAAGCATATCCTTTAATGGTCTCATAAACATGTTATACTTCTAGAAGACCTTAATTTTTATTTAATTAATTAGAACTCTCTTACTTGTCAATAATCAAAATTTGATAAATAAGTCTTTTTATTCTCCCTTAAAGAAGGATTAATTCAACATGTTCAGCAAGATGAGGTGCGAGTAACGCTACACTTCCATTGAAGCGTTATTCATCTTTTTCTCCCTTCCTTTTAAAGATTACTGTAGTATTTTTGCATTATGGTATATATAACTTGATTTATTACTATTTTTGTATATTTATTATTTTTGCTCGTTTTCCATAATTGTTAATTGTTCCACTGTCTACCTTGATATTGTCTTAATTTCAAAAACATTTTTTGTGGCTAATTCCCTTCACCTCATTATCCATTTCATATTTATCTCTTGAAAATTTAAAACAATTTGAAAATCAAGTGCTAAAAGGAGTTTTGGCTTAGTCAATTCGTAATCAATCTTGAAACGTACTCGCTTCTGCCCTTTACACTTTATCTTATTTTCTCGAATAATACCACACTTATTGACTCTTTACAAATCCTTCCCCCACTGGGTAAATATGATCACGTGGTATTAATATTTAATATTTTAATAAAAGGTAAGTTAATAAAAAATCCAACTTTAAAGGCAACAACTCTAGAGTTCCTCCAAGAGGACCTACATAAGATTTGCTTATTTTTTGTGCATGCTGACCAGACAACTTCTCTTAAAAGGAACATTAATAAAGTATTCTCAACCTTTTTTCTATTATTCTCAAGGAAACAAATAATGAAATTCCTATAAAAAAACCCTCTAAAAATAGTGAATATATAGACTACCTATCTTTTATCGTCGTTACATCAAATGTTGTAATATGTGCTCAACCCTAACAAAATACCTCAGGTATAAATTTCTAAATGTTCTCCTTACCAAATCGACCTCTAACAATAGTATCCTTTTTAATTACATTAGAAGTAAAACCAAACTAAAGGAATTTATTTTTAAAAGATTTTGAGGGTAGAATTCTTTTTCCTAGAAATGCGTCTTACTTTTTTATAAATTATTTTAACCCAGTATTCCACTCTTTTATTATTATTATTTATTATTATTTATGGTTATTGGCTTAGATATTTTAGTAGAAGTAGCTTTCAGCACACAAAAAATATGTACAATTATAAAAATACAATACAATTAGCAGTGTGTAACATTAGTCCAAAAATAACTAAGTAAAGTAAGGTTAAATTACATAGGCTAAAAGAAGAAAAAAAACTCAAAATCAACGTATATTTAAAAGTCATGTTCAATATGATATACGTAAAGAGGCATGTTATTATTTAGAGGACACTATGGTTAATAGTGTGCAAATAAAATAATACCCTGGATGAAGGATAATAAATGGTCACAATTAAAATGAGCAGATTACAAACAAGGGTAATTGGTCAGACCAAAAAAAACAAAAAAACATACTCATGATTTGGATAGGCTAATGTAAAGGTCACTTTGAACTTTGTTGGGATTGAATAGTAACCTTGCTAAATACGGCAGACATGAATTTAAGTACACATTGGTTCTGCACTTAACGTGTATATGTGATCTTCTTGTTATTCCCGATGCAAATAATTTGCTGAAATCACGATAAAGTGGATGATTGGAGTTGTTGGAAATACGACTGATTAATTGAAAACATTCTTTAAAGTGTCGATAAATTATTTCATAAAGAATGTTATTGTAAGGAGTATCTGATGATCGGCTAATGATGGTAATACATTTTTTAACTTTATAAAATCCTTTCTTTTTAGTCCCGGAAATATTACAGGGGAGCAGTATAATATTATTAGATAAAATGTAGCTTTAAAATACGTATTAATAACATGTTAGCGAACACGCAGGTTCCTTAAACGTCTTATGTAGTAACATAAACCTCGAGTTTTTGTAAACAAATGGTCAATGTGATTAAACCAGGTAAGTTTGTTATTCAGTAAAACACCAAGATATTGAAAACTATGACAAATGTCAATTTCCACATTTTTAATACAAATCTTTGGATAAAGTTCAATCAATTGTGTTGAAGGTTTGCGTGAGCTAAAATTAATTATTTGCACTTTGTAGAACTTAATTTTAAACTATGTTTTGTTAACCAATCAACTAATTCACCAATTGACTCCAGGAAATGTACATTATTTTCGGTTGAGGAGATGGATTCACATAACGCCATGTCATCCGCATATTTGAAAAGTACAGCAGGCTTTTTTGGTTAGAGAACATCCACGTATAATGAAAAAAAGGAGATAAGACCGCACTTTGTGGAACACCTTTGTTATTTTGAATTAAAGTGAATTTTTTACACCCAATTTGGGTGTATTGTGTTCTGTTTTTGAAATAATTGGAAAGCTATTTGATTGTGTGATTAGGAGCATTGAGTTCAATAAAACGCTTAAGCAATTTGTTTCTGCACATGCTATTGAATGCGGTTTTATAATCAACAAACAAACAGCTGACGAAGCCTTTTTTGTTATCTAGTGATTTTGCAACGTAGTTAACCAAGCTGGCTACACAATCTAGTGTAGAACTATTTTGCTTGTACGCAAATTGACATGGATCACTACTTGCTTTGAATGTATCACTTAGTTCATTCAAAATCAATTTTTCAGTCAACTTCAAGAGTACTGACGTGCATGAAATTGGTCGAAAATCTTGTACTTTTCTTAATTGTTTGTTTTTTGGAACTGGGACAATTTTAGAAGTTCTCCACGATTCTGTTATTCTACCTTTGTTCATGGAACTGGTTAAAATTTGTATCAGTGGAGAGTATATTGAGGACGAGCATAGTTTTAGCATTTGCATACTAAGCCCGTCTGGACCTGATAACGTGGAGTTGGAGCTTTTTATAATTTTTTTAAGATTATGTATAGATATGGGAACATCAGGTCCGTCATTGATGTTTACATTGTTTAGCTGAACTGGTTTTACATCATTGCTGTAAACAAAATGTTCATTAAGGGAGTTCACATTAAATGAGGTAGTAACAGCTTTTGTTTTTCCAAAAAATTTGTTAATATTGTTCCAAATGTTTTTCAAATTGTTGTAGGGGAAAAAGTAAAAGTTATTGACACATTTTTGAATAAAACTAATTTCGTTTTTTATTTCAAGGCTTAAATGTTATACTAAGGAGCGGTCGTTAGCTTTGTATGCTACCTCCTTTTGTTTGCGTAGCCTTTTCAGCTTCCTCGATGTTATGTCGGTGAGTGTTATAAGTATTTTAACTTTTGGACAGAACCTTTCAAAATGATTCTTAACCAGTGTAACAAAACTGTTTGTGACGATGTTCAAGTCATTATGACTTTTTGTTGTAATACAGTAATGCTCAAGAGATACCTTCAGCTCTTTTATATTTTGTTGTGATAAGTCTCGAGCGAACATATATGATTTTGATACTGTAGTCCTTGATTCATGTCTATAATTCCTCCCTCCCTTTGTAATTATGAAGGAACTATTTATTAAGTTACTTAAATTGCCTAGTCCAGGTGTTAATGGCATTTATTTAAAAAATGTGCTAATACATTGGCCACGACTCTGACTTATATATTTAATCTTTCTATTAATTCTGGTAAACTGCCTTCTACCTGGAAATGTACACACATTAAACTTATTTTTAAATTAGGTTCCAGGTTTTTAGCTTTATGTTATAGGCCTATGAGTATTTTATCAACCTGTAATAAAACTTTGAAGAAAATTATTAAACAACATCTCTTTTCTTATCTCACTGAACACAACTTCTTACCTGTAGTACAACAAGGGTTTCCTTTTAAGCGTTATTTTCTTACTAATCTCCCATCATTTACTAATTCAATTACATCTCTTTTAAAATAAAACTCACAAATTGATACGATGTTCTTTGATATTTTTAAGGTTTTTCATAAGGTTTCTCACTTCCTACTACTCCGTGAACTAGCTAAAATTAACTTAATTTTTCCTTTAATTCCAAATAAAAATGTAAGAAAACGTAAACTGTGATATGAATTCATTTTGTATATTCACGTCAGTCACAAACATAACATTTTAGTATATATATACAAAAAAGGGGGTACAGATAACATTCACATTAGTACAATTTACAAATATACACACACAATCTTTACGACTAAACTAAGTTCAATGTAGTGACGAACTGTTTTTGTGCACACAAAGCAGGTTTTACTGTGTGAATATAAACAGATTTGAAAATTTTCAACATATTTGAAGCTGGAGAATTAATTAGCACTTTAAAACAATTTTTAAAATTGATTTATTGTTTGGTTTGTAGTAGATGACGTAATATGGAGGATGTGCATAAGTGTTCACTTCCGTTTGACCTATTGTTGATCCAGTTTGGAATGTGTTCTTTAACCCGGCTAGCTAAACGAACATGAGACAACAAAATTTTTATACCTTTTTGAACATTTTAGCAAGCGTTTTATTTAATCCAAAGAAGCATTCATTTTAATTAGATCTTCCCGAATAATAGTCAGTTTTTTTGCACCTTTCATTTTTATATATTGCCGTAGGATTGATTATTAATGCGTACAAACATGGAAAAACATGACAATATTGATTTGAGTCTATGAAAGACTGACATTGCCTTTCCAAATCTGGTTTTAACATAAATTTCGGTTTTTCCATTTTTACATATGATGCTTCCCAGATATGTTAAGGAATCAACAGTATCAATATTTTGTCCATTCATTTTAATGGGCAAATAATTGTTTGACTTAGTGTACAACACTTTTATTTTTGAACAATTAATCTATAAGTCAATACGAAAACTAATATCACTAAAATATGTTGTCATATTTTGCATAATTTCAGGAGTTTCACTGAGCAGACTATTTGCAAAATCCAAATTTGTTAATCTGCCATGGTTCCTTTTGGTAGCATAAAACAAATTATTTGTAAACCGAGTCAGAATAAAATGAATTATCAAAAGAAATAAAAACGGTGACAAAATACATCCTTGGCGTACTCTCGTGACAATTTCAAGCATATGACCACTTTTTATTCGAACACAAAAACTTGAATTTTGGTATAGCGAACGCATAATATTGACATATTTTAACGGTATTTTGTAAAACTTAATGATTTTCCACAAATAATTTAGATAAACACTGTCAAAAGCCTTTATAAAATTAATAATAATTGTAAGTAATTACTGAAATGTTGACTTTACTCATTAATGTTACGGAGGGTAAGCATTTGTTCAATACAACTTCTTCCTTTTCAAAAACCTGTTCGTTGTTTTATAATATTTTTATATACCGCATTACTTAACTGTTTTGAAATTACTTTGCAAAATAGTTTACCAAAAATAAACAGTAGGGTTATTTTGTTAAAATTATTGCACTCGTTTAAGTTTCCTTTTTTGGAAAGACTAACAATTATTTTTTATCGCCAATTATTGTTCGTTACGTAATGTAACATTAATTAAATGAGCAAGCTCGCATTCTACAACGTTACCTCCATGTTTAAGCATCTCTGTAGTTACCTTGTCAAATCCTCCTGCTATGTGTTTTTTAACATTTAAATTGCATGGATCACTTTATTTACAGAAATATCATCAGTACATATTTTCGGATTTTAAATTACATTTATATCTTTACCATTATCAGAATTTATGAGGGTATTTGGCATAGGCTAATTAAGTACTTTTTTAAAATGCTTTACCCATCTAGATGATTACTCATCAGCTGTTAGATGTAATCAACCATCTTTTCTTTTGATTGGAATATTGGTGTTTTTCTAACTCCCGACAATTGATTCACAATTTTAAACGGAGTCTTGGAATCATTTTTTTGTTACTGCCTTATCTGCTTCTTTACATCTGCTATTTAACCAATCATTCTTATCTTTGCGGCAGCTCTTTTAACCGGTTTATCTAAAGTTCTATATTTATTATTAAATATTTTCCAAATAACAAGATTGTTGAATTAATTTCTTTCTTTAATTAATTAAATTCTAAAAGACTTATAAAATCTATTGTTTTTATTGTAGAACTACATTTTCTACTGAGTACATTTGTTGCACAATCTGTAATTATTTTTTTGAAACAATTTCTATTGATTATTAGACTTGTTTACATTTTTCAGATTTTGAAATATGTTTTTTAACGATTAGTAGAATTGGTTTTAGATATTTGGCTGCTTAAGTTTCTCACACGAAAATAAAAATAGTTTTTTTGTGGTTTTCATTCTCTTGTAATGTAACATAATGTAACATAAAAAATGTAATTAAAATAAAATTTTGAATGTATTTTGCGTACAGTAACACCCAGATCTGTCTTTGTTTAACTTTGCATTGAAATCACCGATCAGTATTTTAATACCTCTTTTTGAAACATTCTCAAAAATACTTTGTAATTAATCATAGAAGTTATTTTTTTGGTTCTCTTCAGTAGCCTTAATAGGGACATAGATTTGCATAATTTTTATTTTTGCAAATCTGGTGTTAGATCTGACTGAAATGATACGGTCGCTCATCCATAATGTTTAAGTTGTACCTTTTTATTTCTCAAACGGCTTGATCTAACCTCCTAATACAAAAAGTGTGCGCATATTCCATGTTTTAACACTGGTTTTGGCATTGAAGATTCTGCAAATCAGAAATTGAGCTTTCCTTCGGCTTTCATTTAACCCTGTCATCCGGGGATGTGCGATCATTTCTTTGTCGTTGTTTGCCGGAATGTTGTTTCAGTAGTAGTATACATTTTTAGAGGCCAGGTTGCTAACCTTGCGCTAAAACCCTCCTCCTTTATCCAGGCTTAGGACTAGCTAAATTAAATTATTTCTGGTCTAAAATATTTTTAATCTCTGTGAATGATATTCCCTCGTATATTAAGTCTAATGTTCTACTTTATGCAGATGTCTTAAAATATGGTCTACTAACCTATTTATGCCCCAGTCGGTTATGAATAACATTTTTAACTAGTTGATACAAAATTCTCTCTCTATTAATCTAAATAAATGTACCGGGGTGGTCTAGCGGTACAACGCCCAATTCAGACCTCGGTGAGCATAGATTCGAATCCCACCACTGGCACAAAATGTGGACTCACGTTCGGTTTTGCTAAAATTTCTACTGCTGAAAGATGTTTTTTGTAAAATATTCAAAGTAATAAACATAAAAAAATGTTATCATTTTTGTTTTGGTAGAGCCTCTTCGAATAAGTAGTACCTTACTGCTCCTAAAAATGTTTTCATATCCCAGGTATCCTTGATCAAGGATCTTGGAGTTACTGCTTTCTCCTCTTTTTCCTTCAATAAACATTACTATAAGGCTGCAAAAATACTTTAGTCTAGTCAACTTTTCAAAAAGAACCTTTTTCTTTTAAACCCCCAATCTATTTTTAAATACTTTACTCTAATTTTATGAAACCCCATCTTGAATATTACTTCCAAATCACAGTTCCAATCTTATCAAAAAGATCAAATTACTTTAGGCAAAGTCCAACGCAGTGCCATTAAGTTAGTTAAAAGCCTTACAAATAAAAAGTATAACTTTACACTTAAATGTTAATTTTTTTTCCATTAAAGGAGAGGCGACTTCGAGGTGATTTTATTTTAGTCTTTCAACTACATCATTCAAACCAAACAAAGTTGTTTATACCTACTAGATCTAACTCTTGATGTGGACACAGGTTTAAACTGTTAAACCTAAATCAAACTCTCAATTAGAAAAATTTATCACTTCTTGCCTAAGTTCATTCATGCTTGGAACCGACTTCCTACTCAACTTTGCCAATCTTTTTTTCTTCAAATTTTTCTTTTAACTCAATCTCTTTAATTTTACAAATTCGTTTTGTACCAATCGTTTCACTTATACTCAAACTTTAATCTACTCCCTTTCCATTAATTTTAAATCTTTCCTAATTTTTATCTTTATTATTTTTCAATATATTCCATCATTTTATTTTCATATTCATCCCTATTACCGAAGAAACAATGGTGTCACGAAATGTGTTGCCAAAAGTTCTTTGACCTAATTGAACCGTTTGAAAACCTGCCAACATGCAAATATGTTATCTGTACAACAGCAATAATAATACAATCTGAAATAATGATTAAGTTGCAAACCAAATTGCATGTTGTATTGCTGAACAAAATATTACTGTTTTATTTGTTTTATTTATAATCTAGTATAAGATAAATTAAAAACATTAACACTTTTTAAGGTAACTGTTAAGTTTTTTAATAAATACAAATTGTATAGAAATGTGTTATTTATTTCTATAATATTACAGTTAAAAAACTTACTTCTGTAAATATATACGCTACTATTAACCAATTTATTAAATTAAACATAAATAATTACAAATTACAAACAGTTTTCGTTTGTAATACGTAGTTACTTGGAATAATCATCTTAATACATTAAAAGGTTAATAAATGTTAATTTATTTATAATTTAGATTAAATCTTAATAACATATATACGTTTAAAAACTAATTGTAAATATATATCCCATTAGTTATTTCTGTATCGGATATATATTCTACGTATATAAAATAAAATCCAAATATTTATTAACAATATATATATATATATATATATATATATATATAGAAGAGAAAGTCAGAAGCGTACTTGAACTAATTATATATCAAACAATCACCAAGTTATGTTAATTAAATAATTATTGTAGCGGTACAGCGGTCGACTTGGACCTGGGTGAACATGAGTTCGAATCTTACCACCGGTACTAAAAGTTGACCCACTTTCAGCTTCGCTAAAATGTCCACTGCTGAAAGATGTTTACCGTAAAGCATTCCAAGTAGTAAACACCAATCAATCAATAAATTGTACTATTTTTGCATATTTATGAACAATTAGAAATAAATTGTTCATAATTATATAAAAATTTGAATTTAATAAAGATATGTTTTTGTTACCAACTGCTATAATTGATAATAATAATAATAATAATAAAAGGCTTTTTTATATAAATATTTAAATTTGATTTCTAATGTTATTTTAATTTAAAGTTAAATTGTACAAAAAAAACAGGTTTTTATTTTATTAGACTTAGCATATAATACATACATACTGCATGTTTGTAAATTTTGTATGCGATTTGAAATAGTTGCGTTTTAGTTATATAATGAGATACAGACCTATTTAACAATAAAGCACTATTGTATATGTGTTACCGTTTTGCTAAACACACATCTATGGCAAAAATAACCAGAATCTTTTTTATTCTATCGCCTTTTGCACAAATACACTAGAATGAATTTCTGCTGTATTGCAGCACGTACATATGTGCACACAATGAAAATAGACAAATAAAAATAAAAGTTGGGCATGTTCTGTTAAGAAAATCAAAATCAAAACAATTGTTACATATATTTAGGTGTAAATTTAATTAATCTTAGTTAGTCTGATAAAAATAATTTATAATGGGTTTTATTGAAAACAGTAAATATGCATATATATGCATGAATTAACACAACTGATTTTTGTAAACAATAATTAAAAAAATTTGTAAAATAATTCAGACAATATGTATTAAATTTGGCAATAAAAACGGCTAATTTAAAAATGCTGACGTTAAAGGTTATGTGTTGAAAGAGAAAAGAAAGTTATTAGTTTATTAAATTTTTGTAAGTCTATAAAAATATTTAAAATAATTATATATATATATATATATATATATATAGTTTATAAAACTTGTATACTATTGTATAAGGAAATTTTTACAAAAGTTTAAAAAAAAAACCTATATTAAATAAATCTATTTAATTAATATTTTATTTTATCAAAAACGCCAATTGTGCGTAGTTTTGATCTATCAGTTTTGAAGTAATTTTGTGTAAAATATTTTGGTTTTGTGATAATAATTTAAAATAATCTTACAACTAATGTTTTAAATTTTAATTAAATGCTCCTTATAAAAAACACTTTAAAACAGTGTTGTATATGTTTTAAGTTAATCTATCGAAATAAACTGTAGAATTATATTTTCTTTCTGTAAAGTTGAACAATGTGTTATATTCAAAACTATAAAGATTTTTAAAAAGTAAAAAATGTTTTTATAAATAAAAAGCCAAGAGAGCCTTGGTTTATTGATGGTTGTGGTATCGAATCCATAACTACGCATAAAGAAGATCGAAAAAAATCAATCTGGAGTAAAATATTACGTTAAAAACTTGTTAAACATTCATAAAAATTGTAGTGGATTAATTTTAACATTCCTCTTATTAAAAATTATTAATTATTTATATAAATACTAATGTATGAAATAAACAATTAGTTTTAAAGTAAAACTAAACTTAAATGCTAAAGTTATTTAATCAATTTAATTACTCGTTAAATAGTGGAAATTATTATTTGCGGTTGTTAATTTGCAAATTGCATACACAAGTGTGAGATGATTTAAATAATAAAATATAGAAAGCAAAATATTAATTAAAATTAAAAAAGGTAACATTAGAAATTTATTTATTGATGTTTATCAATAAAAAAAATTTTGACTACTTTAAATGCTTTACGAGAAACATCCTTCAACAATAGGCATTTTAGCAAAACCGAACGTGGACCCGCATTTTGTACAGGTAGTAAGGATTGAATTCATGTCCACAAAGATTCGAGTCGAGCGCTGTACAGCTAGATCGCCCCGATAATTAGTTATTTTGTTTAAACAATATATACTCGTTTGTTTATTTTAAAAACATACATGCAATTGTTTTCTAATTAATAGAATTAGACAAATGAAATATTTATAATAATTATTAATGATAGTATAACATGCTCTCTCTCTCTCTCTATATATATATATATATATATATATATATATATATATATATTAATAATATTATTGTAATTATACAAAAGCAATAATTGTTTGGGTTCATCTCTTTTTCCTCTATCACCTGCGTCACATGTTTTAACCAAAATTGAAGTCCAACTAGAACAAAGTTACTAAATGAATTATTTATTTAATAAAAATTTAATTTAAATAGAATTGAAATTTTAATAAATTATTATTTAATTTTTTTTAACTAATTTAGAAGATTTAACTGTAATTAAGCAATCACATGGAACAATAACTTTAATATTTTACTTTGAGACATTAATTATTAATTGATGTAGTAGTAATGTGCATTAAATAACTAGGTGATGGTCTAGGGGTACAGCGCTGGACTTGACCTTGGGTGAGCATAAGTTCACTTCATCTACCACCGGCAATAAATCCGGGCCCCAAATGTTCACTTACTAAAAAATATTACTCTTAAAGCACTTAAGCATTCAACAATTGTAATCGTTAGTCAACCTATACACGAAAAACATTAGATGAAAAAATTTTAAATTAAAAAATAATTTAATAATTTTGGCATTGTGAACACCAATTAATTGATTAATTTTTCTGCAAATTCTACAATTAGAAAAAATGTAGCTTGCAAAATAGACATTTATATATGACCTTTGGGCTTTAGTCTGATTAAGAACTGTTTTATAACTTTGTTAAGATAAATAGCCACAATAATCATGATTAATGATTGGCTATTTTGATAGAAAAAATATAAAAAGGAATTTTGATTGAAACAAGCATCACCAATTTGCGCATTGAATGCATGCACGCGTGCAACGAACACAAAATATGTGGACATGACTTGAATGTGTTCAATATTACAACTATATTTATAGTTTATAAATGTAACGAGCATTTTGACGAATGTATACAAGTGTTTGTTTAATAGTACAGTAAGCAATTTTTAAAAATAATTGTATTGTTTACATAACTTGTATACTATTGTATAAGGAAATTTTTACAAAAACTAAAAAAAAACAACCTATATTAAATAAATGTATTGAATTAATATTTTATTTTATCAAAAACGTCAATTGTGCGTATTTTTGATTTATCAGTTTTGAAGTAAGTTTGTGTAAAATATTTTGGTTTTGTGATAATAATTTAAAATAATCTTACAACTAATGTTTTAAATTTTAATTAAATGCTCCTTATAAAAAACACTTTAAAACAGTGTTGTATATGTTTTTAAGTTAATCTATCGAAATAAACTGTAGAATTATATTTCCTTTCTGTAAAATTGAACAATGTGTTATATTCAAAACTATAAAGATTTTTTAAAAGAAAAAATGTTTTTATAAATAAAAAGCCAAGGAGAGCCTTGGTTTATTGATTGGTTGTGGTATCGAATCCATAACTCCGCATAAAGAAGATTGAAAAAAACCAATCTACAGTAAAATATTACGTTATAAACTTGTTAAACATTTATAAAAATTGTAGTGGATTAATTTTAACATTCCTATTATTAAAAATTATTAATTATTTGTATAAATATTAATGTATGAAGTAAATAACTATTTTTACAATAAATAAATAAGCAACCATAATTAAAAAACCGCCAATTTTAAATCTTGTTCGCCTTGTTGCATACCCATGTGAGATTTTCTGAATGTCAAGAGCAATGTGCCCGGAGTGGTTTTGTGGCACAGGATTTGAACTTGGATGGACATTAGTTTGATTATCAATACTGGTATTAAATGCGCGCCTTCGTTCGGCTTCTGTAAATGTCCATTTACTACAAAAATGTTTCCTGTAAAACATTCAAGCAGTAACACTAAAAAAATGAAAAAAGAACAAAAATATGTTATCTTTAAGACGCACAATCGCTGTCGATAATGGCAATGCCAAATTCTATCATTTGCATTACTACTCTGTATCCATCGTTAGTGTGGATAGAACGAAAACTAGTTTTGCATATTTTATCTTGCCATAATTTAAGCTTTAAAAACGATACACTGTTAATGAACGTGTATAATCATGTGCAAACATGTATAGTAGCATGGACAATTGTTTGAAGTTTGGATTGCAACAATTGTATTTGTACGGGATAGGATAGTGATACAACGGTAGTAGACTTAAACTTGGGCAAGTATGGATTTGAATTCCACTCCCGGCACTAAAGTGTGGATCCTTGTGTGGCGTTGCTAAATTGTCCACAAATGTTTCTCGTAAAGCATTCAAGCAATAATAATAATACTATTAATTTTATTCTGTTTTAGCCAAATAGAAATTTGAAAAGAAACTTTAAATTAATGAACCACCAACTAGCACTAATTGCCTTAATTCTTGTCACGGATTTGTGCCAATATTTGTTCAAATCGAATTGGTCTTCGTTGTTGCCAGATGGTGTAAATGGTCAATTGAATTTGTGGGTCGAGCGTCAATCAGTGATGCAAATTGTCGAATCGATGCCCTATCAACAAAACAACCCAATGAAGACCAAATGTCCGAAAAAACTGCCCGAAATTCAAATGCACAGTAAGACTAACAGAGTGGACATAACCTGATAAAATAAAAACAAGGTTTTTAGGCATTTGTATAATCTGACTTTATTAGAATTGTTTTTAACACATCTACATTTCAAACAAAAATAATAGAAGACGTAAACTGTGAGATGAATTCATTTCGTATATTCTCTTCAGTCACAAACATATAAAGAATCAGTATATATATATATATATATATATATATTATATGATGTAATTAACTATAACATCATATAATTTATATATATATATATATATATATATTTACTGATTCTTTATGTTTATTACTGAAGAGAATATACGAAATGAATTCATCTCACAGTTTACGTCTTCTATTATTTTTGTTTGGAATTATAAAGGGAACCCAATGCTTTAAACATCTACATAATAATAATTATTATTGATTGTCACTGCTTGAATGTTTTACGAGAAATATATTTCAGTAAGTGGACATTTAGCAAAACCATAAGTGGACCTGCATTTTGTACTGGTAATAGGACTAAAACTCATGCCAACCAATCAATTATAAGTATTCTTTTGAATAAGGTTGTTGAAGAAGCTCAATTATTACAAATAGATCAAATTGTTTTCGTCACTCCACCATAGGCTGTTTAATGTTTGGCTGAAAAAGGAAGAGATTTGGCAACCTGACCTAGTAAAAATTATTCCTAAAAGACTAACAAGAGGACGCAATTTCATAAAATTGTGGCAAAAAGGTGAAAGCACAATTCTGGTAACTGGATTCAACAAAATCCGAATTCAAACTTAATTTACGATACACAAGAACTTTAATGATCAAGATTGAATGTATCACCACATGCTCTTTAAAAAAAAGGTTTTTGATGCAAATAATTTAGCTTGTTGTAAGCATGAATAAAGGTATATAATTTTATTAGCTTAGATACTGAGAAAGTAATACTCAGCACAAATTTCCTGTAGTTGTACAAATACCCCCCGATATTCAATTTTTAATGCCTATAATGATAATGTAGTAATCAAGATTTTATTTATTGAATATTTGGAATACGATTTAATAGCTAAAAAATAATTATTTTAAATAAAATGTTATACATTAATTTTTAAAATATTCAATATTGTGTATTGAAAAAGTTCCCGAACACTTGTTTCTCGTGTTTAATGGACTTCTTTTGCATGAAGCACTGGATCGTATATCTTTGTCTGCACATCGACCTATTCCACCGCGGATCGATATGCTTAGGGTCAAATGGCGAGCTGGATTTGAACGAGTACGTTTGTTCATTTTATTTAAAGGATATTGAGCCTTAATATGAACTTTGTGAGGGTTCAAATGTAAACAAAATATACAAATCCAAACTTGGGAACAAGTATTAATAAATTACTACCTTTTCCACATTTTTTCTATCTTTATGAATTTTTTATTGCTTTGAATGCTTTATGAGAAATATTTTTTAGCAACTGGACATTTTGGAAAATACAAACGGGGGGCCACAATTAGTACCGGTGATGGAAATCGAACCCATGCCCACCCCAAAATCGAGTCAAGTGCTGTACAAAGCACTATCGAACTGAATATTTAACGTAGCAAAATGAAGGTTATTTTTAGTAAATTTTAAGACCCTGTTTACTAAAGTGACAGTATGGCTATTGTGACTGCAATTGTAAAAATGCCCAAGTTTTAAGTTATCTGTAATATATATAACGCAATATTTCTAATAAAACATATCAACTATCCTACATACTTTATTTATTAAATAATAATTATGCAATTATAATTGACCTAATACGGAATCACTTTTTTATTTTAGCTTACCTATAGTATTGAACTAAAATCTTTAAATCAAACCGTTCTATACACTCCGTTACTCAATATTGCAAAGTCCGGTTATATTCCGTCTGGCCAATCAGGTACGAGTTGTTCAATATTTTAATAATCCTACTAGTACAAATCAAGGTTATATTTTATTGAAAAAAATTAACTAACAACTCACCCCCAATTTATTCCAATACCTACGTTAATAGTATATGCATGTTTTAATCATTATAATTTTGAAAAGTGAAAATATTAATTCATCTTACTACTACTGTAGTAATAATGAAATCTATATATATATATATATGCATGCTTTATTGTCCTATAGAGGTTCAAATCTCTTTGCCATGTACAGGAAAATTTACTGGTATTGCTCCATTTCAAGTGAGATTGGATGTTCAAAGAGAATTCGAAGGACTGCGCAAAATACCACCAATTTCGTTCAACGTATACAAATATTGTTTGAGTTCGAGTTAGTTTGATTGTATGACATCCGCTTAAAAATAACGACAAACTAAATAATTTTATTGCTCAAATGTTTGATCATAATCGTTTTTTCACAAGTGAACATTGAGTGCCAGTATAGTGAAATTGTACCATTTATCTACAGAGTTAGCTACTGTAACACTCAGCAGAAATTATCAAAACTAAACCGAAACCAAAATCAATTTACAAAATGTATAGTTAATCGAAAGATTAATATCAACATATGTATGGAATGTATCTCTACTGAGATCTAACAGCTTAATGTATTAATAATATTATTATTATGGGCAGTATCAGTGATACAATGCACTGTAGTACTCTAACAATCATTTTTACATGGTAGCTTAACACAGAATAATTTATCATGATACATTTTCAATTTTTACAGTGCAACATACGAAATACATCATTCGATGTGAATGTCGACTGCGTTGTTCTTTATCCAACCCAAACAGTCCTCTAACAACGCGCAAAAATTGTGTTCGCAGGTGTCGCAGACGTTTCGGATTTGGCAAAAAATTAAATTCAACTTGAACATTATTTCAAAAGCCCATTTGTAGATTTTTATCTAATCTTTGTACCTCATTGATACTTGAATCAGATTTATATAAGTATTTTTTCAATTACAAAGAAAATGTTTGAACACAATGGAATTTATTTTAAAATAAATTGATTTTTTATTCCGTCATATTACACAATATTGGCAACAACTACAAACTAGTATTCCATTTCTTGCACAAAAAACAGAAATTATCATGTATATATGTACACATACACCTGTTACGTGTTTAAATGTGCATTATTTTTTATGAAATGTACACGAATATACCAAATGTAATTTTAAAGACAACAAATTAACCGACACTTTTGGATGAAATATAAAAAATATTTTTGTCTAATTGAAATCAAATTACAAACATGACACTGAGTGTAATAATCATTTAAATGTTTTGAATAGGCTAATAACATAACAAACAATAAAACTACCATAACGCCATTCATCTATTATGCATTAATTAATAACTGAAACGTTTTTTAAATACCATTTTTAACTCCATCTAAACATCGACACCCAACCAGTTCCTATCAGAAAAAAACCTTAAACATTTACCATAACTAAACTAATATTGTAAATTACAATGTTTCAGTTTGAAATGAAAAAGCTTATTGAATGAACTTTTTAAAATTGTAATTTTTAAACAAAAAAAATTAAAATAAAAGACAAACAATTATAGCAACTGCTCAAAGTTCGATTAATTAGCAGTCACCCTCATGAAGCAGAGACAAAGCTCTAGCTTCTCAATCAATGAGATCTACTATTTGAATATGCTAACTACAGACCCCTATTTACGTTTACATAATTTGACCACATTATAGTCCTGGAAAAACATATAAACTCAACTAATTAAAAATTTCATTCTATATAACTTCAATCTAATATTCAGAAAGTTGACTGAGGAAACATTAATTAAGTGATTTCTATATAAAGTTAAATGCAAATAAAAATCAAAGTTAACCTCTAAATACCATTTAAAATCAATCATTAGACAACTAAATGCTACTATAAAAAACAAAGTTCTTATAATGGTAGGTTTACGAGTCTTGTTGCTTAGTAATAAAATAATTTTAAAATTGTATGAAGAGTGGAATACAAACATACATCTAATACCATAACCAACTCAATCACTCTTACACAAAATAAAACACAATCGTATTACACAACCACAATTAAACAAATTGTATCAATTAAATAAAAAAATACAATCAAAATGCTTTTACAATTTTTTAAAAAACAGACACAGATGGATTTGTATTGTGTTCTTTCAACGCTTTAACAATTGTATCTGCTTCCAAATCTTCTGCTTGAAGCAAACGTGAAATAAATGTTTCAAAGTAATCAATAATAGGTTTAAGTGATGTCTTTTTGAATGCCAACAAATGTCGATCTTCCGTACCAGTAGCTTCATCTGCGCCAAAAGTACCAATTTCTTCTATAACTTGATTTAAAGTAGGAACCTTAAAAGGATCAAACGTTTCAACAAATTGTGGGTCAAACGGAACGCAGATGTAGCCAGTTTTTGGGTGAACGCAAAATGGACTTTTCAATAAATGGTTAAGACCTGTACAAAATACAATGAAACAGTAAAATTAAAGTAAATAAATAATGTAACACAACTGAATCACATAGAATTTATTTATTTATAGTTAAAATATCTAGTCATAATGTAATAAATAATACATTCTTACTCAAGTTAATACCAAAAAATTAAACACAATCATAAAAACTGATATGTTGTCTTTATAAATAAATGAAAACAATTAAACCAGAGTAGGCCATATAATTTTTTATACAACTGTAACTGTAAGAAAAAATAGGTTTTAATGTTTAACATGTATTATAAATTCGCATATAAATCAGCTTTATATAATCAATTTTCTTTTAAAAAAAAAATTACTAAAAAATAAACTGCACAAATTAAAGTAGTACTTGTGGAAACGTTAACATCCAGTCTAGGATATGTGTAATTGAGTACTAATTCCTTTATAACACTTGTTCTTCCTTTTTCTTTCAAAAATGTTCTTAATGTATTCCAGCGTTTGGAAGAGATGTCATTATGGGATTGCTCATCATCATTAGACCATTGTTGAAATAGGCGGCTGCGAAGTTCTTCCATTTCACCAGGCAAAAAACTTAAAACTTTTTCCAGTCTATTTTGTATACAAAACAAATTTTGTCCGATCATCGTACTACAATAACTGTTAAATCTGGGTACAAGAATTTCATATGCTGCGTCAACACATGGATGAAAAAGTGGTTCAATTTCGGAGTTTTTTGAATAATTCCCAGCAGTAAGTGTGGGCTAAATCGAGAGAAATTAAAAAACCCCAATTAATAATGCATTAAATAAACAAACCAAAAATACATATATAGGATAAAAAATAATACTAGATAAATACTTTATAATCTAACCTACGTTCATTCATTAATTGAATATAAATATATATTAACAAAAAGTAACAATCAGTGAACATTAAAATATAAAAGACATTACTTTTTTGGAATTTCCACCACGAACAAGAGTGAGATAATCCACAATAGCTGTTCTAGCATTAGTATCTAGATTTCTAGCCGACTTATCACAAACCCAACAATGAACACCACGTCGACCCGAATAAACCCATAGTAAATACTGAAATCCAAAATCCTCACGTAAAGCACGATCGACACATAAAACAGCTGCCTGAGCTAAAGGCCAACAACGAGAACAGATTGCAGAATTAGAAGTGCCGTTTTGTTCACCACAGCAATAACGGATTTCATCATAATCAGTCAAATCAATATCAAAAACCAGTTCTTTCCATTCAGGCTAAAAATTAAAATTTATACACAAACATAAAAAATAAATAGATAACTAATAACTGACCAAAAACTATATACATTTGAGTACCTAGTGATGTATATAATGGAGTAATTGCTAATCACACTCACCGAAATTATAAATATAAAAAAATTGTTAATAAAAATTTTTACATTTAAAATAAAGCAAACGATAAACTATTTATTACCAAGTATGACTAACTTTGAAAGAAGCAGGTTTTATTGCGCGGTTTTGCTTTGGAGCTGTTGAATATACAGCACCAATATCTATTTTATGTGGACATAATTTAATTAATTCTTTGCGTAGTTCGAATGAAGAATCAAAACTTTGATAACGCAAATAAATATCACCAGCCAAAGTGAAACTAAATTCCCTTCTGCCAAGCTAATATAACATATTAAAAATTCAATAGCAACATACATGATTATCAGAACAACCATATGTCAACCATTTACAAAATAAATCACATGGAAATATTTTTTTATAATATATTTTTAAATATTCTTCACAAAATTCACTATTCATTTTACTAAAAAATAAATTGGAATACGCTCAAATTTCGCAAAGGTCGAAATTTCGTGATGACCTTGATAAAAAGCATTAACAGTAATAATAAAATCCTAAAAGTTATATAAAAATTTAATTAAAAAAATTAAATTTAATGTTTTTATTTTAATTTATAATTTAATTATATAAAACAACAATTTATTATATTTTTAGTAATTATTTTTGCGTTTTAATATTTATTTGTAATTCTTATTGCTTAAATTTATAGAATAAAATTAATTTGCTATTACATTTATAATGAGTAATTTTTGACTATTAATATATGACTTATATATGTATCATTTTAAAAATTAATTATTTAAAGAATTGTTAAAGTTATTTACGTTTTTTAATGTCATGTTTAATTAAAGGAATAATTAATGCGTGAGTAGAATGATTCCTACTTTGATATGCTTATTAGAAATTTAATTTTGTTTGATTCTGGATTGGTTAATACTTTAGATAAAAATACTACTACATTATTTGCTTAAAAATAAATCATACTATATAATATGTACATAAATATAACATTAACATTATCAACTACAAATTTTGTAGTTCAAAATATAATCAGAGATTTTATAACTTCTTTTAAACGCTTTGGATAGGAATTAACGAAATTATTAATATAATTTGTTTAATATAATTTTTTTTATACATAATCGATTTTTTAATTTTCTATCCGATTTATCTCTCGTTAAAGACAATTAAAACTTTTTCAATTACATTAAGGTTTGGGCTTTATGGAAGCAATTGAATACAGGTTACAGGTTGAGTTGGAGTAAAACTCCTTTTAATCCTCGGTTTTGTTTATCAGTTTATCAGAAGGTTAATAACAATAAATAAATAAAATTTAAAAATGATTGAATATTAGGAAAACAGAAGTTGGACAGAGGTAAATGGTTAGATCAGGTAAAAATGGAAAGCTTATAGTTGTCATATGCCTTTTTGAAAGCTGGAAGTAAGGACGCAAAAATGAAGTTGCCGGGCAAGTTGTTTTATGAAGCGATTGCTCTATGGGAAAAGTAATGACTTCTCAGTTTGGAAAAAGATCTAGGTTTGGATAGTTTAAGGTTATGCCCTCTAAGTGAATTTTGGGCTAAAGTAAAAAAGGCGCATGAGAGCCGGAATTGAGAAGTTGATAAGTCAAGATAGCGTTACTCCAGAGACGTCTAGCACTTAGGGGAAATAATTTTTAGGGATTTAGGCTTTTGATAATAAGAAAGGTATTTAAACCCACGAGGCTTTTTAGTCACAACCCTCTGTACCTTGTCTAATCTAAGTGCGTCAGATTTTAGGATGGGAGCTGTAACTTTGGCACAGTACTCAAGATGAGGTCTCAAATACAGCATGTAAAGTAGGCGTAGACATCTAGGTGGGATTTTTCCAAGATTTCTTGTAAAAAAACTTAATGAGCCTGAAGCATTTATGAGTAGCTAAAGAATGATGTTCAGTAAAATTAAGAGAAGAATCAAAAATAACTTCTAGATTTTTAATAGATTTAATCGATTTTATTGGCTGAGTTAGGAGGAAGAGAAAAAACAGTGCCAGACGGTCGTCCGAAAGTAATGTGCTGACATTTATCCTTATTGAGTGAAAGCTGATTCTTTATCGACCAATTGAAAATATTAAAAATGTCCGCCTAAAGTAATTCTGAGTTAGTCCCCCAGATCTTAACGTTATCCGCATAAAGCAGAATACTAGAGTGAACGGCTGAAGGTAAATTGTTTATAAAGAAAATAAATAGAAGGGGGCTAATACAGACCCTTGAGGATTAACGATAAGTTTAAATTTTTTGCTCTCTCTCTAATCAAATTGCATTTTGCATATTTTTAAATATAATCTTTGATTTTTTTTACTATTTGTTTAGAAAAACCATTGTTTCTATTATTGATAATTAATTTTTCGTTTTGTTTCTCGTTGCTTATGCATAAATGGACTCATACTCAAATTACTGTGGACGGCGTGGGTGTAGTAAACCTGTAAAAATTGGGATGATATGTTCCTCATGCGATTTATGGTTCCATGAATGTTGTACGGGACTTTCAATAGCTAGTTACGCTTTTTACGCCCATTCGGATGAAGATTTTATCTGCAGGGAATGTTTGCATAAAAAATGCAAACCTACTAAAGAAACAGGAGTCTTGTTTGAGAATAAAGTGGATAACATATATAAATATTTAGAAAATAACTGTAACAACAATATAGTGCACAAGGAAATTTGTGCTCTTGCACAAAATTTTGATGCATCCACAATCGATATTAGGAATATCTATGACGAAATAATTGAGTTAAAATCTCATATCTCCATGCTCGGCCCAGCTAATGCAGCTGCAAACTGTGCGTTAAAACTTTTTTCAGGAAGAGATTCTTAACGCCTTTAAAGATATTGTTACTGAACAACAAAGAGCATGTAATATTATTATTAAGGGTATGCCCGACACAGTGACAAATTGTCACCAAATCATATCTGATATGTGTAAGGATTTTCTCCATCCTGCACCATTAATTAAAGTAAGTAGGATTCATTGTAAACTAGATCATTTTGCCCCTCCGTTACTTGTCAGTTTCCCTTTACCTCAATATGTATTAGACATTTTTAAGAGCTGGCCTAGTATTAAAAGTTCGCTACCTTTCAACTTAAGACTTTTTAAAGATCTACCACCAGAAAAAAGGCCCAAGCGGTCTTTTTCCCTAGGTAATATCCCCAACAATGTGTTAAATCCATCTAAAGTTCCAATAGTTAAGTTAACACCTCTAAGACTAGATAGAATCAATCAGGATTCCCCCTCGCCTCGAGGGTCAAATTTACGTCCCATTAAGACATTGACTAAGACAAAATTCACCATTACTAATAACTCCGTAGCACTCAAAGTTGTATACACTAATGCACTCAGTCTTAGGAATAAGTTGTCTGAGTTTAAGTGTTTAGCCACCTCTTACAAACCACACATCATTGGGGTTACAGAAACTTGGCTTACTGATGAAATTTTAGATAGTGAAATAAGCATTCATGGATATAATATTGTTAGGAGGGACTCCATAGGGTTAAATGTGGAGGGTGTATTTTTTATGTCAAAAACTCCCTACAGTTCTCTATTTTTAGACCAGTTTTAGGCTTCGGGAAAATTAGCTTTCTTTTCTATTTTGTATAGACCCCCCTCTCTTTCAAAAGTCTTAGATAGATCTCTTGTAAAAGAACTCTCCTTCCTCACCTCCCTACCACATGAATACATTGTTTTAATGGGGGATTTCAATGCTCCCTCAATTAACTGGAATTCCCTTAAGGGGCCTCAACTATTTTTTGAACACAGTCTGCTAAATTTTAGTATCGAACACGCTCTCAAACAGCATGTCCGTTCTCCTACTAGATATAGAGCTGGATGCAATCCATCTTGTCTGGACCTGGTTTTTACTAATATTCTATCTCTAGTAGACTCTATCAAGTTTCTCTCTCCATTGGGAAGGAGTGATCACTCAGTCCTATCTTTTCAGTTTTGTTCCCCACGCATATCCCTAAATTGCAGAAAGGAAACATATTACCCTCCCCTGATTTTAGGAAGGCTAACTTTAATAATTTACGGGAGTTTTCCTTAATACCAATTGGAATCTACTAGGTTTTAATAATGTAAATTGCCTATGCTCACACATAACAGACATAATTAGTCGTGGTATTAAGTTATTCTTTCCCTTCAAGATTCAAGCCTCATACAAAAAGCTATTTCCCAGCCGTATTAAGAGGTTAATCCAGAGAAGGAACTCGGCATTCACTAAGTGGAAAGCTACGAATTTACCTTGTTTCCATTACAAATATATCGATATTCGAAATCAAGTCGTTGCAGCCATTAAAAGGTTTAAAGCTATAAAACTTAACACATTATTACATAGAGCCAAAAATGATAAAAAAATCCTATTTAATTTTATTAAAAGGAAACGATGTTCGGAAATTATTCTTCCTAGTATTAAAAACAGTAATGGTCTGGCACTATCAGCTGAATCCTCGTGTGAAGCTTTTAAGGAATACTTTAAGTCAGTTTTTTGTACTGGAGAGTTGGTTGCCAGCTGTTCTACCGATCCTTCTACTTATTTAGGTAACTTTAAAATTACTAAGGATATGATCTGTAAGCAATTTAAACATCTAAAATCTAATTCATGCGGGTCCAATGGTATTTACCCTAGAATTCTTAGGGAGTGTGCCGATGTATTGGCACCAGTTTTCCATCATTTATTTAATGTATCCCTTCTTAGTGGGCAAGTACCAGGGGTCTGGAAATCAGGTTACATTAGGCCAATTCATAAAACAGGCAGCAGATGTAGCCCTGATAGTTACAGGCCGATTAGCATTCTGCCTGCACCTAGTAAAATAATAGAGAGACTAATTAAAGGATATTTAATAGACTATCTCCTGGATAAGAATTTAATAAATTCTGCTTAGCATGGATTTATCCCTTCCCGTTCATGTCTAATCAACCTATTAGAATTCACAAACGGGCTAACTAGGGATTTAGAGCAACACTCATGTGTGGAAGCCGTCTACTTCGATTTCTCCAAAGCTATTGATAAAGTCCCGCACTCCCTCCTATTAGCTAAGTTAAAGACTTTTGACATAGGCAATCCTCTATTAAATTAGATTAGTGATTTTCTGAAGGATCGATATTTCAGAGTTAGGCTTGGCAACGCATTATTCACTCAATGCAAAATAACATCAGGTGTGCCACAAGGATCAGTTCTAGGTCCCTTACTTTTTATATTGTTTGTCAATGACCTATCTGCGAAAGTTCAATCAAACATTCTGCTGTATGCGGATGATGTTAAAATCTGGGGCACAAACTCGGAACTTTTGCAACAAGATATTGATAATATCTATCTGTGGTCGGTTAAAAATAAGCTTCCTTTAAATTTAGAAAAGTGCAAACATATAACTTATGGATGACCTTCGGGGGTAGCTTTTATGATTCGGGATAAAGTTATTACAACAGTAAAAGTGGTTAAAGATCTGGGGGTTACATTTACGTCATCCTTAGTCTTCTCATTACATCATAAATTAGCAACCCAAAAATGCTTTAGCCTGATTAAGTTTTTCAGACGAAATTTAGGCAAAATTCCAATAGATAGCCTTCAACTATTATTTATGTTATATATAAGGCCACATTTAAAATATTGTATCCAAGTAACTGCCCCATCCCTGAAAGGTGACATATATCAACTGGAAAGAGTCCAAAGGATGCTCTCCAGACTCCCTCATGAGCTTAGTTTTAAATCATATCCTGAACGTCTACGGAAATTAAAATTATTTCCTTTAGGAGATAGGAGACTTTGAGGCGACTTAATCTTAATATATCAGTTATTCACCAGCAATAAAATCACGCATTTTTTAAATGTTAATAATGGTAACCTTAGGGGACATTGTCGGAAGATTCACAAACCTAGAGCCCTCATTAGTGTTAGACTAAATTATTTCACACACAGATCCATTACAGAATGGAATAAACTTCCAAGCCATGTAGTTAACTCTAATTCCTTAGGGTCATTTAAGATAAATTATAACAAACACAAGCTCTCCAATTTCATTTAATTTCTAATTCACTCTTTCACTTTTCTCCACCATATTTTTATTACTTTTTTTCACAATTATTTGCTTTTCTTGTTTCAGTTTCTTCCTCCCGCTTTATTTTCCCCAATTTTAAATTTTCAGATACTTTGAGAACCGAGGATTAAAAGGATAAAGTCCTACGCACCTCGTGTATTGTCCTGATCCTAAATTAGACCCTACCCGAACCTTAAAAGTACGATTGGAGAGAAAATCTTTAATCCAAGGAAGAATAGACCCAACTATTTTTACAAACTTAAACTTAAAGATAAGAAAATTATGTAGAACTTTATCGAAAGCCTTAGTAAAGTCAAAATAAATAGCATCAACTGACTAATGACTTTGAAGCAGTTCTGTAATGCTGTTTGAGTTAGTAATACAATTAGTAAAACCAAACCTCTTAGGCATAAAGCCATGTTGGGCAGGACTAACAATGTTAAGTTTAAAGAAATAGTCCAGTAGATGGAATCTAATAAACCTTTCCATAATTTTAGATATCAGGTAGAGATTTACACCCAGTTTTGTGGATAGGCTTAATAAAGGCGACCTTCCATATAGAGGACACTTGACCGGACTGGACCGAAAAATTGAAGATATAAGTTAAGGGAGGGAAAGAATATCCGCATATTTTTTCAAAATTCTGGGATATATGCCATCAGCACCACTAAACATAGACTTAAGGTTTCTAAGGTAGTTGGAGACTGAGAGATTAGAGATTGATAGGGATATTATAGGTGGACAATTAGTAGTAGGGAGTGACAGAGTATCAATAGGGGTTTAAAAAACTGAGTTAAAAAATTCCTTAAACATGTTACAGCTAGAAATTCTGATAACATCTTACCTTATTGATCTTTGAGACAAGGGAAGGAAAGAGTGTCCATTTGTTTATTCCTAATGAATTTAAATAGGAGCGTTTTGTTAAACTTAGCTTTATTTAGAAGTTTATGTAGTAAGTTCCCTTTGTGCCTTTTAATAAGTCTAGTGCAATCATTACAAGTATCTAGGTACCTATAGTGAAAGCAAGGTAGCTTAGTAGCTTTCCACAAATAGAAAGTTTTATTTCGTTTATGAATTAATCTGGATATAGTTCTAGGAAGTCTAGGCTTAGTGTGTTTAGGAATTCTAAAAAGAACAAAGATTTTTATCCCCTCAATAACTACCTTGTTGAAAAAAGCATAAGCTTCTTCAGGATTATTAGTATATAGATTTTCCCAGTTAGCATTAGTCAGGAAGGCCCTAAGTCTCCTGTTATCAGTTTTTCTGAAATCAGGTATGGGTTTCGGTTTAAGTTCACAAGTGCTAAAGATAGGGACCGGATAATGGACTATAAAAGTCAATAGGAGGTAATCACTTTTCCCAAGAGGAGGTAAGTAAGACATGGAATCGACATTTATGGAGTTGTTTAAAAAAACGATATCAAGACAAAAGGGGTTTGTTCCAGATCTATATCGAGATGGAAAGAGTACATTCTGTTTGAGAGCATGTAAGCACATATATCCAAAAGACTGAAGTCAAAGACATTAGTTGACATCGAGGAAGTGGCCCAATTTATGGAGGGACAGTTAAAATCCCCCATTATTACAAAGTGCTTAAATGGTAAGGTGAGAAGGTGTTTGATTTTATTTATAAGCTCATTATTGGAATGACGGGAGAGCGTTGGGGAGCGATAAAGTAGAGAGAACAAAGTCTTAGAGGTGGAGGACCCAACAGCTAAATAAAGAAAATAATAATCTGCTTTATGGATAGTTGGATAAACAAAGATTAGAAAATAAGCCAAATTTTTTTTTACGTAGAATAGACAACCACCTTGTTTACCCTTCCAAAAATCGTGTCGCACAACACTATACCGTTCCATAAAGAGTTCCAAATCAAGTACATCTACGGAGAGCCAAAATTCCGTAATACCAAATAGATGAGGGGAAGAGGAGGAAGAGAGTACTTGACGGATTTTATCTAATTTATTTTCAAGGCTTAGACTGTTGGTGAAGTAAATTTTTAAAGATGTGGGAGTGGCAGCAATGGGGGATTTGTCTTAACCAATATAGGATTGGGAGGCGGGGATAACTCCGGGGTGCTTATTAAAAATCCTGACAGTCAATATCAATATCCGGTTTGAGTGGGGTGAGTTTTACTATAGGTAAGGCATAATAGGCAGGAATGAGGGGTTTGGACTGTCTAGCTAAACGTTCAGATAGGGGAAGATCTTTTGTGACTTTGATGCCTTTGAATTGAGATTTGATATTAATCCAAATATTAAGGACAGTATCCTTATTAGTAGAGGAAGAGCAAAAAACATAAATTGGAGAAGATGAATGTTTTTTCTTACATAGTAATCTACCTATTGAAAAGTTATCTGCTTTAAGGTGACATTTCTTAACTATATCAGACACCAAATCCTTATAATTTGTTATATCAGAACTAACTCCTCTAACTATAAGATTACATTTACGTTTGACACTATTGGCATAGTTTTTAGCTTTATCAAGAATCTCTTCATGAGATAGTTTAAGGACGGATTTGGATACCATAGAAGAGGAGCTAATACCGGAGGTTAAAGTTTTGAGAGGGAAAATATCTTTGGCTAAAGAATTAGATAGATTGAAAAAAAAGAGATAACTCGATCAGTTTTAATGGTAGAATTAGAGACCATATCAACCAAGCTAGTTACAAGATTAGTAACCAAATTGATTTTAAAATTAAGCTCTTCAATTCTAGAAGACAAAGAGTGATTATCACTGACTAAATGTAAAATTTTATCCAACTTATTATTCCTGCGCTCATTGCTGGAAGATGTATCCTGCAACTCAATTTTATATCTGCAATCTATGCAAATATAATCTAAAGGACTATCTGCTAATTGCGAGTAATGTACCGAAGACAGTCCGGAACACGCCTCATGAAACCAGTTTTTGCAGACTGCGCAGAAAATGACAACCTTCACAGACCTCTTGCACCTTTGGAGGCCACAGATAGATGAGCTAGTGGACACCATACTTAAATAAAAATCAGCTTTAAAAACAAAAATAAAACTGAAAAAAAAATAATTTAATAACAAAATCTATCGATGGAGAAAGACCAGTAATATTTTTTTGAAGGAAATTAAAAATACTAGTGTTTAAGCACGATACCAAGCAAAAACGTACAAAAACACAGTAATACACAAAAAGGTACATTAAAAATAAATACACACAGCTTTTTACACCAAAAAAACAACCAAAAACAAAAAACGAAAACGACACAAATGAGCGGGTAACAATTAGCAACAATAAGCAAGCTACTTTTGACCCGTAACGTCACGCAAGCGTATCGCACAGATTCAAAAGTGGTTACGCAAGTGTATCGCACAGATTCAAAATAAAGTTGAGTTTTTTATTAATCAGAAAAATGTAGTCCAAACAATAAAAAAAAAGCGTTAATTTTTTAATAATTATAAAAAGTACGATACCTTTTTCAACGTATGCACTGAAAAATTATCTTGAACAACCTGAAACATTTTGTCGTAGTTCAGTCTTAAAACGTTTTAAAAAAATAATTACAAATTGTTTTAATGGTTACTTGTTTAAATCTATTTTGATAGTTTCTTGTACCTAATTTTATAATATCCATAAAGACATAATAAGCACATAACAATGCAATTATAGTTTTGAGGATAATCGGGACCATAAATAATCATGGACTGTACTGTTCATGGTTTGTATTTTAAAGTAAACTTGTCAGTAAAAAATAATCTTTATTAACATACGAGGCAGTTTTTACATTTTGTGCAATTTCTACCTTTTTTTATGTTGTGCCGTTATAGAAACTTTTTAAAATGTTTTCTTTAAGTACAGATTGACGGATTCCATCCGTTTACAAATAAACAAATATAAAAATGTAATAATTATTTTTTGTATTTGTTTAATAGATTTAATTTTTTTTTTGAATTTGGTAACTATAAACGAATCATCTCTTTTATTCGTCAATGATGCTGATCTTAGACGTTTATAATCCTTAAAAACTTTGTTTACGGTATTAGTACTTAGCGAAAATAAATTTGCAATTTATTCAATAGTCAAGCCAAAATTATGTTTTGGCTATTTAAACTCATTGTAAACATGTAAGTGTTTAAAATTGTGTTCAAGGTTAAGGGGTCATTTTAAACGTTTGACAGATCAATAAAACAAAAATGGTGGATTAAGTACTTAAACTTTTTCTTTAATATTTATAAATTATTAAAAATTTTACATACATACAAGATTTTGGTATAAATTAAATGTATGCAGTAACGTGTGCAGGTTATGTAAGCACATGTACAATTACGTAAAGAAATAATAATTTGTTTAAAATAATGGTTGCGTAATTGTTTTTTATGTAATTAACTTAATATGTATACAAATTAAAAGTGTACCCATTACTATTTGCTCATTTAAATGCCATTTATCGAACATATCCAAAATATTTAAATATTTTTAATTATAAAAACTTTAAAAAAAGAATTAGCTATATTTATTGATTGTCCATATTATTTTAGTATAATTAATTATTTGAAAAAGCTAATCTCGCAAGTCAAAACAAAAATATAGGGTCTACTTTAGCTTCGCAAGGTGAGATGCGCGTCACGCTATACGTCCATTGGAGCGTTATTCATCCTTTTCTCTTTACTTTTTTTTGATTATTGCAGTGTTTATTGCATTGTAATAAGTACTTGTTTTATTATTTTTTTGTATATTTATAATTTTTGCTTGTTTTCTATAATTGTTAACTTCCACAATCTACCTTGATTTTATCTTAATTTCAAATTTTTTTTCTGTGATTTATCCCCCTTTACCTCACCATCTATTTTATTTTCCCCCTGAAAACTTGTGACAATTTGAGAACCGAGTACTAAAAGGCGTTTTGGTCTATTCAACTCGTAAAAAATCCTGAATCCTGAATTATATTTTGTTATCTGCACGCAGGGTTTTGTCATTTATCCCACCATACCTACCTTTATATTCTTGTTAAAAACAAAAAATGTTAAACTTCTTAAGTTGCTGCTATAATTTTACGAATAAAAATAAAAAAAAATTAAGTGTAAAAATGTTGGAAACTGTTTAGAGTAAAAAACCTTTTTTAGACCCAATGTTTGATAGTGGCACAAATACATTAGGTATAATTTTTGTGTTTTAAATATAAATGTGGAGTTTTTGCATTTTAATACAAAATTTTTAATGTTTATTTATTTCTTCTTATATTTTATTTATTTGTTACGTGTTTTTTTATAAATATTAATTTAATATTTTTTACTGTATTTCTATGCTTTTTATACTAAAAATTCCAAATTTAAGATTAAATTTTTTTTTCTTTTTTTACATTATTCTTTAATTTTTCTAATGTTTAAAATAAATTAGAACCATGTACTAAAAACATTTATATTATTCAACTTATGTACCACCTTGTAAATATAAAATTTAATGCATATGTTAATATATGTAAATACGTTTTTTAATAAATTTGATAATAACTTTTAAATTATAATGAAAATGGAAATAGCCAATTTCAATTTTGTTAAATTATATATATATATATATATATATATATATATATATATATATATATAATAAAAATTAAATTTTTTATTTAAAATGAATGAATAAATAAATTAGTTGTAGTCAATTTTAATGTTTGTGTTAAAAATAAAGAAAGAAAATTGTTAAACTACTATTCGTGGTAATGTTATTGTGATTATAGCACAAATTTTGCTTTGGAAAAATATATAAGTAATAATTTTTTTAATAATAGGACGTTTTTAAATGTATTTATCAATATTTTTTTGCCTTAAACAACAAAGTTAGCTCATGTAAGTGTTATATAGATTTAGGTACAACACTTGTATTTGCTAAACTAATATAGTATTTTTCAAAAATTTTTTCCAGGTATTTGCTGCAAAAAATTATGCGCACATTCTTTGTGCCTACGAAAGTTATATTATTATTATTACTATTATTATTATTATTATTATTATTATGGTTATTTGCTTTGACACTTAAGAAGAAGTAGCTTTCAACACATAAAATTTTTTTGTATTCTGAAAAATGACTTTTTTACTTACTTTGGTTTAAATCTATCATTGAAAAAGTGTTTATATTAATTGCTTTTAATTGTTGAGATAATAACTGTTTGATTTTGTATTGAAATATGTGATTTTTACAAAAACCAACTTACTTGAAACCATCTATGACTAAGATCCACACATGTATACTAGCAAAAAAGTAGTAAAAATGTAATATTTTTTAAACAAATTATATAACATGATAATAATACATTAGGTTACAGTTCTTTCCTCATTTAAATTTTTTTTAGAAACAATCTTGATTGTTTTCCAACACTGTCTTAGTATTATCTAAAACACAATCAAAGTATAACTGCTAAAGTAACAATACATTTATTATTTGTTAAACATTTTAATGAATATGTTTTGAGTTTGCATTTGATTAAAAAGAATTGATTTAATATAAATATGTTCTATCAATTGAATAATTTTAATTTTAATTAACAATTGATAAACAATATATTTTTATTGTTTTATTTGTTGATTGTTAATGTTTGCTACTTTGAATGTTTTACGAGAAACATCTTTTAGCAATGTATATTTTAGCGAAGCCGAACGTGAGCCCGCATTTCAGTGCCGGTAGTGCGATTCGAACCCATGCCCACCCAGGTCTAAATCGAGCGCTGAACCACTAGACCACCCCGGTCATTACAACTGATTTTAAATTTAATAAAAACATAATAAATAGTTTACCAAATTTGCATTTTCAAAATTGAACAATATTATTTTTGTTTATGCTTTTTGTCTAGTTGTTTGTTTGAATGCACTTAAGAAAAGTAAAATAAGGTTACTTGGTTGATATCGGTTGTCATAAATAAACTCATACTTACTTAAAACCGAGTTTATTGTTTTAGCCACTTATATTGCCTCGACAACTTGGAGACAGATTATTAGCCTTTTGGTTGTAAATATCTAAATAAATGTGAAGTTGTTTATTAAAATATAAGTCGAGTTATATTTTAGTATTATTAGCATTTTGTAATACAAGTTAAATAACTAAAATTGCGACATACATTGAAACATAAATCCAGTTTTGTTCAAAAATTATTTATCATTTACAAAGCTTTCACATGTTAATATATCATATTACAAATATAAAAAATTGAATTAAAATATGTAGAAAATTGAAAATGTAAAATTGCAAAATCATTTTTTAATTAATCCAAGCACACCAACTATTTTACAATTGAAAGTTATCATGAGTTGCATTTAAAAGAAATCGATAGTACATTTAAGTATTTTATAACATGGACAAACTGGTTTTGAAGCACAATAAATAAAAAATAGTTTTTAAAAATACAAAGTTATTTTATAGCACTACATTTGATTTGAACTAGAAAACCAATAATGACGCAAATACAAAAATATCAATAATTGGTATGCAATTTAAAACTATTTGTTTGAAAAAATAAATACAATGCGCTAGGCGTCAAATGTAAACGTTTTTGCAAAATTTACATGAAAAATAATTTCCATTTACAAAAGTAATACGAAAACGAAATGTCTTAAAAAAATTGAATTTTTTTTTAAGTAAAAATTTGTCCTGTAAATTTTGAGGTTTTTTAATTGCATCCAAATAATGTTTGATTTATGCTTTTTTCTTTGATTTTTGACTTACACAGCCACAAAATGAAAAATTGTTTTTAACTTTCTTTTGTGATCCGTTATTTTTGCGTTTAGTTGACTGGCGAATGAATGACTTGAACTTTTGACTAATTTCTGTCCAACAACAAAGGGTAAACATATTATATAATTAATGTGCATTGTATACTTGTATAAAAAAGAGTTTTTCTATAATGGTCTATGTAGCTCCAATGTTAAACTCTCAATGCATATAAACTAAAGTCTGCTACCATTATTAAATGCAAAACTTTATGCCAAAAATATATATTGTAAAGCATTTTACTAATAAGCTCAGAAAATTGTAATTATATGCTTGTGTATTTTGTAAGAAAACATTTTTGAAATTTATTAAAACCGAATGTATTATTTTTAACAATTACTAAAATCTGAAAAATAATGATTTATGAACTAAAAAGTAAATAAAGTGTGCAAAATTGTATATATACTCTGGTTTCAAAATTCGTTATGTTTTTGAAGTATCTTTATTATAACATTTGTTTAGGTAAAAATTAATATAAACAAATTTCTAAATAAAAAAAAAACAATTTGAACATTTTAAAGTTTTATATTTGTTGAGTTAAATAGCTTTTTTGTTTATTAAAATATTTATATATTTATTAATTTTATTTTATAATTAGGATAATTTAAGTTGAACATTAACAGAATAAAATATTTGAATTATTTTATAACACTATGTATATACATTTGAAAGTAAAAAATTATCAATAAATTAAATTGACTGTACAACCTTAAAAATTTCAATTTAATAGCTAGTTGAAAATAATTTTTTTAAGAATGTCTAACTGTAAATTTAGAATGCTATGTAACTTTAATGGGCAATTCTTTAAATAAAGTCAAAATTACAATAATGACTTGTACTTGGGCAACATAGATAGTTTAGTGGATACATTTAAATGCCAGTAATTAATGATTCTATTTACCTAACGGTTCAAATTGCCAGTCGTTTTTTGGTTGCACTAAAAAAACATTTAATATAAACATTTCAAACATTAAGCCTAGTGAAGTGTTAACTAAAATTTTAAAACAAAAATATTTTACCAACGAATAACATTTGTAAACTACACTAACTGTAAGCTAACAAAACTTAACAAAATACTAATTATATATATATATATATATATATATATATAGACATGTTTTTAAACAAACGTTTTTAAAATCTTTTTATTTATATTAAACATTGTCAAAAAATATGCTTAATAATTTTTTTAAACATTTTATATATACAATTACAAGTTGAAAAAATAATTGCTTAATTTCAAATATTGTAAAACATTTTGTTAGTTAAATAATCAATTTGTTTTGGCTAACAATTTATTAAACATTTATTTTATATATGTAAATTATTATCCAACATTATTATAATTATTGGTAAACTTTATTAAAAAATGAAGTTATACAGTTGGTAAATAGCATGCTATACAACTGTAATATTACCAGACTGTTAAATCTGAAGCAAAACGTTTGACCAAAAAACATGTTTAATTTTAAAACCTGACAGCAACGCAATTGAATAATGTTTGGCAGTCCGACTTGCACCCATCATGTTTTCTAATGTGACATAATTTTACAAAAAAATAAATTTTAGTCAGAATTATAAAGCATATAAGTCCGCAAATCACAGGTTTATTGTAATGAACTGAAGAATCATACGTGGAGATTTTATTATTTATTTATTTTTTGGTATTATATAACTGAACAAGGTAATTAATACATTTTTAATTCAGCATACTTTGCAGAAAAATAAATAAGGTAGTTTGTATATTTATGGAAAAACATTTGAAAACTTACACTAAAAACTGATATTTCTATTAGAAAAATCGCATTATTATCTTTTGTATATAAATTGTAGATTCTTTCAAAATTTGTCATTTTAATTATTTTTAATTAAACTTCTTAAAAATGTTATTTATACGTTTTTATTTTATTATTTGTTAATTTTAATTTTAATTTGTAATTTTTAAAATGCAAAAACACAATAAGTATTTAAACAAGTTATAAATGTTAAACTCAAATGTATATCTGATTTAACGTTCAATTAATGCAGATATACAACAACGAAACAACTAATTTATATTGTATCATGCATTAATTTGACATAATTTATTTAAATAATTAAAATTATATTTTCTTAAAACCACGATAATTTATAAATAAGAAAAGCTGCTTTTGAATAATCAATGCCGAAACTCGAATAATCCCAATTTATAATAAAACAGCCTTTATAATCAATCAACAAATTTAAATAGATTAGTTAATAAATACTTAAATGTATATTAATTTTCCCTTTGTTTTACACTATATTTATTGTGTATCAATTGTATTTATTATTGTGTTAGTACACTCTTTAATTTTTAAATTAACTGTCATTAGATTTTGTGTAGTAGTTAATACTTATCTATCTACTTATTATTACAAGTTCTTAACTTTATTACAGTCGAACATTTTACATTTACTAGTTTTACGTCCGCATTTAGAAAAGAGAAATGTATAATTAGAAATCCTAAATTTATAAAAACAACAACATATTGTTTATAATGCAAAAAAAAGAATTTACAAGAATTATGGAAGTAATCATTGGAGGATGAACTAATTAATATAATTGTGTTTATTATACCAAAAATGTGAACCACAGCTATTACAACAAATACCGCAAAATGGTGATCATTTAACTAAAACATCCCTAGCTATCAGATAACATACGAAAAACGTCACTTTATTTACAAAATTTATAATATTTTGTATAAAGTGTTTTTTTGCTTCTAGATAGCAAATAACTAAATTAGTGTTAATTATATTTTATAATTTAAAAAACTTATGCATTTTGTTATTTTTAAGTAACACAACAATTATCTTAACAAACAATATATAGTGCAGATTTGAGTATAATTTTATGCAAACATTCATTTTTAACCTAAAATTTAACAACACATCAATATTATTAGGTGAAAACCAAAGCAACATTTTGAGTTAGAAAATACATATCTTTATGGAAAAAATTTAAGATAATAAATCTTTTTAAAAAATTATATATTAAAAAAAATAATTATTAAAAAATAATGAAATAATTAATTTTTTAAAATTTACAGTAACATTTTTATTATGAGGTAACAACGATGTTAAATTTTGTGTTGTAGAAACACAAATTTAGAGCATTAAAATATATTTCTCAATAATGATTTTAAGCATAAAAATTAATAACCAATTTTTTTAATATAAAAAAGCGTAAATTGCATTTAGTACTTCCGTTTTAATACAAGTAGCTTTTAAAATACGCTTTTTACCCTGACTCAGGATATTTAAATAAATATTTCTAAGTAAATGTAAAGCAACTAAGTACTTTATATTATTTTAATTCTTAATATTTATGTTTACGAAAAAACAATCGAACATTACAAATTAATTTAGGTTTAATACACTTATAAATTTTTGCTGTAGTTGTTGGTACCGCTGTAAACTAATTAACATTTTGTATAATGCATAATAAAAAAATTTAGTTTGAAAAAGGATTATTCAAGTAAGCATTAAATCTGTAAAACCACAATTTTAAACAATATTTGTGAACGTTTTGTAATTGCTATAATTGCTGCTTATATATTTTTACTACTTTGAAAGTTTTACGGAAAACATTTTTTAGCAGTAGACATTTTAGTCAGACCAATTGTGGGCCCGCATTTCGTGCCAGTGGTAGGATTCAAACCATTACCCACCCAGGTCTAAGTCGAGTGCTGTACCGCTAAAACACCTCGGCATACAATATGTATATATATATATTATACAAAACCCTTTTGCTCTAGAAATAAGCATGGGACAATAAGACAACAATTACAGCAAAACAATAACAACAACAATAACAAAGTCTTGTTGGTATAGAAGATTCTGCAAATCAAAGATTAATCTTCCTTAAGGCTTTCACACAACTGTGTCATCTATGTAACTCTATCATCCAGATAAGTGCAATCACCTTTTTGCCTTTTTTTGCGGAATGGTGTCTTTTTGATTGTTTCCATAGCAGTATAAGTTTTTTACAGAGGCGAGGTTGCTAATCTTGCGCTCAAACCCTCCTCCTTTATCCAGGCTTGGGACTGGCTTGATTGAGTCATTTCTGATCCAACCTAGGCGGAGTTTTTGGTCATAATAATTATTAAAATATTTTGACGTGAGGTCTTTTTTACAATATGTATATTAAAATTATATTGTTTAAACGCCGTCTAAAACGGGTAAGAAATAAAACGATTTGGTAAGTTTCAAGTCTAAATAAGTAAAAAAGGCATCCGTCAGAAAACTACTCACCTTAAAATTATTTAATACTTCAAATAGAAGAAACTGATCAAAAAAACTACTATTTATAAAAGAAAAAAGTCGCAAAAAAGAAGATTAAAGTTTTAATACTTAATTATATGCATTGTTAAAACCAATATTTTAGACAAGCTATTAAAATAACACAGCTAAAGTAAAACCTGTTACGTTAAAATGCCTTTTTTAAAAGACTGTGTACATGCTACATTTATTAAATTTAAGATTAGAAAAATATATTTAGTAAAATATTAATATTTAATCTCATTTATAATTATGTTATAAATTAATATATATTTCAAATATTTAGAACAATATAAATAGTAAATACTCCATTTATTTAACATTATAATAAATGAAATTTAAAATGTTTTGTTGCTTTGACAAAGCTCAATTTTAAGGTTGTTTTTATTAAATAAAAATGTTTTATGCAAATTAATAAACAAATAATTAAAAACAACTTTATATTAATCCAAGTAAAAAGTATTATGATATAAATACGATATATATGTATATGTATAAATAAATCTATTTTTGTATTTTAAAAGCTACTTCTATTAAAGTATATAAACCACTATTAATAATAATAATATTAGTAATAATAATAAATATACGGTTTGTTTTTAAAAAATATTAGTTTTTTTCTATTGAACAATTGGGTAAGAATATAACATTTAAAAATAAATAAATATGTAATAACAGTATTAAGTAGTATAACTACAATGTAAATAAACCGTAATTCTGAAAAATATTAAAATAAATATTAATAAATGAATCATTAATTAGCATTTTAAATAAAATTTTTAATTAATTAAAAACTTGTATGTCTGCTTAAAATAGAAATCAAAAATTCGGTTTGAATAACGAATATTTTGTCTTTAAAAAACTTAAATGTATCTTTAATTGTTTTTTTAAATATTACTTTGGGAACACACCCATTTATAAAAGTGTTTTATTAAATCACATAAAACGTAAACAATGTAATTGAACATTTTAATATATATATATATATATATATAAAATAAGTAAAAAATTGTTTATAACAATTTACTAATTTTTGTCGTTTAGTCACTACAATTTATTTTACGGTTTATTATGGTACAATTATGTTTTAATGTTAAATTTGAATATATTATTATAAAGTGGTACACGTTAGATATTATAAAAATAATGATATTTGCTAAGTCTGTTTTTCATATGTACAACGAAGCATAGAATAAACTAATTTATTAAAAATAATTATGTTAAATTTGTACATTAAAAAAAAACAATTAATTGTATTTTTGTAAATGTTTTTTAACCATAAAGCTTTAGGGACTATATTTTGTAAGTTAAGCTCAAATGAACTTAATTTGAAACATTAACTATGTTAATAATGCATTAAATATTTTAAATAACATTTAACGATAAATATAAACTTAAAATGTATAAAAGTTATTATTCTGTAGCATGGTTATAAAAATTGTTAATTCAATGCTTTCTGGTTTATTAGTTATAAAGCATTAAAAAAACAATACATTGTTTTACCGCACTTTTGTGATAAATGCATAATATTTAAAATAAAATATCACATAATAAAAATAAATAAATATGTAATTCAAAATTTACAAATAAAACATATTTTTTAAAATTTATTAATTGTGTAAAATTAATTGAATTACAATTTAGTTTTGTGTAAAAATATGCCTAAGGATGATTCAAAAATTTAAACAGACATGTGTTTACAAAATAAATATTTACCAATTCTTTAAATTACAAAAAAACACATTTTTATATTTTGAAAATAAATAACGCTTTTTCAAATAATTTACATTGATTTGCATATTTTTGTAAAAATGTATAGCATTAGTGCATTTAAAAATTGTTGCAAAGTTTCTAATTTTTGAACTATAAATCAAATTTTATAAATAAATATAATATATTATTACCTTAAGATAACTTAAACTATACATTATACATAATTTATAATATCAATAAATAAAATGACATACAATAAATAAAATAATATTTGTAGTTATTATTTTTAAACTCTTGCATTTACACTAAATGTTTTAGTTTCAATTACAAACTAATAATAAGCATGTTAAACGTTAATTTTTATTCACAATATTAACACAAAATATTTAAAATTGAAGTAGTTTTACTATACGAAAATACCTTCTTAAATATTTTGAAATGATTAAAAACAAATTATTACAAATATTGCAAGTGTCGTTTACAGTGAAACTAAAACAATTTATTATATTTGTAATAATAAACATTATTATATATTTTAATTTTTAGATAAAGCTATTATAGATATTAATTGTTATACAAAGTTTATTCTAAAAATAAACGATTTAATTTATAGTAAAATTATAAAAGCAATTTGTAGAATGCAGTTTAAATTAGTTGTGCACAATTCATTTAAAAATAGCTATTTTTATTTAACTTAAATTTGTTTGCTAATCAAAAACACTAATCCAATTAAATTGACAGTTAAATGCATTTTTAAAAGTATTACGTAATAAAAAATCAAAATTGGTTTCAAGTTTAGTTTTAACCCTTTATTTAACTAATCTTTAACTTTAAAGCATAACTTTTATTAATTAAAACGTTTTTTCAAAGCACAATGGAATGGTCTTAATATTTATTGCTAATGAAATATTAAATAATTTAACAGCAATTTTGTTTTTGTGTTAATAAACTTTGTCTTATCCAGTTTTAATTCAATTTAAAAAAAAAGTTGAATTGCGTAAATAAAAATTTAAAGCTTGTAAAATAATACAATTTCTTCAAGACATAACAATAAAAAAGCGTATTATAAAAAAAAGCGCATTGATGCGAATAAAAGTACTAAAAACGGTGCAAATAAATACGTTAACTTGTTAACTGGTGTTATTCCATAGACAAAAAATCTAAGATTAAATTATGGCAACCAATAGTGTATGTAAAACGTTTACGTACTTATAATAAAATTATATTTTTATTATTTACATCTTTTCAGAGCGTTTCAACTAGTTCCGTTTTTATATTTAATACAAACGGATTTTTTAAAATGTTTTTATGTTTTTATGTGACGGTAAGAATGTTTCTAAAAATAAACAAAGCTATCTAAATGGATTCCTTTAGCTAATTTGCTACATATAGTACTGGTACATTTTAATTTAACTTACAGTTTTAGCCTATATTGACATGCAGCTACACCTATTTAACAAAATTTATACAAAGCTTACATAATATAATTACTTATTAGGTTTCTAGTTTGTTCCTGTCTAATTCTAAAATAAAATTTTCCATATTTACTAAAATTATAAAAATTAAAACTGCTTAAAATCTATGTGTTAACATATTGTTTGTTTTATAAATGTCATTGGAATAACTAAAAAAAGTTTTTAATTTGTAGTTGGACAAAAAGATATTTGCGCAAAATGAACATTTTTTAGTTTTATTAACGACAATTTGTTTTCAAACAAGGTCACCAAGTTTGATTTTCGTGCTGAAAAACGTATTTGGAGAGAGGGCTAGAAAAATGTAATTTATTATAAAATGCAATCGCTAAAATAATTTTTTAAATTAAATTTAACATAATGCATTACAAGAAAGTATAATGATTATGAGAAGTTAAGTCATGCTTGCAGAATGATGATTTCCAATTTCGTTTATACGTATACTATATGTTGCTTTTAGACAAGGGCAAAAACACTGAGAACATATTTGGCGGTTTTTTAATTTTTTTAACAATGGCTTTGTTATGAAGAAACCACTTATTAATAAAGGAAATTTATTATCTTTGTACGTACATATAATAGTGTTTTTAAAAATAATGTATTATTAATAAAATATATTAAATTACCAATGTAACTAGTTTTATTTAACATTATGCAATATAATTAATTTTTACAAGAGCCTATAATAGTAACACGTTTTTCACATTAATTAATGAAATAAACAATCTTTTTTATAAAATCCACTTTAAATTATTTTATTAAAATATATGCTAATTTTCAAATACATATTGTAAAATTATAATTAATCAATAAATCTTTTTAATAATTTTAAAATGGATTGTTAAATTATATAGAGAAGACATTAACAGATATTATTTAAAACCAAAAATATTTTAATTAAATGCAAATTATTTACAAATTTCAACAGTAAAAATCTATCTTAATTAAATTAATTTTAAATTAGATTTCATGTTGTACAATTGATATGTGTTTTTAAACAAAAAAGTAAATCCCGAACTATACAAAATTAATTTAGGAATCTTCGTATATATATATATATATATATATAATGTAAGTATTTTCGAATATACGTTGCTTAAATAGTACACACATATTAATAGTTTTTATAAAAGTGTTAAATAAGAATTTAAAATTTTAATAATGTTGTCATTTTTGTAATAAAAAACAAACTGTAATTGCCGATATAATTTACGATTTGGTCGATTAATCGAGTATTCCGTTGTTTTTTAATTTTTAAATAACAGTACATATTTAATGTTGTTTATAGGAACAAAATGATTACAATCAAAAACAACAAGCAATGACATTGAAATTAAACATCATTCTAACTAATCAGAACTTCACTACAGTACAGAAGGTAAATAATTTAAATTACATACTTGATATACATACATATTTATTCTTCTAGTAATTTTATTTATAATCAATACATACAGATAAAATAGTCGGAATTATTTTAACTTTTATTATTTAAAAAATGAAATATTTACATTAAAATTTAACTGCAAATGTTATAAACAGAGATTTGTTTAGAAGTTATATATATATATATATATATATATATATATATATATATTAGTTATTTTTAAATTGCAAAAAATAAAATCATCTTCTCACAATGTGCCATTTTTAGAAATTTATTTAAACAAAAATCTTTACATAAAATTGAAAAGGAAACAATATTAAAATATAATAATCAAAATTAAATGCTTGTATAATAAATAGTAAATAATATGCAAAAATGGCAGAATTGGTAAGGCGTTGGTCTCAAAACTAGACAAAAATTGAGTTAATTTCTATCAACGACACCAGAAACAGCTTTGCTAAATTTCTAAAAACGTTTGCTAAAAATGTTTCCTGTGTAACATTAAAGCAGTCGAAAACAAAATAATAAGGCATTTTTAACCTATTTTGTAAGTATGTTTGAATTTTAAACATTGTTTTAACAATTAAATAAAAAAATGAAATACGTTATTTTGTATTTTCTTGTAAAAGACTTCTGGCATGTTGTCTACATTGTCTACATTTGTAATTTGGTAAACCGCAATTAGAATCCTATTACGGGCACAAAATTTTGATATCTAGCTAAACTGCTCCAATATGCTATTTAAAGAAAAAACGTTTTTTTAAGTATTTAACTCATAAAATTAATATTGAAAGATACTATAATTTAACACAATGTATTCCTTTACATAAAATTATTCACAATTAAGTGAAAACAGATTTCAATTTTAGAAACATTTTTACAATTAAAAACGTTTTTAATTATAGTGTAGGTTTGAAAAAGACTAGCAATTTATATATATATATATATATATATATATATATATATATATATATATTATATTGAAATGTTTTTTGTAAATAATTTAAAAATTAAAATTTTTTATTTGTAATTGATTAAGAAAAAACAGTAAATGTATTGGTTATCACAAAATTCAAAATTTTACAGTTATACCAAAAATTTATATATATTTAATAATCATTGACAAATAAAAAATGTATACTAGTAACATAATTTAAATAAAAGCTCCTATACTAGTTAATAAATAAAAACAACATTTACTTGTTTATCATTTTATTTAAGCAAACCGAATAATTCATTTTTACAAATTCCATTGTAAAAAGATAAGTTAAATTGATCATTTTATTACGTATTTCTTGTATGTGCAACAATCTCATAATTGCGCTTCTACGTTTGTAACGTAAAAACTTACTTGTGACAAGAACTGCCACAAATTTAATTCAATTTATTGATTTACCAAAATTATGTTAAGCACGTTTATGTTGCTAGTCAACATTTATTTTTAATTGTAAAACATAAATTAAAATCTTAACTTTTCTATGTTTATATATTGAACGAAAGTATTTTTAATTGCACATTGCTCAGTATTGTATTTTATTAAATGTATAAAGGAATTGCTTCAAGTTTGTTTTAGATTAATTCGGCATACATTTAATTATTTTAGTGTGTTTAATCATAAGGCAAAAAATAATTTTTGTAAAAGTTAAAACTAAATAGAATTTACAATTTGTAAAGCTCTATTTTTGTTTCCTATGAATAGCACATGTTGGTAAAATAAACGTTATAAAAATAAAAAAAAGTAAAAAAAAATAACTTTTTTATTTAATGGACAAAGTTTTGTTAAACATATGTTTTCTCCATTCATGCAATCAATCAAACATTGTTTAATGTACAATATTATTTTTAATTTAACATATATAGTTAAAAAAACAGAAATGTTTTTCATGTGTAATGAGTTTATTTACCTATTACAAAACACATTGTTTATTTGTACTAACTAATGTTATTATTTAAATATTTTTTTATTTTTAGGCAACTGAATAAAACACAAAATGTTTTTATATAGAACGTTTGTAGAACGTTTTGTTTTGCAAAAATATTATATCCAAAGTACAAGTCAGCTAATCCTGAATTCAACTCCACCATAGTATATCTCAAATCCGGTTGAATAAGGAAAAACACTGGAACAGAAAATTAGCACTTTTATTTGGTGTACACCGTATATTGTTGCATTGACAACAAAAAATTGTTACTTTTTTGTAAACAACAAAATTAAATTAAAAAATATTGTTTAAAATTAAGCGATTGCAGAATTTTAATATGCAATATTTTCAATGCCAAAACGTCAATTTTTACTTGCACATAGAACTTGTGTGTATTTATTTAAAACAAATAGTTACAGAAATTAAAAAAAATAAATAAAATTGTCAAAAATAAATATATTGTAGATGAATTAATGTAGTATTGACATTAAACAGTTTTGTTGCTTTATGTTTTCATAGTAATAGAATTTGTTATTAAAACATTATCAAAATGCAGAATATATATATATGTATATATATATATAGACAAAAGGTTTTATTTAAAAAAACATCAAATAGTTTTTGTTCTATTGTTTAAGTATTTGAAACAATTTTTTTGTTTATTTAAATTTGCAAGAAATAAAAGTGATATTGATAGATAAAATTATCTTATTGATATGTGATTTTTAATCATGTACCCTTTTGATAAATAAAATATTTTTTTTACAACGTAAAGGTTTAGTTAACCGAAAATTAATTAACATGCGCGAGTAATTTTTAATTTGTCAAAAACATTAATTTATAAATATTTATGTATACAAAATTTATTATTAAATTATACGTTTGGATAATTATCTTGAAAAAACGTTAACAAGGATATATATATATATATATATATAATTAGTACAACGATTTTTATTTAATTTACAATGTGTATGATAAAAATTTGCAAATTTTATCTAATTTATTTTATCTAAATGTTTACTTGATTTATATTAAACAGCTAGAGCATGTTAAAGGTTTGTTAATTAAACAAAACGTTTTGGTGATTGTAGTTTGTAAAATTCTGCCTTTTTTAGTTTTAGGTCTTCAATGAAAAAATAGGAAGGCTAAAACGTCGATTTCATGGTATTATTTAAAGAAAATATTTTTTACTAAATTTGTCTAGAAAACATTGAATTAAAAACTGTATTAAAGAAAACATTTTAAGAACAATAATTTTTCTTGTATATATGTATTGTATTGGATGCTAATGATTCTAAAGATTTCAATAATGATTATAAAGTTTTAATTTCTAATAATGGTGATATTCTTGACTGTTCCTGGACTAGGTGTCAAAAGCACCTAGACTAATAACAACAGGGACTAAGTGCACAGCGATATAACTAAGTTTTTACTGGATTTCCGTTTAGTAAACGAGAGCTAGTATACACCCATGATGCTTAAAATATATCTCAAGTTATCTATTTACCATATGTAGCAGGTTAGGCTTGTAAATTCCTCAACTTGTACTAATTTTAAAATGGTCGCTTTGCCAATTTCTGTAAACACTGGCGTCGTCAAAAGAGACGGTCTTTCAGTCAAAAAAACTTCATTTATCCTTTTAAGTTTAATTTTTATCCAACAAACGTTTTGTATAGGAATTCAAAAAGCTATTCAAACGTAGAATTAATAAAGAGGTGGCTCTGTGACCAACTTATATTGTGTTCTATTTTGTGTTTATATTTAGATACATAATAAGCTACTTCTTTTTTCTTTCTTTACAGCTACTACGTTTCTTCAATTATTGGTAAAAGATTTCTATTTCTATATTTAGTACGGCTTTAAAATTATTACATAGCGGAATATTTAATAATATATTAAAAAAAACCTTTTAAAAATTAAGCAATAAATTATTATTTATAAATTATAATGTAAAAAATGTATCCATTAATAAAATGTGTCTTTTGTTTAACCATTAAATATTTTTATGTAAATTAATGAAAAACGTTAATTAAAAATATGGATATTAATTTTTAGGTTATGTATGTTTGCTAAACAATGTTAATAAGCCTTATATTTTGAGAAAATGTTTGGTTGCACTATAAGGAATTAATATAATATACATTCGTTTTTATATTACTAACTATAATGTTTTTTTGTTTATAATTAAACGCTTTAATATGTTTTGTACTGTAATGTAGATAAAATATCTTGAAAATTAAATTTTGAAATTGTTGTCGTTTTATAATTTGTTCACATGGTTTTATTAGTTTTTATTGTAACAATATCGAATCAGTTATTACAACATTTAACAAATAATAATTTATAACTTATATTTTAAATTAGATAACATTATTAATCTTTAAAACGATTATAATCAACAATAAAACAATTTAGTTGCATCGCAAGTTCTTTAGTATAACGACAAATTATTGAAATTAAAGAAATAGCAACTGTAATATTGACATTAAAATTTAAAGTTTACACGCACTTTGATTTAAATTTAAACAAACATAGTGCTTTTAAAAAATATATAATTAAGTTGAGTTTGTTAAAATATGTAGTTAATTAAAAACCACACTATTTAAATTAATCTATATTATTTTTATAAAAGGAATTATTTTAAATTAATTTAAATTTTTTAAATAAAATGTATAAAATTATAATTAATATAACGCACATAAGTTTGGCAATGTAAACATTATTTTAAAAATTAAAAAAATAATCTTCTTTAAATTTGTAATAAAATACTTATTTTAAAACATTAACTTAAAAGCTAAAAATAAATAAAAGTTTTTGCTTAATAAATGCAGAGGTTGGTGTATCTCATAAAGGTAAACTCTTTATTATAATAAATTACAATAAATTATTTTTGCACCAAGTAATTTTTTATGTATAAAATACGTTTTATCATAATACATAATTTAATGTATATTAAACATAATAATAATAATAACAATAATAATAATAATAATAATAATCTAATTATTTAACCTAACATAAATATTATTGTATAATATATAAAATATTTTGTTGTATATTTAATATGTACAGTTTGTTATCCTATAATGTTTGAGTATGAATGTTGAAACACATTTCAATAATTACATAAAATGACTTATTTTTTGTTATTACGTAGTAAATAGTAAAATTTACGAAAAATAGTTATTGATTTTATTCTTTTATAAAAAAGATCTTACATACATATACACAATAAAAAGAATATTCAAATCGTTTCGTGTTTATGTGGGCTAAATTAGGTTTGGCAAACATTTAAATAAATTAATAATTTATTAAACGATTTTAAAAAATTAGACTACAATTTACTAAAATTAAGTAATAATATTTAAAGCTGTGAATAAATTCTAACATATGATAATAATAACTTTTACTTTCTATAATTTAAAACGTATTGTGTTATACAGGTTTTTTAGTTCAATTAAATGTACCTTAACCGGTGACTAAGTTGTCTCTCTCTCTCACTCACCAAAAAAATTAATTTAAGCCTATTTGTTAGCGTTAAAAAATGCGGGACCTTTATTTGACTATACCAGAATGTCTACATTTTTAGTACAGTCATTAAAGCAGTAACATAAATTATAAATACTTATTTTTATTTATGTAATAACTTGTTATAATTATAAATAACTTACCGGGAGTTGGTGCGCATTCATTTGTATTGGCAATGTGGTGCGGTTCGAGTATTTCATATTTCATCGTATTCGTGTCCAAATAATAACAATTGTCATCATAACTGTAGCTATTCGCTTCACTTCCCCTACTGTTGTTGTCCAAAAATGCATCGTTGCACACGTCATTGTTGCACAAATGTGTTGCATTGTGCTTGCAACGTTGACGTTTGGAAAAGAAGGCATCGTCGTCAATATAGGGTACATTGTACGTGCCTTCTTGCAGTCCACTTTCCAAACTCAAAGCAACAATTTTATGGTCAACTTTGGTTGGCGTTACCGAGTTGGGATGTTTGTAGTCGTCGTTGATCGTCGGCTTGGGATAAATCGATTTGTGCAGGGCGACGATGTTTGGACCCAAGGTTGCCGACTTGAATTTGTGCACTTTGCCGTCGTCCGCATATGACAATTGATTGTTTTGGTTTAAATTTTTCGATATTAGAAAATCGGTCGTTGTTCGAATCATTGAATTGTTGGGCCAGCCGTACCTTTTCGATTCCAAAGTGCGGTCTTGCATTTGATCGGCCCGCAAGTATCTTTTCAACAAATCGGCGTAGCGTTCTTCAAACGTTCGATTTGATGCTTGTTCTTTTGTTTCGCCATTTGAATTTAAACTGACTTGATCTGCATCAATTTTGGTATCTAAGTTGGAAGCATCGTTTAAATTGATTGCTTCAACCGTTTGATTATTGACATCATCTAAAGTCGAATTTGTATTGTTTTCTATACTAGATGTTTCACTTTTATTAATCTTATTGTCGTTTTGGTAAATGGACATATTGCCTTGAGAAATACTTATATTATTTGGTTGTTTGGATAAATCGCTTGGTTCCACATTATTTACATCAGTTTGTTCGTTATTATTTTCAACTGATTGTATGACGTCATTGTGCTTGTTATTGCTTTCATCAAATTCATTAACTGCAGATTCGTTTTGCACGTTTTGGCATACAACTAACTTTGAGTCTGAATGATTATCTTTATTTTTTACATCGCTTGTAGAATATGTTTCATATAAATTTGATTGTAGTTCATTCTCAGCTTGAAGATAATTTGCTTTATTTACATGCGTTTCTTCTACGACAATTTCTTCATTACTATTTGAATCATGTTGGTTTAAAACTTCTACATTTACGGTATTTGTGTTAGACAAAACTTGAACAATAGGTTTGTTATTTATATAATTGTCATTAACGGATTCAAATGCAATACAATCTTTATTTTTATCAGTTTCAATATCATTAGATTCAATAAAATCATCTAAAAAACTTGAGTTATTATTATTACACTTATCTGTTACGTTTGAGCTTATTTCACCTTCATTGTGAAGCTCATTACTTTGTTGTAAATGTTTATTTAGATTTGCAGAAAAATTGTCTTCATTGTTGTCAATTTCCATATTCTTCATCTCATACTCGTGCTCAGAATTTGTACTTGAAATATGTTCAAGGACTTGATCCGTTTCAATATCATTATTTTCTGCGTTAAATTCGTTCTCCAAATCATTGATTTCATTTTCTTGTTCCAAATTTGTGCTCGAATGTAGTTTATACGTTTGATCCGTTTTAATGTTATCATTATTATTTTGATTACTATTTTCTGTATTTAATTCGTTTTGCAAATTTTGTGCTTCATATTTGTGTTCAGAATTTGTTCTTGAAATACGTTCTTGGACCTGATCCGTTTCAATATCATCCATATTTACGTTATTATTTTGTGTATTTAATTCATTCTCAAAATCATTAATTTTATTTTCTTGTTCCAAATTTGTGGTCGAATGTAGTTCATACATCTGATCCGTTTTAATGCTATCATAATTACTTTGATCATTATGTTCGTTATTCAATTCGTTCTGCATATTATTTTGAATTGTTTCATAATTATTGGTATCTTCATTTAAATTTGATTGATTTATATTGTCTCCATCATTCATACTATCATTAATATTAGCAACGTTTGATTCATTCTCTATATTTTCTGGGAAGTTTATAGGTTTGACTAATTCATTTTCATCGCCATCTTTTACTACGCCATCTTCAGTTTGTTGTAAATTCACATCGTATTCCATTGCATTATTATTTTGTCTATCGCCTGTTTCATCTTTAGTAGTGTTTACAGCATAATTATTATCTTTTTCGTTAAATGTTTCATTATCAGTAAGAATATTTACATTTGACAGTTCATTATTTTCCACTATTTGTTCATTGTTTTCCTGATTATTATCATTGTCATTATTAGTACTACTAGTTTGCCAGTTATCTATTTCTTCATTATTTGTTGATATTTCCGAAAGTAAATTATTTTCGACATTGTCACCTTCTAAATTTGAGTAACTCATTTCATTTTTCAACAAAACGTCATGCTGCAAGTCATCCGCTATTTCATTATAGCCAACATCGTCATTAGGCAATGATGTATTTTCAAGGTCATCCATAGTGTAAATAAAATTAATTTTGATATTAGTAAATATACAATTCACACATTTCAAATATATTTTACACAAAAGTTCATTACTCCACGATTTACGTACGTGTATTGAAATAAATATAATTGCAAACAATGTTTATTGTATTTGCACTAAAATTATTGGTTAATTAAACAAATATAGATGTAGGCGTATGCAGAAAAATTCACGTATTGGGTAGAAAGGTTGGTTGGTTGGTTGGTACGTTAGTTATATTGATCTAATTTTTCAATTAGTCTGTCATCATTATTATTACTATTCGTCGTAATGCTGAAGTCCGAAGTAATAATTTAAGATGTACGTAAGAAACAAATTGCTTTCAATGAAGAAAATATTATAAATAATAATTGAATCAGAAAACAATTAATATATTGAACCTTATATTTTATTTATATTCAACCAATTAAATTGTATTTTTAGTAGAAGACACTCAGTTTGTACCAGTAAAATAACGATTTTTATCATTGCGTTAGAACTAAACGTTTACTTTTGAATTAGAGTATTGCACACTAAAAATTAAAACAATTAAAAATTTTATTTTAAAAGTTTAATAACGTTCTAAAATAATAATTTCAAGTGTTGGTTATTTGAACATTATATATATATATATATATATATATATATATATACTCAGTGCTGGGATTTTGCATTTTCAACTTTTAAATACAGTTCAAAATTTACAACAAATATTATTTGTTAAAATATTTGAATTAAATTTTGTTATATAAAATACTATTACCATTGGTTTATAATAATTTTTTTGTCAGTACACGTTTACTGCCAAAATATTTCAGTTTAAAAATGATGTAAAATATCAACTTCGTTTTTAAACAACCACTTGAATTCATAGATTTTGAAATAAAAATTTTAAAAATAAAACGTTTATTTTAATTTACTGTTTAAAAATATAAAGCTTTGGCTATTTTAAATAAATAAAATATGTTTAACAATTTTAAATAATGTAAAATTAACATCTTAATGTATTATTTTCAAATTTATAATTTAAAATCGATTTTGGTTTATACATATAGTTAACAACTCCGCCTAGATTAGAAATAAACCAATCTAGTCAGTTGTGTTAAGATAGGCATTCGACAGTAAACATACACGCAAAATTCTATTATGTTTATAATACTTTATATTGGTTTGATAAATTCTACGACGTCCCCCGTTAGTGACGCGCCGGAGACTTATTTAAATCATCTGATAAATCTACGACGCTATTTGGTTACGGACAAACCAGATTGAAGAAGTTACTTTAACGGAAATTTATAGAAGGAAAGTTGAAAATGGGCACTTTAAACTTAAGATCGTTAACAAGTAAAAGAAACGAAATTATTATCATTATTATTACTATAATAATAATAATAATAATTATTATTATTATTACATTAAGCTTTAATATCTCACTAGAAATATATTCATCATAAAATAAATTTTCACCATCAATGTAAATTAATAAATAAATAACAACAAAATTAAAAAATTGATAGTACAAATAATGGGAACAAAATGAAATAGAATGTTATATGATAATGAATAAAATAATTCATATAATTCATATAATTAGCGCATACTCACCACAAACTGGATATGAGGAGGAGGTTAAAAATAAATTCTGGGAACATATTAAGGGAACACTTTGCAACATTCTTCAGATTAAAAAAGTAATACTTAATGCAAATTTAAATAGTCATGTAGAATAGTGTAAAAAGAGTGTCGAGAAATGCAAAGGCAAGTGATTAATTGAAAATACAAACAAGAATAGTAAAAAAAATTTTGAGTGTATGGTTTTACAAGACATGACCCTGATTAAAAAAGAGAGCAGTTAATTGGTAGAAAACGTAACCAGATTGACATCCTAGCAACAATAAGAGCAGTTATAAAGTTGGTAAGAAACTACAGAATAATAAATATAGAAAATATTGTCACGTAACACAAGCTAGTGCTAGTAGAAATGAGTTTTAGAAACGAAGCAAAAGACGGTGAGGTAAATTTGGGTAAAAAATAAAATGGTAAAAATTGAACGAAGCCGATCTGAGTAGACAATTAAAAAACGAGGTTAAACAAAACTGGAAGGACTTGAAAGAAGTGAGGAAATTGTCGATATTAAACAGTAATTGCTAAAGCAACTGAATAGTTTCTAGGGTTATTATCTTGGAAAAATTCACCAGTAGATTAAGAATCTTGGTAGTGAAATGTTGACGTTTAGTATGCTGTCAAACATAAAATATTAAAAAAAATGGAATCTATTAAAGTTAGAATATTAACAGACAAAAAGGGAAGCTAGAAGAGCGGTAGCAGTACCAAAGGCAGATACGTCGAACCAAATGTATAAAGACTTGTAAGCATTTAAAAGAAAAAAGAGGTTATTTAGTATTACTAAAGTTAGAAATAAAACCTTAAAAAATCTGACACATTTTAAACAAATAAAAAATGAAGGAAGAACAGTATTAACAGTAAAAAGGGTGAATAAAGAAAAGATGGAAAGTATGTTTTAAAACCTTGTTAAATAAAAAAACTTTCAGAGCAGTAACTAAGAATGGGACATTTAATTTAAGTGTAACGGAAGAATTATTACAAGGAGAAGTAATTAACGAATTAAAATAGATAAATAATGAAAAAGCTCCAGGACCTAACAAATACCTATTAAAGCATGTAAATTTTTGGAAGACCATGAAATTGAAGGACTTATTAAGCTGTTAAATGTAACATAGAACAAAGAGAAAAGGTTTAATGAGTGAAGAAAATGTGTTATTACTTCAATCTATAAGAAGAATTGAGACTTTCAAGACCAAACTTTTAAAAAAATTATTGATGGATAAATTCTTAAAAAACAATATTTGAGAAAAGCATTTTGTTTTTATCACAGGACAAAGTACAAATGATGCTATTTTTACTTTTGAAAAAAAAACAATTGAAAAACAAATAGAAACAGAAAAGACATTATATGGTTTTCATTGATTTGGAAAAAGCATATAATCGGGTTTTAAGACAGGATGTGTGTAGAATCATGAGAGAAAAGAATGCTCCAGAAAATATGTAAAAATTGTACAAGATATACATGATAATGCAAAAACATTGGTGGGAACGAGTGTGAAGGAGTCTAATTATTTTTTACTAAATGTTGATCTACATTACGGACCGGCGTTAAATCCGTAATTCTTTGGTCTAGTTGCTAATTTGCTACAATCGATGTTAGAATGCAATCACCATAGAGTATATTATTTGCAGATGACATGGTTTTATACAGCAGAAAACATTGGAGACATTTTAGAAAAGCACTAAAATATCAAGGTTTAAAAGTCAACAAAGAAAAAAACATTTTATATAAGTACGATATTAAAATAGTAGTAGAATGAAAATAGGAAACCAATAATTGTTGAAGGTAAGAAAATTTAAATACCTAGGTTAACTAGGGAAGAAAACACATACAGTATGGTATAACTGGGGGAAATTTACAGGAATACTGTGTAACAAATGGGCAACAACAAGGGAAAACAAAATTAAGGTTACAGTAAAACCGGCCATGATTACGGATCGGAAACTTGGAGTATTAAAACAGCCCAAGAAAGAAAACTAAACTCAGTAAAAATAAAAGTGCTTCAATGGTTGTTAGGATTGTCCAAATTAGAAGAAATAGAAAATGACGTTATTAGAATAAAACTGAAAGTTACTAAAGCTTATAAAAAAATTTTTAAAAAATGATTGAGGTGGTACGGTTATATTCCACGTAAAGAAGAAAGTTACGTGGCAAAGTAAATATTGATATTGTAAGTGAAAGGTCAAAAAACCGAGGTTGACTAATGAGAAAATGGTTAGATTGTGTGGAGGCGCAGATGTAAAGAAAAAGGGACTAACAACAATTGACGCTGTGCACAAAACCAAATGGAGAATACTGAACAAAAAACACGATCCCCCATAAAAGAGGGATAAGATGTAAAAACAAGACTATCTAGTTAACAATGTTTTTGAAACCTTTGGAAAATAGGTTTATGTTTAAAAACAATTGGTAAACAAGTATTAATCTTTGAGTAAAGTGATAAGTAAAAAAGGTTTTAATAAATTATAAAAGAAAAAGTATCAATTTAATAATTTAAAAAGGTTACCATGCAGTTATTATGCATTAACTATAGAATATTTTGAAAACCACCACACTGTAAATACAATCGATAGACAAATGATAGTAAAAATTTATAAAAATAAATATATTTTGAATTTGTATTTGCATTAAAAAATTAATTTTACTAGTTGTTAAAATAGTATAAAAAATTAATCTGTTTTTAACTAATAACATTTTTAATAATTATAAAAAAAATTTGTTTTGGTAATAACAAAAATTATTAAATTAAATTTTTCATTTATTGCCTATATGCTTAGCTGAATATATTTTATGGCGAACAGAAATGAATCAGTGTTAGATAAGAACCAGTATCGAATGCAATTGGTAAAAGTCAAATATATTCACAACAAGTTTCAAGTCTCAGGCGCTCAGGTCAGTTGTTCCTGCAAGCGGCGTTTAGTAATTTAATTGTAATGTATACTGTTAACAATGTAATATTCTTATTTTGTACATTTTAATTTAATTAATTATTTATTTATAAAAAAATTATGTTGCAAAATAGCTACAAAATCTAAGACATAAATAATTTATTTCTGATTTTAATTATATTGTAACACACATTACAAGATGTTTGTAAAGTTTAAAATTGTTATTATTATACTAGATTTTGTTACTTTAATATTGTACTAAAGTATGTTTCGTTGTGTAAACGTTTAGCGCATTTTATATTCTGTACCATATAGTTAACCCTCTATTAACTAACGATACAACAACGATAGCCTAGCTTACAGTTTGTATAAATATATGCTAGCATTAATCAAATGATGTGTATAAAAAACACAATATAATACAAAATAACGAAATTAAATAAGGAAAAATAATTGCAAAATAAAACAACCTAAATATTTTCTACTGTATTATAAATCAATTAATTTTGTTGAATAAATAATACCGTTTTATCACATTTAACATCATTATTTATATTTTATTTTGTTTTTTAGCACAAAATAAATTTTTTTTAAAGATAAATAAACTGATTGGACTGCTACACACGTACATTGATGTTGAATGAATTGTTAAATTTAGTCAATAATTATTTTTACAGTTGCAAACGTTGTTTTTTGGAACAAGATTAATGTTTTGCATTTCCTTTTCTTTGTACAAAATAAAATAAAATTAAAACAAAATATCTTTTATTCAATTAGTGCAGTTTAAAATATATATAAATTAATAAGTTATAAAAGTGTTTTTCTTTTTAATAATTCAATTATATGTCATTGGGTAAATATTAATATCATTAATTAATTTAACAGAGGTTTACTAAAACACATTTTATTTTTAATAATTTGTTTTTCTCTGAGACAAATTATTAACAAAAATTATTTTTAAAGTAACTTTAACAAATATATTGTTTATTATAATTACATTTCAATCAAGAACTGTAGAAAACACAATGTAACGCTTTAGTCACACATTTATTGAGAAACTAGCACAAAGCGAATTGCAATAGAAAATATGTGTAACTAATTCAAAGGCAAATAAGCTAAAATAATAATAATAATAACAATAATAATACTATTACTACTACTACTACTAATAATAATAATAGCAATAATATTAACATTATTATTATTATTATTATTATTATTATTATTATTAATAATAGTATAAAGTAAATTAACCATTCATATAAACACATTTGTTAACAGGGATTTTACTACAAACATAATTAATTTAATATTTTTAACTAAATAATATAACATTAAATGCAAATTGTAATTTTGCAAAATATATTTTTACAATAAATTGTTTAATTAAAAATAGTTAAAATTAAAATATTAATTTTAATGTAGAAACATTTTTATTTCTAATGGCATTAAAAGTAACATTTTAAAAAAGCATTTGTAATAAATTTGTATAAATACATTTATAAAATTTAAACTACAGTTTAATTATTTTTTTTAAGGTAGATTCAAAAGGTTATTTTTGTCATTTTTAATTTCCGGAATGAAAAAAGCTGTATTCAATTTTTGTCCATTGCCTGTTTATTAAGCACAAATATTATATTAATAAAGTAATTTATGAACATAAAATCTACTTGGAACACTAGCGTTTACCCCGATTTTTATAAACCTAGTTTTTAATTAGTATTTTGATAAAATTTGCAAAAAACGTATAACTAAATAATGATTTGTTAAAATTCTAGTTGAAACAATATTGTTTGCACTATTTGTGCACAATTAGGTTGTGCGTTTAATAAAAAGTAGTTTTATGTATTTATCGAAAAGTGAATTAAGTGAAATCATATTTGATATTTTAGATATGTTTTATCCCATTCTGTAAAAACTAGATAATTAAATAACACATATTATTGTGTAAGCACTTTATACTTGTTTCCAAAGTATTTTATGCCGTATTTTACACGTTCGATGTTTGATTATTTTTTCATTTATTTTAATAGAATAAAAACAATTTGACATTTTATCACAAATAAAATTTTGAATGTTATCCGTTAAAAATATTAGAAATATGCAACAAAATTATTAATAACTGTTTTGAGTGCGTTTCTTTAAAATTTTTAACTCTTTCATTTTGCTTTATTATTATTATTATTTTGAATAATTTATTGCTATAATGAGCAAGTTTACATAATTTTTAAAATAATATATAATGATAATTCTCATTAAATATTTTTTTTGATATTATATTATTTATATTAAAAATAAAATAAATAAAATAAATATTTTATTATTGATATATATCAGAATCTTTTAATAATTGTATAATTTTGCAAATAAAAATATTTGTTTATTGAGTCATTTCAACCTTGATTTTTTTGCTATAAGGATTTATATGATACAAATGTTTTCGTAAAACATCTAAACAATTTTTTTTATTTCTATCCTTTTTATACTGTATTCTTGTTTATAATATGTTTCCTCTATCTGGTTCTTAAGGCTTCATTTTATTCAAATAGTTTCTTCTTGTAGATGTTTTTATTTATACCATCCACTTACGTTGTGTTTAGCTTACTTACGTTTATAGTACCTATTCTTAAATGCTATTTCAAATTTTTGTTGACTTTGATTTTAGTTTGTTTTATCTATACACCGATGTATATTAATTCCTTTTTTGTTTTTACACAACTCAGACAAAGATTATATGCGTTACTTAAAAAGATGCCATAAATTTTACTATACCCATTTAAAACATTTTGACTACAAAAGTTTAGACCCAGATTTTTTACTACTAAATTATCTTAATACTACAACCTTTTTGTAAATTTTTAAACTATAAGTCCAAAAACAAATAAATTTACTAGATTAAAAAAATATATATATAAAGGCTAAATATATATATGTAGTTTTTAAAACTTATAAAAAACATATTTGCAATTTTAAATAATTTTAATACTATTTAGATGTAAGTTAATTAAACTTAAAAATATTATTTTAAAATTAAATTATTATTTTTTAATTTTAAGTGTTTAAAAGTTTTCATAACAAACGTTTTGTAAAAGCTTTATATTTTAGTAAACATATAAAGTGCTTTTGTAACATGCAATTTCAATAGTTCCGTTTAATAATTAAATCCAATTTAAAACTAATGTTCTTCTTCTTCCTATTATTATTATTATTATTATTATTATTATTATTATTATTATTATTATTATTATTTATTATGTTTATTACAGAATAAACTTTAATAATTTGCTAGAAATACATTTAATGCAAAATTAAATTAGTTTAAATGTTATTAAGTTAAGTACAACGTTTGTTAAAAATAACATTTTAAAATTTAATCCTTTGTAATTTGTTTAGGTTTTAGCTTTTTTTACCATATATATATATATATATATATATATATATATTTAGCCACTTAATAATTTAGTGTTGAAAATTCAAAAAAAAATTAATTTAAATTAATTTGTTATCTTTAATTATTTTTTGGTGAAAATAAATATCAAGAATTTAAAATAATGTAAAATATGTAATTCCCTTATCTGTTATCGTTCTGTAAAATGAATACCAACGATAGAAAAGATTACCATCTTAATGATAATAAACACTATGTTACAAAAAAATTAAAACACTATGGACTTTTGCCTAAACAACTAGCAGAATTGTACAGAGTAAGTCTTACAACAATTTATTGTGTTTTGAATAAACAAAAACCAAGAAACTATGATAATCTTGGAAGAAAAAGAAAAACAAGTAAGACCGATGATCAAAAAATGTTAATAGAATTTTAAAAAAATTATAACAAGCCTATTTTGAATATTGTAAAAGATATTATTTATTATATATATATTATACAAAACCCTTTTGCTTTAAGAATAAGCAATAAGACAACAATTACGGCAAAACAACAACAATAACAAAGTCTCGTTGGCATTAAATATTTTGCAAATCGAAGATTGCGCTTTCTTTCAGCTTTTACTCAACCTTGTCATCTGGTAACTTTGCCATCCAGAAACGTTGTTGCTTGTCGGAATGACGTCATCTTTCATTGTTTCCGCAGCAGTATAAATGTTTACAGAGGCCAGGTTGCCAACCTTGCGCTCAAAGCCTCCTACTTTATCCAGGCTTGGGACTGGCTAGATTAATTATTTCTAATCCAAACTAAAGGAGTTGTAAAAGATAATTTAAAAGAATTTAGTTATTCAATGGTGAGAAACCGTGCAAGAGAATTTGGTTTAACACGTGAATCATCAATAGTTAAACTATTTATTAATAAAAAACAAAAAAAATGTAGATTTATGTTTTGTAACAAATGGATTGAACAAAGATTGTCTTTTTGGCGCTTTGTATATTTTGCTAATAAAACAATTATTGGGGATAAACCATTTGGATACAAGAATAAAGTTCTATGCGGGCCTAATTTTCAAAAACATTTACTTCCGGTAGCTAGAAAAAAAAGCCCACCTTCTACAAGTGATGTGTTGGCTTGGTATTAAGTATAATGAACCTATCAAATGGAGAATTATATCCGGTATTTTAGATAGCGAAACATTTGTTTTATTAATAAAGAAAGTTTTTTATAATAAAATGCAAAACAATCACACCGGGCTTACTAATGTTTTTCAGGACAATGCTCTATGTCATACGTCCAAAAAGGTAATGTCATATTTACCTAGGTTTACTTTATTTGTTTTATATTTACATTTAGACATTAAAAAGGCTAAAAATAAAAATAAAAATTTTAAATTTAATTATCACCTAACGGTCCAGACATAAATGTTATTGAAAATTTCTTAAGTATGCTAAAGCGCAACATCAATAAGCATACTGAAATTGAGGATTTATGTGAACGTATTCGGTTTGTTGTTCAATACGAGATAAAACAAAAATATATCAACACTTTCATCAACAGCATTCCAAACCGTCTTGATTAAGTGATTAAAAAAAGGCGATCACATGAATTATTAAACAATTTGTTCTTTATTATTCAATTAATCATTTGGTAACTGAAAATATTCCATGTGTTCTGTGTTTTTTTATATTTGACGTTATATTTTATATTAATAATTTTGCCAGATTTGTAATTTTGAACAAGTTTAACTTTTATACAATTATTTTTTATAATAACAATAGATATTAATAATATTGTAATTGTATTTTATCTATTTTGAAATATGTGATTGCTACAGATGTTTTACTTAAATAAGTACGTTTTCAACACTAATTAGCTTAGGAGTTGTATATATATATATATATATATATAGGCTATGTTCAGTTATTAAAATAATTAATTTTGTTTATATTTGTACGCTTAAATTAAATAACAACAAAATGAACAACTCAACATATAACCTTAATCAATAGCGTTATTACAAAATCAATAATGACAATTAGGAAATCAACAATTAAAAAATAATTTAAAAAACACACTATGCATTTGTTCAAACAAAGTGGCTAATGTGATTATATGTTATTAATTGATTTATTTATAAACATTATTTGCTACAAAAACGTATTGTGAAATTTGATGAATGTTAGAACATTTTAAATATAACTTAATGTTGTGAATATTTTCTAGTATTATGACATGTTTTGTCTTCGAAATAAGTAATAATATTCTAACGCTCACTAAATCCTCTTATCTACAAGTTGGTACAATTGTTATTTTTGTTTTTGTATTCGTAATGTTGTATAAAAAACAAAAATGTTTTATTTGTATAGTAGCTGATAACAACTTTAACATAGAGTTACATTTTTGTAAATCCTTCACTAGTTGATTATTTAAATTAAAGCATTTGTACACAGGCACAACTAATAGTTCTAGATTTTGACCATGTTCAGAATATTAAAAAAATTGAAAATTAATTAAGGTAAATGAAAATTACACAACACATGTATTGTATATTTGCAAAAAACACATTGATTTTGATTATCATAAAATATATTTTTTATAATAAAAAAACTGTTTTTTTTTAAATATTAAGCAAATAGTTGTAAACTTTAAATAAAATTTAATGTTAATGTAAACATTGATACATATCAATAGTTTTATTTCAAAAGACTAAACATTGTTTCTATTTCAATTTATTAAAAAATTTAATAAATTGTCTACAACTAATTGAATTAATATACATTTTAATATAAGTAAACGTTTTGACGAGTTTCTAATATTTGCAATTATTTTATAGCTGTTATTTAAATATTTTTTTTATTAAAAAACTTAATTTAAAGAAAAACGAAAAACGGCATTAAATACCAAACAAAGAATTTAATCGTTTATCCATGAGGAAGGTGCACTATAATTTCGATGCTATTTTGGCACAACTTGTAACATGTATAGCGTAAATAAAGCATTTTTAATACAAAATATTTATTTATTCTATAACAATAAATATTTAAAACATTCAGTTTTTTTACAAAGATATTTATTAAAATTAAAATTATGCAGTTAAATTTTGTACATTGAAACACTTTTGAATTGAATATGAATAAACATTAATTTAACTCTTGACTGGAACTGTCGGCATACCAGATGCGTTATTTTACAAAATACTCAACTAAATAAATATATGTTGCGTGTCTCAAATACACTATTGTTCAATACGTTTGAAAAAAATGGAATATTTTAAAATTGGAAATGCTATAATACTTTTAATTTAATAATTTTATTTAATTAAGGATTTTTGTAGCCATAGCAATAAGTAGTATTTATAAGAAAAGACAATAGACACTTTGTGCATAGTTTTAATTGGCAATAATTAGCTTTCTAAAAAAAATAAAGTAAATAATTAATTTCTATTTTTTAAAAAGCAATTTAGTTAATACCAATAGTATTTAATAAAATAAAAAATATTTAAAATAAATAACAAATAAAACGTGGCTGAACATATGCACAAAGCAGTGTTAAATAACTAAATCCTAACAATGTTTGTAAAATTTATAAAGAGGAGTTTTTAACTAAAAGTTCATGTATAGAATTATAAAAAATATGTTTTAAATGTACACATATTTTTGTTATTTTTAATTCTTATAAAGTTGAATCAAGTAATCAAGTATTTATTATATCAAAAATGCAAACCATCAAGTGATGCTTAATTAAATTTTAATGTAAATTATATAAATATAAATAAGTTCCGTTAAATAGATTAAATGTAGGTTTTGTTAAAAGTGATTTAAAACTATATCATTATTACTTACGAGTTGGTATAACATCTGAAATAATGTTTTTTTACTGTTTACAAATTTTAAAAACATGCATAGATAATATGGTCCATTAACTTGAGTATTGTTCCGCAAATGATTAATATTTAGTATCTAAGCCAATAACCATAAATAATAAATAATAATAATAAAATAACAAACAGATTTTCCTAAATAAAATCAATTTAAGTATATTTTGATCATCGTTTCACATTTTCCAACTGACGTTTGAGTAAGCTAAAATTAAAATAACTTAAAGTTTATTAGAATTTCTACTGAAAATATGTAAAAATAGCCAAATCGCGTTATCAATAATAAAAAATGATAAAATTCGATAATATTACAACTTAAATAGTCACTAATTGTTTTTGTTCAGGTACGAAGAATGCGAAGTGTGTGTTGTTCTATAACCATTCAGAACTTTTTAATTTTAATTGCGAGTAAATTAGAACTTTGGACAAGTGTGCCCTAACATAGAATAACGTTCTTTTAGGGGTTGTGTTAGAATAACTAATGTTTGTAAGTTTATCCAAAGAATTAAGATATTGAGAGCTTAAGCTTGTTTTTTATTAAAATTGCAATTTTTTTGTAGTTTAATTGTTAAAATGTTGTACAAAAAATTATTTTAGTACGTGGAAATTTAACACAAATAATGGTGTTTAAATTTTGCTCAAGATTTTTAGCAACATAACTACATGTGCCACACAAACATTTTATAATTGTATTCTATAAAAATTAAAATAATTATTAGATAAACATTATTTGTACATATACAGATTATATGTGATCGTACTGAAGTATTGAATCTACTATATATAAGCGTATATCAATTACACGACAAACTTGATAAACACAATGTTATTAAACTATTTAAAGTAGAACGTCTTATCTAAAATCACCATGAGTCTAAAATGTCACTTGAATGTTTAGTAAAAAATATTTTATCAATACTTTTTACAATTATCATTATTCTTATTCTTATTTTTATTCTTCTTCTTCTTATTCTTATTATTAATATTTTTATTATTATTATTATTAGTAGTAGTGGTATTATTATTGTTATTATTATTATCAATGTATTTATTATTTCAGATATTTTGTGTGAATATTGAAAACATAAAAATGGTTTCAAATTGTGAATTAATTATTGTATTTGACAAAACAGTTTTCATATTTGTACATAAAATTGATTAAAACAATACACACAAATGAATTTTAATGTAGAATATTTAAATCAATTAATTAACTTGTAATGAACTTGTAAATTAATGCAGAAAATTTTTAAAATACGATGAACTTTAATTCAAAATGGCTTTATATTAAACAAGTTTAACATTTATTTAATTGTAAATAGAAACTTTGTTCTCATGACACAATTTATAAAGAACAAGAAAGTATTATGCTCAGTAAAATTCGTTAAATACTACTACGAACTACACAAAAAAACCGGGTACAAACGTCAATAAAAAATAGCCAGTTTATTTAAAATTGCCATTAAAGGGGATTGTGTTATTAATTTTTTAAAATTCTTGCTAAAGACAGCAATAAACAAAATCTTTCTACCGATTCAAATAAGAATGTTAAACACTACCAAAGGTTTCCTTTTGGCAAACATTAAAATAACTAAAGCAACATTTGTCGTCTCACATTGCATTTATCAGTTTATTTGCAGTTGCAGTAACAAGTATATTGATCGGACAATACGTTCTTTAGATAATTGGGTTGAGAAACGCATTCCCAATTGGATTAATAATAAGTCAGACAGAAGTGAACACTTATGCACTAGTGCAAGTTATATACCGCAAACTAAAAATTTAATCGACTTCAAAAATTGTTTTAAATTGTTGATTAATTCTCAAGCTTCCAGTATGTTGAAAATTTTTGAATATGTTTATATTCACACATTGGAACTTAGTTTGTGGGCACAAAAACAGATCTTCTCTACATTAAACCTAGTTTGATTGTAATATGTGCTTGTGTATGTTGGTGAGTTGTATTAACTTAAATGTTAATTATAACCCCCCCCCTTTTTGTACATATGTACAGATATTTTATGTTTGTAACTGATGAAAATATACGAAATGAATTTTTCGCACAGTTAACGTCTTCTAATATTTTCATTTAATCTTACCTTTATATTTTTAGAATAGAAAAATTATAGATTTAATACATGTGTAAAGTCTTTGTTTTGTATTAACATTACAATCATTTTAATAATGGCATTTTGTAACATTATCATTTTTAGTATACTATCATTATTTTTATCGTTATTCTTATTATATCATTACTATTTTTCTTATTATTATTATCAGTATTATTATTATTATCATTTTTATTATTATCACTATACTATCATTATTATTATATTATTATTCTTATTATCATCATTATTGTTATATTATTATTATACTATTATTATTATTTTTATACAATCACTATTATTATTATTATTATTTATTATTATTATTATTATTATTATTATTATTATTATTATTATTATTATTATTATTATTACTATTATTATTATTTTGAATTCGTTAATATTATGTTTCTACATAAACTTTACAAAATGTAAAAAGTTTGCAAACAAATTAAAAATGAATGATAAACTTTAAGTTGGTAAATATTCTAATCATGTTAAATGTAAAACAATTTTATAGTGAGTAATTAATAAAATAGTAATTTAAAGTAGAGTAAAATAATTTATTAATTGTTTGCACAATACAGAAATTTACTTTATTTTTACACAGTTAAAAAATTTCAATTTTAAGTAAAGTCGTTATTCTAAATCAATTTTACTTCATAATAGTTAACATTTTAATAATATTCATTTGTGGTAACATTTGTATTAATCATAAATTTGTTTTAATAATTTTAAATTGGAGAATATGTAATTAATTATACATTTATTTATAATTTTGTTTAATAAAATATAAAATTTACTGTGACCTATCAGATAACACGTGACTATTTTTCAAATTAAGTACTTAATACTTTGACATTTTCAAAAATGTAATCAATAAAATTGTATTATTTAAATTTAGCAGTAAGAAACAAGTTAAGAAATATTATAATTAATAGTAATAATAATATTATTATTACTGTTTTTTTAAAAGTAGCATGTGCTAAGACAATTGTTTCTTATAAGTCAACTAGTGTTGCTACGGCGTGTACTCAATTTCACATTGTATTGATTTCGATTTTTAACCAACACTTTGTACCAGTTACCAATTTTCCTATTACTATTTCAAGGTTTCAATTAAAATGTTTACGAATTTGTTTAATTTAGGTAAAACTAAAAGGTGATGGATGTTTATTTCTGATAATAATGATAATAATAATAAATACTATTTATTATTATGACTATTATTATTATTATTGTTATTATTACTATTATTATTATTATTATTATTGTTACTATTACTATTTTTATTATTATTATTATTATTGTTAACAGAAGTACTATATGTAGTAGTAACTTTATTAATCGTGGTAATAGTAGCTTATTTAACAATTTAATTTATTTATAAGTAATCTAAAATTTGAATATTGTAATATAATAAAGTTATATATTTTCCTACTATTCAATTTATTTCTACTGACCTTTAGCTATTTTTTTAAAAACATTATATATGTATATATCCATTTATACTATTATTTTTTAAATGAGATTAACATATTTATTTTTATTGTGGTAAAATATGTTTTTAATAAACCACATGTGTATACGTTTAAGTTTTATTGATTTACATTTGAAATTCCACATAAAAAATTTAATTACATCAGTTACATATTTATATAAATGTTATATACATCCTAATCTATTTATGGGTAATACATTTGAAATGGTTCAGTCTAATTATATAAATAAACAATTTTTATTGTTTACACACATATTGAAAACCCAAATTACTGTTTAAATTGAAGCGCTTTATTTTTAAAATTGTTCATTTTAATTATACATAAACGTGATTTCAAAATGTTGGTAAACATTGTAAACCAAATGTTTCAAGGACTTTTTCAACAATTTCATTTCCGGTAGTGTTGTGCAAAATATATATTGGAATTTACATTTAAATTTAGAAAAAGTGAAATAATTTAATGCATTTCCTATTGTAGTTTAATTACTATAACATTAACATTTTCATTTTATTTACTTACTTAAACATGTGAATTATAATTTTAACTAATTTACATACTTTGTTGTATAACTATGTATGGACTAGTATTTCTTAAAAATAAAAATATTTTAATTTATGACCTAATTATAATAAAACGTTTATTTAATTATTGTGTATAATAAAATTTTAATGTGCATGTAACTTGTGACCTACAATAAAAAATACGGTTCTAATATTTTTGTTATTTCCTTAATTTATTAAAATTATTATTTGAACTAATTGAATAAACTTTATAGCAGTAAACTCCTTTCTTATAAAGATTTATTGATAACATTTTATAATATTAATATACATATTTATTTGTAATATAAGTATTTGTATATAAGTATTGGTCTGACACCAGATAGAGTGTGAGTTCAAGTTTGTATGTGCGTAAAACTTGAAAGGTATTCACTGTTGATAATTTCAAACAAGGATAGAACAGCTGTACAGTGCTCCTGGTTGACTTAAACCAAATGAATCTAACAATTCTAATAATTTATCCTTAAAAATCCATAAATAAAAATTAATTATTGTTAAAATATACTTTGAATTTTTTTATTGCAAAAATAAGAATGTACAATTTTTACTGTTATTTATTTTATTTTTGCTTTATTGAATTAAATTTGACTGAATTTTGTTTATTTTCTGTTTTGAAACTAGGCAGTTTGTGCTTGTACAAACAATCGACAAACACTGACATTCGTTTTATCTCCTGTCGCAATACCTACGTTTAGTAAGTAAATAAAATATTTAAAAGAAATAGAAAAAATAATGTATTGCAAGTCCTCCTATTTGTAATATTTAATCCAAAAACAGTTTTCCAATTTGCTTTTATCTAAAGAATACATTTTATTAATTATTTTAGTTATAAAACAGTGAAATTCATTTCTACATAATTGTAAATTTTTGAAATTTAAAAATTATAGCGTTTTTATTACAATTTTGAAATGCAAATATGAAATAAAATTTAAAATATTTAAAAAGTTGGTTTAATTTAATTATTCTCTAATTAAAAAATATTAATAATTAAAAAATTGAGTATATTATAGAAACTTAATTAAATATAAAAACGTAACTTTGAATACTAATTTGTTTTAATTAGCAATCGAGTTTTGGGTGCATAGAGTGTTAAAAAAACGTTTAACAAAAGTATTCAAACCAAACCATTATCTAAATCTTACTTCAAGACATGCTGTCAATAGTCAAAATCTTAAGAGAAAACGAAAATAAAAAAACAAAATAACAAATACAGTTGAATATTCTAATTATTATATGACACTTTTAAATTTAATGCACACATATCAGAATTACAATGTTGTACTCTATATAACAAAACATAAATTTTGTGTTGCATACAGAGGTGAATTTAAAATTAAACCTAAGTTCGATTATAATTTATAACTGTAATTATCCGTCTAACAGAAGTTAATAATAATTACTATAATTGCATTTTATCATTATTATTTAGTTAATCCTACAGTTCTAATATTATCACTAAAGCGTATACTTTCAAAATCCAATTGAAATAATTTAATTAATTATTTTTAATATCACATTTGTAATAAATTACAAAAGACTTTCATTTACAAGTATAAATAGAGTTAGTGCACGTTAGAATATTTTATTACAAGCGCACTTACCATAATTTAATACACAAAAAACCTTTTGTTGTTAACAAATTAAAACACAGACTTTTAAAACACTGCATAACACTACAAAGTTTACAAAAGTTACAAAAGCAAAAAAACTTTATAATATATCAAGATTGTTAAAACACAAATATAAAAATTTTTTATAAATATTTTTAATAGTTAAACAATAAAATAATTACTGAAATGTGGTCTAATTGTAAATATTGAAAAGATGCATGATCATGATCTAAACAAGTGTACAAAATATTTTGACAATTGTAAGTTTTAAATAATTTTATGTAAAAGCTTTTATATTTACATATTATTAAAAAAGAATTTTAAAATGATGTTTAAATATATTATGTTTTACTCTTTAAATAGTGGAATTCTTAAAATAACAAACAATTTATTCAATCGATCATAATTTGTGTTTAAATGTTAAACAAATGTGTATTAATATGTTAATTATATATATATATATATATATATATATATATATATATATATATAAATTAACACTTTAGCATTACTAGGTTGTATGGATTTAAAATATTTAATTTTGACTGCATTAAAAATAAATTAATTGAAATAAATTTAAAAAAGCAATTTTAGTTGTTTGACAGCCCTATTTATTTGACATTTGTAAATATTGTATTACCATTAAATTTATTAAATAACGGTTAAAATTTTAGTCAATTTACTTAAAATATTATTATTATTATTATTATTATTATTACTATTATAACTATTATTATTTATAATTTTAACGTTTCACATATATGACGTTATTCAAAATTAAAATTGCACAATAACATACCTTAAATATGAATATTGCTACTCAACATTGAATTGTGTTGCAAGTTTGTAAAACTTTACTACCATATCACTTAATAAAAGTACATAATATGCAATGTGCATATTGCTTGAATATACATCAGTGTTTCATAGTGTACATACGCAAAAATTAAAATATTGTTTAACAAAACTAAACACCCACAAACACCTAATCAATTTGATGCACTACTATTTAAAAAGGAAAACTAAATTGCACATATTAATTTAAACAAATAAAGGTTAACTAATAATAAGCTGTTCCATTATTTATTTTTTACACGTAGCTTTGCTTCAATTTGTTTTACATTGCTGTCTATTAAATATACTAATAACGTGGTATATTCAAAAAAATATTTTAATAATAATCTAAATAATTTTAAATGGTTAGTTAATAATATTATAATATAAGACTTTCATTAACTTTCTAAGTTTCAGCATACGCAGCCGCATATAATGATAATAATAATAATAATAATAATAATAATAATAATCTGTTAAAATACATTGTAGTGTACTGTACTGAATTACTATATATGCTTTTACACAAAAAATGTTATAGAACATAATTAACTTAAAACTTTTAATAAAATTTAAGTTAAACATGTTTTACTATTTTTTATTACTACCTTATTATTATTACAAATAGTAGTGTCCTTATTACTTAAATTCATTATTATTATTACTATTATTATTATTATTATTATTACTATTATTAAACCTCGTTATGCTTATTGCAATATAGAAACGTAACAATTATCACATATTACTGTAATCTAATCAATGTTTTCTAATAAATTTCTACAATTATTTTATTTTTTCTACCAATTTTGCTAATTATGATTAGGCCAATAACATTATATTCTTTCTTCTATTGTCTGTTGCAAAATATTTTGTGATAAAACTTTATTATATAGCCATTGTGGTTTATTAGTACAGAGGTTTACTTAGAGTTGTTGAAGTATGAGTAAGGGTGTTACAACCGACAAATTTGTAAGGTTACTTTAGACGTTGTAAGATTTCCACTTTATAAAAAATGTTTGCCGTAAAAATACAAACAGTAACAAATAGCTAAAATAATAATAAAAATAAAATATATATTCAAATTCTGTTGAGTTTGTAAACCATTAATAAAAGCTATAAAATTATATAATATTTTATTTATATTTTATAATTAATTTACTATATGTATATTGCACAAAAAATCATTAACTTAATAAAGTTTATTCAATTAAATATTTTTCTCAGATTTTGATGAACTAGTTTATATTTTATGACTTTTATAGTATTTTGTTATATTTATGATCAGTTTTATAGTGTTATAGTAAATTTTGGTTGTATACACGTAAAGTTTAATTTTGTAAAAGTGAAATATTTTTGGTTTACAAAAACTTATATAACTTATTTGTACATCTTAAACGTCTGATTTAGTTTAAAATAAAATTTTTCTTAGTGTTTTAATATATACAATAGCCAATAAATCTGAATCGATCTTATTTAAAAAAAAGGTTTTTAGAATAAATTATTGCTTATTTTTAAAATAACAAAATATTTTCACCCGTAAGGATTTGATTGATGTGCCATATTTTTTTAAAAATTATATGACGTCGATGGTAATGCGATGCATAAACTTTATTTATTACTAGTTACATTTTTTTTAATATAAAAATATTAAATTTGTTTATAAAAATAATTAATAAAAAATGCTGTTTAATTTTAGTACATTTTATTTTTAAACATGTTTTTAAAAATAAAATAAATGCTCACATATACACATAAAAATGTACATTATATTCTCAAATCGTTAATAATGATTCTATTTTAAAAATAATTTAATACAAAAAAATTAAAACAATTTATTTTGTAATAAACTGTAAAAAATATGTAAGTTCAGCACATTTCCAATTTTTATTTTAAGATGGATTTTTATACATTTACCTCTTTTTTCCTCACTTTATATGTATGTTTATTAAAGGGTAACTGTTGTTATTTGGAATCTGTCTAAAATAAAATTATTCAAATTTTTTATATAAATGGTGTAAATGTCTATAGAATTGTTATATGTATAACATAAGCGTGCCAAGTGTGTAAAAAAATTTTATGGATTAAATATTTTTACATCATTTACATAGTTCTATAAGCAGAAAGTGTGTTTATTTTGTTTATATAAAATTAAATAAAATTTGAAAAATAAATTTAAAATAAACAAAGAAAATGTACAAATTTGTGATATTGGATTTTCGAAAAATGGATAAAATTGCTAAATTTAATTTAAAAATCTTTTGTAATATATATTTTATTAAGCTGTAAACAAAGATTGCTCTAAGTGTAGTTTTGTAAAAGGTATAGAAATTGTTTTTTATAGTTTGAGAAGAATACAAATTTCAAAAATGTATGTGCCGATTTTACAAATTTTAAATTGAACATTTCAGAGTCATGTATGATGTAGATTTTGTTAAAAATTACAAATATTTTGGAAAATTAGTTGCATACGTGTCTTGTCTACATAATTCTTGTAATGAAATATCTGAAGTTACTAAAATGAATGTATACTAACCATTGTTTAAATTGTAAGAAATTTACAAAACTTTTAACAAATTCTTTAATTGTTATTTTAGCAAAATGCATGCAGAATACATGTTAGAATTGGTAGTCTGTTTTTTATAATAACTTGCTTTTTACTACAAAACATCAAAACAACAACAAAGTCTTGTTGGCATTAAAGATTCTGCAATTCAAAGATTTACCTTCTTTGCTTTTACTCAACCCTATCATCTGTGTAGCTCTGTCATCCAGATACATGAAGTCACTTCTTTGCCGTTGTTTGTCGGAATGGCCTCCTCTTATTGTTTCCGTAGCAGTAAAGATTTTTTACAGAAGTCAAGTTGCTAATACCTTGCGCTCAAACCCTCCTCCTTTATCCAGGCTTGGGACTAGCTAGATTGAGTCATTTCAATAAGTATTACATAAATCTAAAATAAGTAACAATTGCTTGACATTGTCAAATATTTAGTGGATCAATATAGGATTTTGTTATGTTTACCACTGTATATATATATATATATATATATATATATATATATATATATAGGGGGGAGTTAAAATGGGCTCTGTCAAAATTAACTTATTGAAATTGATTGATTTTCCTCACATCACTTAAGCATATTAGGCACATCAACTTTTTGCAATGTTAATAATTAAAACAATAAAAATATTTTTTTATAACAAATCGTATTACAAAATTTTTTCTTAAACAAAAACCCAGAATTTACGCACTTTGACAACATAGAAATATTACTATATTATTTGCTTAAAGATAAATTATATTATAAATTATATACATATATTCAAGATAGACATCAGCAAATTTACAAAGTAAGTATTTTAACGGCTAATCATAATTTTTTATAATATCTTTTAAACGATTCGGATAGAAATCGACCAAATTATTAATATAGTCTTGTGAAATTTTATTTTTTATGACATAATCAAATTTTTGTCTAAATGTGTCATGCTTTTCCATTCAACTTACATCTTGTTTAACATAAGTAAAAAAATTCAATTGTAATGATGCAGATCCAGTTCCTGCTGTCCTTGGATGTGTATTATCTTTTAAAAATCTGCATACAGTCCTTGTATTTATTCCAAATAAATCTGATTAATAGTTATTCCAAAATTATAATTTTTTATTTGTTCGTAATTTTTAGCAGTTTAAAAAAGCTTCTTTTATTTAGACTCATTGTAATTAACAGCTGTAAGTGTTTAAAATTGTGCCAAGTTCAAGGGGTGAACTTAAAATTTTGATAGGTTAATAAAACAAATATGGACAATCAAGTATTTAAGTTTTCTTTAATCTTTTTATACCATAACTAATGTTAAATTTTATATACACACAGAATTTAAAAGCTAATTAATTTTCTTTAAATAAAATGTATGCAGTAACGTGTGCAAGTTTATGTAAACACTTGTAAAATTAAGTAAAGAGATAATAATTTTCTTTGAAATTATTATTGCTTAATTGTTTTATGTTATTAATTTAATATGTATATAATTTTTAGTGTAATTATTACCATTTACCCATTTTTTTAGCACCCACAATCCTCAATTTTGTAGTTGATGACATCTTTGATAAAGTGTCCCGGTCATTTGAGGTCGCAAGATAGCGGATCTTCAATATGCAGACAATGCGGTTTTTATGGCAAAAAGCAAAAAAAATTAGCAAAATGCGGTTGAACTTACTCAAACAGCCTCAGAAAAATACGGTTTATATATTAATACTAAAAAACAGTGGTTTTAGCAAACGTCCCCTTTAGAAATCCAATCACTCTCAGTGGTAGCCTACTCCCTGTGGTTGATGAATTTATGTACCTAGGCTCGGTCATAGATAATAAAGAATCCAGCTCTTCAGAAATTTGGCGTCGTATTTGCCTTTCTGTTGCAATCTTTGGGCGTTTAAGTAAACCTTTATAAAACAAAAGTAATATTTTTATTAGCACGCAAACACAATCCTTTTATTTATGTTAAAACCCCTCGTCTAAATAAATTACTTAATTGGGTGTCCGTTTGTTTACCCTATACAGCCAGGAAAGATCATTGGAGGGGTATTAATCAGAATGTAAATAACATTTAATGTTAGCTTATTTCAAGTGTCGTTCATTAAGTACACATTGCAAAAGTTAATGTTTTTGCAGTCATTTTGGTATTTGGATTACCCTGGGTGATAATAACCGGTAGGGGATGTTTATCCCCAATGATAATGATGATGATGATAATTTACCCATTTGAAAGCTATTTATTCAAAAACTTGAAAACACTTAAATATTTATAATTATAAAAAACTTAAAAAACAATTAAATTCAGATATTGATGGCCTATATTATTTTAGCATAATTACTTTGTTGAAACATATATATCTCTTAGTCTTAAATAAGAAACATTAAAAATTAAGAGTTTATTGACAAGTACCATTTTGACACTATATATATATATATATATATATATATATATATATATATATATATATATATATATATATATATATATATAACATTAAACATATAAGGCATTGGACATATGATTATCTTAGAAATAATGTGTCAAAAGTATTTATAAACTCTTTATTATTTTATTCTATGTTGATAATAATACAACTACAATCCTATTATTAGTAATAATAATAATAATCGTAGTATTAGAACATATTTTATGTGTAATAAAATTGTAAAACAATTAATAAATGCTTTCAAGATATTTAGAGAGTAATGTAACTACAATAAATTCTATTTAGCATTTATTATTTAATAAAACTTTCAATTTATGTAAATAAAATATTTAAAATATTAAAATACTAACTAACAGTATTTAAATTATGATAAATTTTAAAATCAACTATTAAAAGTAAAGCTGTTAAAAAACGTTTTCTTTTATACCTAAAAAACCTTTTAAACTTTTTAAAAAAATTTTAATATTGAATAAATGACCTTACATTTGCATTAAAAAATTTTAATGCTTACAATTTTATACAAAAGAAAAATATCTTAAAATGTTTAGCATAAATCTTATAAATAAATATATTATACCACACCTATATATATACAAATAATTGACACATTGTTGTTTACTTTAATTAGTATTATTGTATTCTGTTACATCTATTAGCATTTAGGGCCGTAACAAATATTCTATACTGTAATCGATCTTAAATGAGTTTTTTTTATTGCACTTCTATGTTTAACCCAAAAACAACAATCCGTTTTTTAATGTTTATATTCCTTTTAGGTAAGTACATTCATTTTCAAAATATGCACACATTTCTGTTTTACTGTCTTCTGACATTTTAAAATTCAATTTCGATTTTTTGTAGTATTTAAAAAACTCACTTTTAAATCGGTTGTTTTTGCATAATGACTGCTAATCTATATTTATACCTTCCACAATTAAGATTAATCTTTTTTATTGGAAAAATGTATTATTGTTTATTTTTATCATTTTAAAATAGTTTCAGTAAATTAAATATTTCATATAAATCATTAGTCTAAATAAATATTTTCGCATTATTAAAAAAACGGCAAGAATGTTTGTTTTTTGAAAAAAAATTGGATTTAGACATATTCATTATTTAATAACAATTGCGTGTTATTATATATTATTTACGTATAAATACGTTTTATATTGTAAATTAATTTATTTTCTATTCAAACTCAATAAATTTTACAACTTTTGTAAAAACATTTACTTGTATTTCGTGTATTACACATTCACATCACAAGTATTTTTTATTTTCTGAAGAATTGTTTTTAAATTTAAAAAAATAACATTTTATTGTAATAAAAAATACTATTAATAATAATAATAATATAAGTAATATTAGAAATTAAAATGGTTTATTCTGATAACATTTAATAATGTTAAAATTTTTTAAAATAACAAAAAATATTTTTACATTACAAAAAATTATTTTCTGTAAACAATTTTTCAACTGCTATGATAATAAATGCTGGATTTATTTAACATCTAGATCTTTAATTATATTGTTTTAAAAATTTAAAATACTTAAATGTTTAATTTATTTATAAGATTAATTAATTTTTTATTTATATTTTTCATTTTAAAATAAATATTTGTGTAAAAAACAAGAAGTTTTACATTATACATTTAATATTCTTGAAACATATTACTGAGAATGTAGTTGTCTATATTAAGCAACAAGTTAAAACAAAAATTACAGAAGATATAAACTGTAAGTTGAATTTATTTTGTATATTTTCTTTATACACAAGCATATAAAATGATAGTACATATATTTATAAAATATAATGTGATTAGTGCGTTGACTTTAGATTTACTCTATCGAACTACAGTGCGTTTGGTTAATTAGTTAATATTTTAATTCGTTTTGTTTCTGGATGGGTGTATAACAAGAAATGAATATTTTAAATTCATAACTAATTAATAAAACGTTTAATTTAAAAATAATAAACTGTGACAGACATACCCTATCTAAATAACATGTATAACATCACATTTAAATATACACGTAATTAACAATAGCAAAAACTATTTTTCTAAAACTAATGTAATTAAGTAATTTTTAAACATAACAGAAAGAAAAAGGACTAATATATATAAAAATTTTATTCAAAAATTCCATAATACGATTAAATTAGCACTTTTTGTATTGCAATTAGAATTGTTCAGTTTATATATTTTAGGACACGTGAAATTAGCAATCTCAAATAAATGGAATTAGAACATTTTGTTTACACATGTAGGTCTATCAAAATACCTGCTCAAAACAATTTTCAATAGAAACAACTTTTGTTACTGATCTAAAAACCAATGTGAATTACAGGATATAATAGTAAAATATAGTTTATTTAACCAATTTGCACATATTTTGTTTATCAAATAGCATTTAAATCTATTATTCTTTTAAATATTTATATCTACATGTATGCATAGATATTATTGCGATTAAAAATTTAATAATTGTTTTCAATTTATGTAGACAAACATCCATTAAGCACGAAACAATAGTAAAACATATTTTAATAAAGCTTTGTTTAAAAACATTAATTAATTAACACCATGGCAACGAAATGTTTACACATAGATTTAATAAAACAACATTTGGAGAATAGTAAATTAAACAATAAAAGTTATTAGTTAGTAAAACTGTAGTAAAATTTTATTTGAAGAATAACAATATTGTATTTAAATATAAATTTAATTTTGATGAATTATAGAATATATAGTGGTAAACTCTGTATATTCGAGCTTTTTTATATAAAATTTGTCAATTAAATGTAAGCATATATATATGTTGAATATTTAAATGCAAATTGTAATTAGAGTTAATAATTATAATAACTGTTTATATATATATATATATATATATATATATATATATATATATATATACATATAATTTTATCATTTGATATGCATGTAAATAATACCAATAATTAACAGTGGTACTTGTATACTTTTGTAAGCGAAATAACAGACATTTTCTAAGTTAGCTAAATAGCATCGCATTTTGCCTCTATCTTCGTTGGGCAAAGGTTTAAATATTGCTTCATATTTTGTAATTTTACTTTAATTATTTCACACAATATGTGTTGTTTTATTTAAAGAAGACATTTCTATTTTTTAAATCTATTTCTTTTCAAACTATAATAATAATAATTATTATTATTATTACTATTATTATATAATTATAATACTGTGTATGTACATAATTATATAATGTAATTAAGCAATTAGATACTATTAGATAATAATTTGTTTAATGTTTTGTTTAAAAAATTATTTAACAGTTTTTGTAATTAGATTTAATCTTATTACGCATAATAAAATATTTATTAATTTTATTGTAACTGAAACAGTTTAATTAAGCCTTTGTGTAACTTGAAGTGGTACAAACAAATTGTTACATCATTTATTTGACGAAATATTTTTAACTTAAACGTCAGTGTGGACATTATTGGTCTCAAAATTTTATTACATAAAAAATTTTTAAATGCATTTTAATGATTGTAAACAATAAAAAATCTACAAATATCAATTATCTCTAGTTAAAAAATTCAAAAGCTTTTGGAAACCTTAACACCATTATATAAATGCTGTTTCTTAAGTAATAATTGCAACCACTAGTTTTACATTTATTATTTTAAGAATATTGACTTACAATATAAATTAATTAAAACAAATGTTTAAACTACTTTGTTAACAAAAAATGTATTAAAATGTTTGCTGTCATACCAACCAAATATGTAAATATAAAATGCAATGTTTGCTTGGTAAGTTTGAAAAATATATATATATATATATATATATACATATAATGTATTAATAATAATTGTTATACTATTAGCAGTATATTATTATCAATAAAATTCTATAGTATATCTGCTAAAAATGTTTTTTTTTAATTTAAACAAAAAGATATTATCTACTTTTTGTCGACATTTGAAAATATTCAAATCTATTTAATTTACCTGACGTAACAAATACAATTAAAAAATTAACATATTATATAAAAATAATAATAATACATTACAATTAACTTTTTAGACAAAAAATAATAAAAATATTTGCTAATATTAAATGTATTATATATATATATATATATATATATATATATATATATATATATATATAATATATATATATATATATATATATATATTATATATATATATATATATATATATATATATATATATATATATAATGCATTCTTGAAATCATTTTTGCTTTAAGATGAAATATGATTGTACAAACATTTTTTACTATGCTTAATGCATTTTGTTTAGATTAAAATTTTACATATATATATATAGTATTATTTATAGTTTTAACTATAAAAATAGAATATAATTCTCTTTTTGTTTTATAACCTTACTTTATTTATATATTAATAAAAACAGACAGTTTACCTACGTCCAATGAATGATTCATTTTATTTTTATATTTTAATTTAAATTGACGAAATGTTTATATATATATATATATATATCTTTTCACAAACACTAATTTACTAATTTTTTTTTGCTATTATCTATGGTTACTACTTTGAATGTTTTACGAAAAACATGCCTTTCAACGGTGGATATTTTGGAAAAGCAGAACGTAAGCCCGCAATTTACAGTCAACTTTACCGTAGTTAGTCTCAAATCCGGTTAAAGAAGCGGGAATATTTGAGGGCCGTGATTAGCAACCTGGTCTTTGTTAAAAAGTATTGCTAAAGAAACAACAAAAAGACACCATTTTATTAAACTACAGCAGAAAAGTGAAAACAGCATAATTTTAATGACGGAGATTAACAAAATTCTACTAGAATTTAAACCTTTAATATCTTTAAAATCAACAATTTAACGTACAATTATATAGAACAATTGTGTGGCTTTATACTCAAAGGTTTTTAAATTATTTAAAATTACTTTAGAAGTAATGATATTATAAATACTTTTGGCACTCTTTTATAAATTGTTTCGAAATATGTTATTTTTATTACTGTATTCTAATTAATATTTATTTGTTTATTTTTACTACTTTGAATGTTTTACAAGAAATATCTTTCAATAGTAAACACTTTAGCGAAGCCGAATGCAAGCCCGCATTTTGTATCGGTAGTAGGATTCGAACCCATGTTAAACAAGTCCAAGTCAAGTGCTGTACCGCTAGACGAACCCGGCGTATATATATATATATATATATATATATATATATATATACAGTAAGACACAATTACTACAGTAATTTTACAATATATTTCAGGAAAATCGTTGTTATATATATAGCATTTTCCAAGTTATATTCTTTCTCAAAACTTTTTTTTAATTCAGATGTTAAATTTTAAATAAATTTAAATATACATGTATATTTCAGCAACATTTATTTGCTACAAATACCAACAATCCGTGAATATTATAAAACAAAATTATTCGCCTTCAATAAAATACCCACAAGGAATCAGTAATATTGAGATTTAAATTTAGTGGAACTAACTAGGGTAAACAATATGACATTTTGGAATAAATTTTGTAAACTTAAAATTGAATGTGTTTTTAAAAAGGTAGAACATTTAATGTATTATTTCGTCTAACCTCGATAAAATTAGTATTCAAATACTAAAATTACGCTTGCTTCCAATTCTTCTTTTACTAAAAAGCTTAATTAACAATTGTATCAACATTGGTGAAATTGGTGATACAATAAGGATATTCAAAATTGCCTCTATTAAATTATTTTTGACTCTTAAATTTAACTAAATATTGAATTTAAATTAAAAAAAATAGATTAACAAGCACATATTCGTTGCACACAAAAACAATAAATTTACGCTAAACTCTATGACACGTTTGGTTAATAAGATTGTTAAATTGTTGATCAACAAAAAATGTTGTAAAGTTGTTTGTCATTTAACAATCAATTGCATTTTTTAGAATCGATCCAATAATGTTGCCTTTTATTTAAAACATAATGTAACTGTGTTAGGTTTTTAAACAAAGCCATGTTTGAATGAGTATCAATTATTTAACGTTTTTCTTGCCATTTGTTTTAATTACGGTTAATTATGTATTTTGTAATTACAAACATATTTGTGTGTCTAAAGTTACTCCTAAAATATTTATAGTTATAACCATTATGTATATATATATATATATATATATATATATATATATATATATATGAATTATATATATATATATATATATATATATATATATATATATATATATGAATTAAAACATTTATTTCGTGTTTAACTCTGTTTTTACTTATATTAATTATACATAAATTTCACTTAATAAATCTCATTGTTTAATTATTTAGTTAAAATTTATTCCAGTTATAACTTTTTATTAAACATTTTAACACAAATACATTGTTGAAATATCCATACATACATTTAAAAATGCTTAGTTTTTCTAATATAAATGAGATATAGTTTTGTAAGTCAAATTTTAGCCACTCGAATAAAAACGTTCAAACGAATAATTTCTAAATATCTAAAATTTTTCTGCTGGTGAATGGTCCGTTATAGAAAAAGGCACTTAAAATAGAATGTAAACTAAATTGTCCAATTATCTAGGTTTAAACAACATTAAAATCTACTAATTTTTGAGGATTTAATAATATAGAAACCATTAATTACTAAACTATTTGCACATATATTTATGCGGTAACTTTTTAATATAATATTCTCAATATTAATTATATTTTATATAGCATTTTCTAAGTCTATGTTTTTACTAAAACTATAAAAGAAAACTAAAAAGTATCTTCTACGATCCATTACAAAATTTGTTTGAAAACGTACCAAGTCACATTAAAAAGTGGAAGTACATTTTAATCACAAAATAAGAAAAAACATATTTTAATTTTTCTCAAACGCTGGATTGAGTGGCTATTTTGATAGGTAAATAATAGTAAAAAATTGTTAACTTTGAAATGAGTATTGACGAAAAATTATTTGCCCATAAAAATAATACAAAGTACTATTTTTCTTGTAAAAATGTACGTGAACATCGCAGTGCGAATGTTGCATTTAATCACAATCTTGTCAAAATTAAAAAGAATATAAACTACAAAACAATTAAGCAATTAAATTATTTAAGCCAATTTAGAAATATTTTTTTAAATAAATTTTAATATTTGAAATAGGTAGAAAAGTCTAATAAATACTACCGATAAACAATAGATTTTAACATTTTTAAAAACTCTTTAAAAATAACAAAATTATAAAAGGATTAATTTAAAAATATAAAATAAAAATTATGGATACTTGTATACATAAGTGACAAAAACTTGTCATGATAATATAGATAATTATTTAGGTAAAGAAAATATTTTTTTAAATAAAAAACTGTCAAAAGCTAGAAATAATACAAATATTCCAACCTGGTACAAAAATGATTAGTTTGCCTTTTGCAGATAATGAGAAATTATCCAGAAGTACCAAACAGGATAACGCTAAATGCTTTCTCAGATTTTGAATATAAATAAATGTAAACGTGTGGTAAACAATAAAATTTCTGTCAATAAAGTGAAAGTTAAAAAAGAACAAGTCAGTAGTGCTTAACAAAGTAAACGCAGATATATTTAACTTTGTAAATAATGTAATATTATCCAATATTGTCATCTAATTGTGTATGAATAAACAAGATCTTAATAATTGGAAACAATAAAAACTCTTGGATAACCAATTAATAAATTGTCATTCTGCCTAAAAAAAACGTATGAACAATTGTAATAAATAATGCAAAATAACACCAATGTTTATTCTTGGTAAGGTGTTTAGCGAAATATTTTTAAATTGTTTAAACAATACGGTAGAATAGCCTTTTTAAAAGCAACAAGCGAGTTTTTGTCAAAAACAAATACTCACTCTTTGTAACAATATTGTGTAAACAATGCCTAAAATTTAAGAAACTTATTATGTTTTATTTGACAAAGTGAAAGATTTAGTTACTTGCTCTGTGTTTTCCAAAGCAAAAGGGCTTTATAATGTATAAAAATTATACGAAATAACTGGGTTTTTTTTGTAGCATTTATTAATAACTTGTTTTCCCCAATATAATATTAATTTTGCTTAAACTTACATTTAATTTCTATATACAAAAATATTTTAAATTAATTTTCAACATATTGTGTAAACAAAATAACTTGTCATATTTTGGAATTTTGTCAAATTTAAAAAATAATTCACTAATGGTATAATAATAAAATTTTAGTTTATTTTAAATTAAAATAATCTGGTAAGGAAAACTAAAAGCATAATATTTTAAATATTAAATAAACGTAGTAAACTTTATATATATATATATATATATATATATATATATATATATATATGACTAAATACATTTTTATTAAATTTAATAAACACAAACTGTCTTGTATTTTTTATAAATTTGTCTACGAAATAAAATTAGTTAAAATTTTACTACTTTCAAGTAGTATAGAATAGTTAGGAAAATATTAATATTACTAATTGCTGTTGAAAATGATAATTTATATGCTTTTTACAAAACTTTAGGTACCCATACAGTCCAAGATTATTCTATAAAACCAAACAAAATTTATATTTTAAATAAATATAAATGTTAAAAAATAAAGAATTTACACATATCAGTCTCTTAAATTTAAAGAAACAGAAGAATATATTTTGAATACTTAAAACGGCTAGATAATGCAACAAAAACTATTTTTTAAAAATCTATTAACTTGAAATTTTAAAGTTTATTTCTAAAAACATTGTTATCTAACAAAACCTTAAATCATTAAACTACATTTCATTCATAAAACAACGACTTGTTTTCCAAGGTATTATTTGGTTTGTTAAAAAATTTACATCAATTATTCACGTTTAAATTACAAAATTGTCGGTTATTGACAAATTTGAGCTTTAATATTTTATAAAATAAAAATTTATAAATAGACTACATGATTTATATTTTGGTATGTTTATAACAAATTCCATTTAATTTTTGTCATTTTATGAACACATTCCAACCAAATGTTTGATAGGATGATGTGTATTACCGAACTCGGTATTTGATTTTAGTTTTCTCGAGTCTTCTATCTGAGACCACTGTGACTTGTGGAGCTAGTAAGTACAAAAAATTTTTTTAATAATAATTAACAATTTATAAAAAAATAATATGTTAACTACTAAATTTAGACTATATTTTAAAAACTATGGTAAATTGTATAAAATGTTGTTAAAAAGTAAATAAATAAATGCTTTGACGAGGGTGATCTAGCTGTACAGCGCTCGACTCAAACCTGGGTAGATAGGGCCCAACGTTTGTCCTTGCCAAAATGTTTACTACTAAAAGTTGTTTTCCGTAACACACTAAGAATAGTAAAAATATAGTAGTAAATATTTATTTAATGTTAATAACAATGTACTAAACAACAACAAAGGTTAGCTGTAAAGTCGCATCTTTATTAATTACAAATTTGCATAGCATTTTGAATAATCCCCTTCCATTGTTTAACGTTTTTGAAGGCGTGTAGGAATATGTCAATCCATCAATTTAGCCATTGTTTCCAAAATAAAGTCTTGGCCAAAATAGGGTGAAGATCGTCCCAAACAGCATCCACCCAAGTACGTTTCTGACCACTCTTCCACTTTTTTCAATTGGCATTTAAACAAGTCAGAGTTACGATACGTGAGATTGTATCAGGATTTTTACAAAAAACGTCTCCAAACCAGCGCAATCTTTGTTGTAGAGATACCAATAAAGAAAGATTATGAAATTGATGGTCATTTTAAATTTGGCGGTTGCTGATCATTTTTGTCAAATCCCTTGATACGGAGAATGCAAAATGGGTGCTGTGCCAAATATATCTGAGATATCTTGCTTCAAATTTGGCAAGCTTCTTGATCTCTGATCCTGTAAGAGTTCACTTTTTAGCTGCGTACAGAAACATTAAACTAAAAACAGTTTCATTAAAGCTTAAAACTAAGTTATTGTACAATACTATAAACAAAATAAAAAAACACATTTTACAATGTGCATTCTAAATAGTGGAAATTTGTACTCAGTAATATCTTTAGGTATAAAAAAAATTAGAACTTGTAAACATTACGTAAAAAAAATATTCATTAATAATTTTTTTTAATAAATGAATGACAAAGTTGTATTATTGTAAAACAAGACATATATATGATGAAATATAAATTATCAATTATTAGAGCTTTTATAACTTAGTGTGTCCCAAAAGGAATTTCAATTGACTTCCTTATGGCAATTAACCAATATGAATGTAATATATTCATAACAAAATCTTACCATTTTTTTAGTGTTTTTATTGTTTGTATTACAAAAATACTTGTCATAGTCATCAGCATTAATTTCATTTTTTATTCGATTGTTTTTAAAATAATTGATGGTTTGAATTAAATTTTTAATCCCAGTATCTTTTTGCAACTGTTCATTGACATTTTTACTTTTTGGCTGACAGCTAAAACAAATTTGTGTTCAATGTATCAATTCTAATTAAAACAATTGTAGACAAACTAAGTAAGAAATGAACTCAACACATCACTAAGAGCTAAATAATAAAAAATTAATTGTTTCCGTAACACATGTATATGCATATTTATTCTGAACTTAATATACTATTAATAGAAGTTTAAATTAAAACTTTCCTAATTAATAATACAACAAAGGTGTTTGATTTAAAACATTAATTACTTTGAATTGTAATACGGTCTCTATAATAATACAATTATAATTGATTACAAAATTGTCAAATAATTATAAACTTTTTTAAACAAAATTATAAGTGACTGACTGTGATAAAAACATTGTTTAAGAAAAGTCGATTTACACAAAATTGGATTTACAAAAAACGATAATATAAATCGTCCCAGGTTTAAAACGACAATAAAAAAATATTTCTATTAATTGATATAAAAATGTTGTACATTACTAGGCTACTTCCCTTGCCAACATAAGAACAGCCAAAATAACATTTTCTATCTCACATTGCATTTATCATTTTGATGGAACTTGTAGTTACAGTCGGACAATTTGTTGCTGAGTTAACCGAGTTAATCTACCAAAGAATGCATTCCCAATTGGATCAATAAGCGGTGAATCAGAACTAGACGTTAATGCATTTTTAGACGTTTTTTGGTCAAAAATTAGTTAATAAGTAAAGTGAGCATTTAGGCACTTTATTCATATTGCATCATTTACCCTGCCGATGTAATAATTTTAGTACAAGGATAAAGTCGAAACTGGGCAGGCATAGGTTTCAGTGCCATTGTCGACACTAAATGCAACTAGCCTCCCCCATTTAGCTTTGCTGTGTGTCCACATTCATACATATATATATATATATATCAAGAAAAATAAAAACCAGAAAACCAACAACCTCTTGTTGATTCTTGCCATTGATTTTACACTTCGATGTTTGCTAATACAATCTAACGTTTCGGCCAATGCCAGTACTTTGACTTCCTTTCTATTCACAATTGCGTCTCTTTTGTCTTCAATCTGTCTTTGGTTGGCCATTTTCAATCGGCTTAGTCTTTCTTTCAACTCGGCCAACGACATTTCGTTCAATAAACCATGTTGTGAACACGTCGTCAAGTCGATCTAAATTTAAAAGAATAATAAACAGTTTGATGCCATTTTATAACATAACACAACAACATAGGTTGGTGCTAAAGCCACTTTTTCAATAATTCCAAGTTTGAATAAGTTTTCTAAATTCTTATACAAAAAAGTTGTTGGATGCAAATTGAAGTTGGAAAAATAAAGGAAGTTTCCTGGTTAGAAAATCACTTCCTTGCGACGGCGCCAGTGTTCACAGGAATTAACGAGGCGTTTTTCTCTAGAGTTGACGCCGGTTGACGGACCCATATGCCTAACCGGATACATGTGATAAATAGTTACCTTGAAACATCTTTTAGGCATCTTGGGTGTATGCTAGCACCCAGTTACACCGCTGTGCACTCGGTCCATGCTGTTCTTAGTCTAGATATATGTTAGCACCTAACCTAGACTGCACTAGATAGAGGATGAACAGTCATAAATATCCTAAGAATCATTGGCATTCCATCCTCAGAATCATTAGATCCTGAAAGATGTTTTTCGTAAAACATTCAAGGTAGCAAACATAAAACAAAAAAAGTTGATTATTGTTATAATTAAAACTCATATCATTAGAACTAAACAACACATTATTTGTGGTCAGTTTACAATCGTCATAATTTTAATAAATTTGTTAGGTGTAAGCAGTACATAATACACTTGGTTAAATATATATGTAGAGCATCAAAACCTATTGACATAAAGCTTAGGATATAAATTATATAATAAATTGCACTAAAGCTAATAAATATAATCGATCGTTTAAATGCAATACATTGTCTGCTAATTGTAAAGTATTCTTGTTAAATATTGAGGCAGTAAACTCCAAAGAAAATTTAAATTTTTGAGAGAAAATAAATATTTATGCATAGTAACAATTATTGCTTAATAAATCTATCATGTTATATATTGTTGTCAATGCATGTTATTAAAAATAAATTACATATTAAGTCAAAACAATTTATTTTGGAATAAATAAAACCACTAATAAAACCGCTAAGTAAAAATAATGTCCTCAAATGCAAATGTCAGATCAATTCAATTTCTCTAAATGGCCACTTACTAAAAATCATTTTCTGCAAACACTTATGCAGCAAAAGTCTAACAAATAAATAAATAAACTTACTTCTTTAAAATAGACAGATTTGGTCACATTCATAGCATACTCTTCTGCTCGAATTTTTGAAATTAATTCGGATTTTAACTTTTTATCCAACTTCAAGCGCTCAGTTGCTTCCATCTGCATTGTTTTATTTTGTTCTATCATATCATTTACTAAATTAAATGTAAAAAGGTAATAAAATTTTAACAGTTTTGAAAACAAATTGAAACTAATAAGACATTTTTTTTAAATTATAAAATAGTAGTAATTTATTTTCTACAATTTTACTACTTTAACAATATTACCAAATGCACAAGCTGAAGTCCCCATATAGGATTGATAATAAAACTGGAACATCTATTACGGTAGTGATTAGTAACTTAAATTATAATTTTTTAACAAGCAATTTAAAGTTCAATCCACTAATTTAATTTTTATATTATTTTAAAGAACGTGTTAATTTTAATACTAACCTAAATACTAAACTATTTCTTATTACATTTGTTAAAAGCACTAATTCAGTACTCATAACAGTTATAAATAATATTTTAAACAAAAATAATCTAAATGGTTTAGTTTTAATATAAATTATTAAAAAAAGTTATTTTATAGTTACACTATTAGTAATTTCATTGTAGCTGGTCTTCTATCGGTAAATACAGGATAAGGGCTCAAATGCAAGGTTAGCATCCTGATTGGAAGAAAGGTAGGGAAAAACAATATATTCAAACCTGGGAAGATTTGGGTTCATATTTCACCACCGGCACTAAATAAGAGTCCTCGTTTCGTTTTACTAGATATCTATTTGTTGAAAAATGTCTTCCTGAAAATATTTAATTAGCATGAACAAAATAAATAAAATATGAATATTTCAATAAGATAAAGGAATGCCATTCCGGTAAATTATAGCAAAAGTGTAAATGCATAATTTTAATAATAATATTAAATGGAAGCCAAAAGAAAGAACAATTTTCAGTATACAAAATATTCAATGTCAAACATTTAAATCATGAGGGCACATAAAGCTTTTTAAAAATGCGATAAACAAAGGTCGTTAATAACAACAAGCGGATGTCTGAAAAAAAAGGAAGCAATAGCACTGAGCAAACATTTATTCTTTGCAATATTATGCTAATTTTGAAGAATCTTAAACAACAGTGACAACGGTGATTATGAATCTTTGCAACAGTTTTAAGGAATACCATTAAACTATGTCATTATTTATACTAAAATTCATGTTGTTGTGCTTAAACTAAAAACAGTCACATTGCTCTTTTTCAAATTTTTGTAACACTACTTTAAGGATGTATTCTGTAAACAATTCTGTTTTTACTGCTAATTAGTTTTGTAATAACAACCTGTGAATACTTTTGCATATGATATCGAATGGAATCACGACAGATTAACTGATTTCAATTTTGAAAACAATAACAATTTACTTAGTGAATTACCAAAACTGATGCAAAATATTGTAAATCTTTGTTATATATATATATATATATATATATATATATATATATATATATATATATAATGGTATTTCTGACTATTTCTCCACGTTGTGCATCCTGGATTAGTTGTCCATAGGTATTTAGACTATAACAAGAGGGACCAAGTGCACAGTGGAATACCTAAAATTCCACTTTGGCAGGTGAGTGCAATTATATACTGGGAGTACTTAAACGGTATCTTCAGGTATATGTTTACCATATATAGCCATTAGGCTAAAAGAAATAACCCTAATAAAAACTTTGGCTGTTTTGTCAATGTTTGCTAACAGTGGCGTATCACAAGAATGCCGTCTACCAGCCAAGAAATGTTGTTATTCTTCTAAGTCTGCGACGCTTATCAAGTCATCGATGTCAATCGTTCAATATGTCGTACAAATATAGAAATAATGAAAAAGTAACTGCGTCATCAACCGCAATAAAAAACTGAAGAAAGACAGATACAAGCAAACGTATACAACAATTATACCATGTCTAAATCTGGATATGAAAAAGCAATATGTAGTTAGAACATTCGGTGTTTCTATTTTGAAAAAAAAGATTTTGTCAACTAAAACATTTCAGTTTTTAACTTAAACATTAAAACATTATCTATTTTCAATAGCAAACAATTTATTTTACCCAAATGATGTTTTTGTTTAACCATTTTTTGCCTTTCAACTTTGACATTTTCCAAAATAAGAGCAATGTTTTTGGCAGTGATTTGAGCAGCTCTGTGTTTATTTTGTTTCTCTTCGTAGCAATGTTGTGAAATCTCTTGACTCAGTTTATCAATTTGTCTAGCGATAACTTTTCGTTTTAAATAAAGCTGCTTTTTGGCGAACAAACTCAATTCATGATTAAGTAAAACATTTAGATGATTTAATTCAGACCTTCTAATTTCGTCCAACTTTATTGTTAATTCTTGATTGTGTTTCCACGTTTGAAAATCAGCATCTGTAAATGCACCAACTTCTAAATCATGAAGTCTGAAACAAACATGCAATAAATTTGAAGATGCTAATTATTTTTAATAAAGGTGATAAACAAAAAGTAATGTAATCGCAAATGTTTTATTGTAATATTTTGGTATAATGCTACCAGGTTGCACAATCTTAAACGTAAGCACTATTGTAATCTCTAACCAAAGCTTGATTGCTGGACTCAATATAAACTGTTGATGTAAATAATTGTACAACGAAATCCAATCTGGCAAACTTGGCTCTTATAATCAACAAAATGTAAAAACATTCAAACTGTAACAAAACCATCGTCATAAATAGAATATGTACAACGGTAGATGCATGTAAAATAAATAGTCATCAGCATGTATTTGAGTAAAATACAAACATTCACTTAACATAATCACTTTTTTTAATCTATTTTCAAAATTGTAAAAAATGTAGTATTTATATTTTAATTTCTATAAGAATATTTAGATAAATATTGTAACTATTACAAGTGTTAACATTTAATTAAATTGAAAAATTAGAAATTACTGGTTGTTTTAGGCTTTTAAAACTAAAGCATAACAAAAATGGTATATCAAAAATCAATAATTCAAATATTTATAAAAACTTGAACTTTTAAATACAATGATAAACAATAAGATTTATTTATTTTTATATTATTTTTTATTTTAAAAAATGCAAATTTTAATTATTTAAAATTCTATCATTTTAATAAGTACCTACATTTTCATTTCTACAGTTTAAATAATTATCTAAGATTATCACATATTTTAAAAATAAACCGATAAAAGACTATTAGATCCAATATCCTATTTATTATTATTGTTGTTGTTGTTTGAATGCTTCATATCGTCATCATCATTATCATCATCATCATCATCATCAAAGATAAATATTCCCTAAAAATAACTTTTAATGAGTCTACATTATAGCGAAACTGTAGAATAAAGTTGCATTTATTGCCAGTGGTAGCACTTAAACCTATGTCCACCTAAGTTTAAGTGTAGCACTGTATCACCAGACCACTCCAATTAAAAATATATATATATATAATTAATAATTATTTTTATAATAAGTGATAATCTTTTATTTATTTTTTCATACAGTAATTAATGCTTAAATATTTGACGAAAACATTTTAACAGCAAATAGGCTTTTAACAAAACCAAACAAATACTAGTAGAAAAAATAAAACCCATGTCTATTTAGTTTCAAATTAACGGAATGCTGATATTCTTAAGGATTTGAGTAATGGGATATTAATAATCCTGAGTAATGCTTATAAAGTCTCAATTTCCAATGATGGTGATATTCCAGACTGTCCCTAAATGCCCCTAGGCATTTAGAATAATAACAGCAGGGTCAGAGTGCACAGCGGTATAACCGGGCTTCCACTACAACAGGTGGGTGCAAGTATACACCCAGAATACCTAAAAGGTATCTTAAGGTATACGTATAACATATGTAGCCGTTTGACTAAGGAAGGTAGCTCTGACAAATTTCAGGCAATTCCATCAATCTTTGCGAATAGTAGCAACGTCACAAGAATTTTGTCTACTAGCCAAGAAACTTTGTTATTTTTTTACGTTTGTTACGCTTATTAACTTATTAAAGTCAATCGTTTATATGCCGTATAAATATGGAAAATAATAAAAAAGTGATCACATTGCCAACCAAAATGAATGAATGAATAAATCGTATACATACCAAAACAATACGTTTTACTTGAATATATAAATGTTGATCTTTTATTAACCCCGCTTAGAACCGTATACTGTAGGATTTGAAAGCAAATATGTTTAGAATTAGAGATTATTAAAATTAAACGACACGTCCATAAACGCAAAGCGTTGTGAGAATAATAATATATAAATAAAAATTAATGCAAAATCATTAATAATCGTACAATATTTTATTACGGAATGCACATAATAAATACTTATAAAATTTAAATTAAAAACTTGTATGCTTTTAAATACACTAATATACAGGCTCTCATTTGGCTTTAATAAAATGTCTGTTTATTAAGCGTTTTTGTGAAGCATTCAAAGTGACAAAAAATTAATTAATTAAATAGAAATAAAAAATAACGTTATACTCACTTTTTTCTTTGCATTCTTTCTGCATCTGCATACACTTTCCATTCACGTAAAATTGAGGTTGTGTTTGTATTAATTGGTATCATTTTTGTACATGATACTGTTATTTTACTAGGCTTTAAAACGTTTTTGATTTTTTTTTCTCTGTCAAACTCATTACCTTCTTTAACTTGATTATTTTGTTTTTTATTTAAACATTTTGGTTTCAATGCGGTACTTATTTTTTTTAATTCTTCAGTCTAAAATTATAAACATTATTAAAAACATGTTTATTAAAATTTTATTGTTTTAAAACTATGTGGTAAAAAATCAAACCTTTTGATGATTTTGTTTTTTTAATTCTTCAATTAATAAAACTTCTTTTGGTGGATTGTAAGTTGATTTAGGTGGACATTTTATTTTTTGCATTTTTGGTACCTATAATTATATTATAAACTGAGTTTACTATTTCAGGAACTGGTATAGCTCTTGGTTTAGGTTGAGTTAAATTAAACAAATTTGGTTCTTAATAATTTTTTATGTTTAAATATATTGTTACTTGTGCAATGTTTTTTTTTAATTTTAAACAAATGTTTCTGGGGATTTAAAAGCATTTTATAAATCTCTCGAAATATGTTTTGATGTCTGTAAATTTTAAATGTTGATAAAATCATAGTATTTATTTTCTTAAAATAATAATAATTTAAATAAATTAACAATATTTAATAAGTATATAAACGTTGTATAATAATCTGGTCTAATACTCGTTAATTGGGAATACATAGTTTATAGTTGTTTGCCCACATAAAATATAATAACAAAAAGTAAACAAACTAAAACCAGCGTTTATTCCATTGTGTTAAAATATAACTAATTCAATTTAATTACACAAACAACATTTAAACTAACAACTGAATACAACTCTCAAATAACAAAAATGCTCATTCATTTGAAGAAAAAATTAATAATTATAATAATTAATAATGTCTAATTAATTGATTATAACTGAAACTTTTACAACTTAAATAACTAAGCTGTTTGTAATTAGTGTTTACCAACCAAACTTGTTATAAAACGTTAATCAAGTTTATGTACGTCTATGACGTTTTTATTTTTAATAATCTTAATAAATGTTAAAAATAAAATAAAATATTGACTAAATGTAAATAATAAATAATAAATAAATGCAAATATTTAAAATTTTTTAATTTAACTTTATTGTAATACATAATATCAAAATTAATAGTCAACTATAAATACTGTTGATTCTTTTACATATTTGGGAAGCATTATTGGTTAAGACAAAAAAACCAAAACTAATGTTAAAACCAGACTTAGAACAGCAACATTAGTCTTTTATAAATTCAAATTAATATAGTCATGTTCCTCCATCTGCTTAAAGATAGAACTTCATTTGTAAACATTAATAATTATCCCTACTGCAATATATAAAAATGAAACGTAGAAATAAGCAAACAAGATTGATAAGATGATAAATGTTGTTCATCACTAGTATCTTAAAAGTATTTTACAAATTATTTGGCGCAAACACATTTCAAATTTTAAAAAAAACATAACTCCCATTTACTACATAATATTATTACAATAAAAAATATTACTTGTTTAAATTCTACGTTTACTAACTTTATTTTAATTACAATTATTTTTTTAACATGTTCACTATTAACTAAATAGCTACATATACGACTAAATGTACAAAAAATACCTAAAAAATAAATTGTATGTAAGCTTTATATATATATATATATATATATATATACTTAGTTGTTATTAAATTTTAATCTAAACTTAAAATGCAAAACACGAAAGATCTAAAAGTTCCTATAATTAAAACAAGAATTGCTTCACCATTTTCAGTCCTTAAAATCAATAATATCTGAATTAATAAATACTAATTATTTATAAAATTTTATTAAATGTTAAAAATAAATTTAAACTAAACATTATTCAATTTTTAATGCCAAATTTAATAGTTAAAAAATAATAATATAAAATTTTATATTTAAAACCGTAATTTTTAGCGGTTGTTCATATTCCAAATAAAAATATAAGAAAACGTAAATTGTATAATGAATTTATTTTGTATATTCTTGTTAGTCACAAACATATAACATTTTAGTATGTATATACAAAAAAGGGAGGTTTAGATAACATTTAAATTAGTACAACTCAAACATTTACACACAATCATTACGACCAAGCTAAATGTTTGAGTTGTGCTAATTTAAATGTTATCTGAACCCTCCCTTTTTGTATATATATACTAAAATGTTATATGTTTGTAACTAATAAGAATATACAAAATTAATTCATCTTACAGTTTACGTCTTCTTATATTTTTATTTGGAATTATAAAGAGAACCCAATGCTTTAAATTGTCATATTGTCAGAAATATTGCACTAGAACAATTATAATTAATAAAATAATTTAATGTGTAATTAATATAAAAAAAAAAATTAACAAACTTTTTTAATGTTTTTAGTACAGTATCATCAACATAACATTCATCATATACATGTATTAAGTTTAACTTTAATAAATCCAAATTTTCATGATTGCACAAAAAATTTAAGACCTGTAAAATTATTTAAATATCATTTTACTTTTTCAACATAAATAATTTTAAATTTTTTTAAAATATGGTACAAATCAATTTTTGACAATTCATCCATACAATATAAAAAAATATAAAATAAAACTAAAATTTTATACAAACCTTTAACTTACACACTAAGTCATTTTTAAATGATAATGGAATACTTATATCAAGAACGTTAAAAAAAACTTCGACGCATGTACAAAGACATTTTTTATGCAAATTAATATCGAAATAAAATTGATAAATATTTTTATACTCAGCATTAACAGAATTATTTATTGTACTAATTAAATTAGAAGACCAAAATTTATCATGTATAATTGCTATAACTTTTGGTATAAACGTTTTTAAATTGCTTAAAAAGTACATCATTATTACACTTAAATTAAGGACTTATTTTTTTACATGACAACAACATTTGATTAAACAAAACAAAGATTTAAAAAATTAACTGATATTATATGTATAAAACATATAAGTAAAAATTTTAAAAAATGTTTGTAAAATTATTAAAAAATAATATAACCAAATAATTTTTACATTAAATGAATACATTTATGTTAACTTTATTAAAATAATATTGATATTTATATTATTTTTAGCAAAAAATATATAATTTAGATTGTCAATACATTAACATTTTTAAAAATTTTAATATATTTAAAATACATAATTTAATTTTTGTAATAACGTGTTCTTCCTAAACATAAATAAGTAGATATTTATTAGATTGTAATAGAGAGTACTACGACTACTGAGATTTTTTGATTAGATGTATTCGCTTTTAATAAGTAACAATGTTAAACATATTAAAATTAACAAAATAATATTAAAAAACTAATATAATTTTTGTATTTTATTTTGCTGCAAATAATTTTAATTATTAATTTTCAAATGTATTGACAAAAATAAGTGACTTCTTCAAAAAGCTGCGCTATATTTATTGTTATTATTATTTACTGTGTAGGTTTTTTTTATTATTTTTAAATATAGTAAAGATATAATGTAATAATTAAAAATATTTATAAATAATTTAAATAACATTTTAAAATTGTAGTTAATTTTTATTACATTATTTTAGAAACACAATGTACTAAGCTATAGATACTAAAAACAGTAAAGGTTATTTGCGATATACCCACACAATTTATAAAAAATAAAACTTTATTGTCTAATAATTAAATTCCACATTGTTTTCACGGTAAATATTGGACATCATATAATTTTTAATTGGTCTAAATTTATGTAAATTTTATTGGATGTGGGTTATGTTCCCTGATTGGTTCATTTTAAAATGGAGCTGTAAATTAATGTTGTGGGCACTAATTAATGTAAAAAAAATTTTGCACTTATTTTATTTTGCAGTAGCATTTGTTTATGCACCGGATTGAACTTGACGTAGTTATTCTAATTGGAAGGATCTTAAAAAAGCTGTCCAGGCAATTGAGATAGAAATCAACAGTGAGTTTTATCCCCTGTGTATCGAAGCGAAACCGTGGAGGAATAGAAAATTTTCCATATATTATTTGTGAAAAAATGTCACATTTCCAAAATTCAGATATATGTCCGTGACAAATTTTATTTATAATTTTTATATTAATGTACATTTAAATAAAAATTAATAATATTTTTAAATATTTCATTTAAACAGTAACAGTCACTACGACGAATTTGTATAATCTTTCTCCGAAATTTGGTTAGTACGGTCAGATTTAACTTAATTTTTAGAAACTATGAACCTTGAAGAAATGTTGTACCGTTTGAAGGAAGAGGGATTAGTGGCATGCGAACGGGATAGTGGTAAAAAATATATACTATAATAAGTTTCTGCCAGACCGATCAAAGGACAATGTATGGAAAATTCATTAAAAATGTCTATTTTTATGCTACTTATAGTCCAAAAAAAGAAATATAATTTGAATTTAATAATAAACGTGCCTTATTTATTTATCAGTAGCGATTGTGATGCCTGATTCCTTTGGTATAAGTGGGGCTAATGTTTTGGTAAATTATTATCCAGACAAGAAATTATTTTGAATATTTTGTAATGCAATTTACATAAATACTATTATATTATGTTTGCTTTTTTGCTTACTACAAAAATATTTACGTTAATTCTAACTGAGAAACATTTGCGATTGTTGTTAGAATAATGGTAGCGTATTATCCGAAAAACAGAAAAATGTTTGTAAGCCCCTTTTTATTAAAACCAATAAAGTAGTTGGTGTACAATAATTATTAGTGTAATTAGTGCAATATTTGTCGCTTTTTCAAATAAACAACTAAAATCTACTTTATAATTTTTAATAATATAACGTTTAACAACTACCGTGTGGACTACTTTGTAATAAATATTAAGCATAATTTATTTATAGATAAATGTTACACAAACACGCACACACATATATGTATATATACGCATTACCTCACCTATTATAATTTGTAACCATTTATTATCCTTCATTCAGGGTATTGTTTTATTAGTCATGCTCATCCATGAGTTATTTGCATTTCATGTATACTATTATATTAGCACACTATTAACCAGAGTACGTTTCCTAAATAATACCATGCCTCTTTATGCATATCATAATGAACATGACTTGTGAATATACGTTGATTTTAAGTTTTTTTAGCTAATGTAATTTAATTTAATTTTACTTATTTATTTATTTATTCATTTTTGGACTGATGTTACATACTGCTAATTGTATTGTATTTTTATAAATGTACATATTTTTTTGTGTTGAAAGCTAATTTTACTGAAGCATCTAAGCCAATAACCATAAATAAACAAAATAAATAAATAAAATAAGATAAAGTGTTATTTTAAGTATTTTTGTCCTGTTCGTTAAAGTTTTTACTGTGCTGCTGTATAATAATTAGGTTGTTTTTTTTTACATATTTTTATGTAAATGTATTTTTTGGCACTTTTATTTGTTGTTAACATAAACATTCTAATATAATTTTCTTTTTAATCTTAATTTTTAATTTTTTAATTATAATATTAATTTGTGAAATGTGGGCGCATTATGTTTTATGTAAAATAAAAGTTGTTTTTATATTTCTATTTGTCAAGTGCAATTTTTAATTTTTGACATTATTATTGTTATAAACTGCTGTATTAATAATATTATATTTTTCTCTTTTTTAAATTTTTTTACTAAATACAATTTTGATAAAACCAAGTACGAAAAATTGTTTGGGTTATTTAACTTATATATAAAATTATATATAAAACTCGCGAGGTGAGACGCGCGTCACGCTACACGTCCATTGGAGTGTTATTCATCCTTTTCTCTTTCCTTTTTTTTAAAAGATTATTGCAGTGTTTTTACATTGTAATATGTAACTTGTTTTATTATTATTATTGCATATTTATAATTTTTGCTCGTTTTCTATAATTGATAACTTCCACTATCTACCTTGATTTTATCTTAATTTCAAATATTTTTTCTGTGACTATTCCCCCTTTACCTCACCATCCATTTCATTTTTTCTTTTAAAAATTTGAGACAATTTGAGAACCGATTACTAAAAGGCGTTTTGGCCTACTCAACTCGTGAAAAATCTTGAATCCTGAATTAAATTACAGCCCAAAATATATATAAACTAATTAATTTATTAACCTGTAATAATTTAAAAATTATTGTTAAAAATAAAAACTACAATAAATAATTTAAAATATTTGCACATGCTTTATAAAATGTTTTGTTTAAACCATTTCGTTATTAATCAATTCTTTATGCACTATTTCAAAAATTGTACTTTGTGTACTTTGATGGGATATGATTCATAAGAATTTAATACTTTTGTTTAGTGTTTTTATATTTACTGTTTATATGTTGCAAATTTGTTTTTTTGTTATTTGTATTTATACAATGTAAGAGTATACTTCATAATCTTTTAGTTGGCATTGGATATATTCAAAATCACCGAAGTCGTTAAATGTTGCTCCTGGAGTATCCATTATGAAACCGCTTATGGGTGTTGATTGTAATCTAGAAGAAAATTTAGATTGTTTTTTTAAATTAAATTATTTTTATGTATGTAACTTATATATATATATATATATATATAAATTTTAATGTAATAATAATTTATTTCTAATTTTAATATGTTGCAATTGTACAGTTTGTAATTTTGTTTGATTACTTTTTATAATAATTTTTTATTCGAAATTCTGTTAATTTAGTATAATATTAATAATATTTTTTATCGTTTTTAATTTTTCGTCATTATTAACCTAATGAAATTGATATTAATTTTTAACTTTATTTATTTAATTTAAATTTTATGTTACTTATATATATATTAATATAATATTAAATTTTGTTTAAATATTTATGTTTATTACAAAATATTTGTATAATTTATTTTATTATATAAGTACTTCTTTTTTATAAATTTTACTCAGGTTTTAATGAAAGTTAAAAACTTTTTTGAGGATTGTACACGAATTGAATAGATTAAAACACCTTTTAGTACTCGGTTCTCAAATTGTTTTAAATTTTTAGTTTGAAATAAGGAATGGATAAAGGTGTAAAAGGGAATACACCATAGACAAAATTTTAAAATTAAGACTAAATGAAGGTAAATAATAGAAGTTTGCAATTATAGAAAAAATTAGAAAAATTATGAACAACAAAAATAATAAAAAAGAAGCTCTGTAATGCGATGCGAAAACACTGCAATAATCTTCAAAAAAGAAGAAAAGAGAAAAGGATGAATAACGCTGTAATGTATTTAGAAATTTTAAACAGTTGAACCATATGTCTGATATTAATAACTAAATAGCTTAATTTAAGAAAATATAGTTAATGTTTTATTATTTTTTAATATTATACCTACTAAAGTTTATTTAATGTAAAATTTTATTTTAAGCTATATATAAAATTATTGTGTTAATCTAAATAATAATAATAATAATAATAACAGTATATTGTAAACATATCATAAGGAATATTTTTAAAAGTTACTACATATATATACACACTAAACATTTAAAATATTTTTACAAAATATTAGTATGAACTTTTGTTCTGTGTACAAAATCCAAACGATCCTGCATTAAATTTGCTAAATAAATTACTTAAAAAATATCCTAATGTAGACGCTCGAATTTTTACAGGTACATTTATATTTTTATTATATATATATATATATATATATAGTGTAAAATAATATTAAATATTATCAATATATTAAAATTTTATTTTGTTTTTGTTTTGAGAATAGTTATTTGCTAACATGTGTTTTTGAGATTTGTTTTATTACTGATTTTATAATAAAAATTATTTAAATCATTTCAACATCAGTGTTTAAAGCACAAATGTATATGTAACTACATTTTAATTCATTATACTTATATGCTATGATTGAACCTTACATAATTTACATGTATTATTATTGAAATAATAAATATTTATTTATTTATTTGTTTGTTTGTTTGTTTAACAAATTCGTACCAACTATTAAATATGATTAAATATTATAGAAATACAGTTTTGATTACATGTAGTTCAGTGACTAAGGTTTTGGCTTGACACCAAATAGTGTCTGAGTTTAATTTTGAGGAAGACTTGATAGTATATGTTATAGATAATTTTAAACAATAATGAAACGGCTGTACGGTGCTCTTGATTAGCTGAAAGTACATGAATTTATTATAGGTTAGTGGTACAGCGCTCGAATTGGATCTTGGTAGGTATATGTTTGTATCCTACTACCAGCACTACATGTGAGCCAACGTTCGCCTTTACTAAAATGCCTACTGTTGAAAGGTCTTATCCGTCAAACATTTAAAGCAATAAAAATAAATAAATAAATAAATTTTTTAACAATAAAATCTAATAATTTTAATATTTTATTCTTAAAAACCCCATTATACATACATCTTTATTATTTTATAAAAATAAAGTATTTATTTAAATTTTATTTAATGTTGTTTTTCTAAATAGAATTAAAATAATTATTAATTAATGAATAGTAAGTATTGTCTTTTACACTAATGTTTTAACCTTATTTGTATTTTTAATAATTATAATATTTTCTATTTAAACGTTTTGAATAGGCGGTAAAATGGGGGTTGTAAATCCCATGGTTAAAAATATGTTACCAGCTTATGAATCGGCAAAGTACAATTTAATATGGATTAGTACAAGTAGATTAAAAGGTAAAAATTTAAGCATTACTTAAGTTTTTAAATTAAAAATACTTTGGTTAACTTTTTTATGTTTTATTTGCAAAAACGATATATTGTTATATAATGTACAGTTTAGTTTTTATTTAATTGTTTAATTACAATTTTATAGTTGTCGTTTAGTTTTTAGTTAGAATTAGTGTTTTTTAAAAATTTTGTTTAATAAGTTTGCAGTTTTACACTTTTGAATATTTATTTTTATTTATGTTATAATTTATTCTTGCATTAATTAGGCTAATTAATAATTAAATGTGTGTGTGTTATTAAATAAATTATATTATGAATTATTATTAATATACTGAATAAATAAAAATTTTATTGTTTTCATATTATATTTAGTTAATTCAAAAGATATATTAAAGATTATGTGCATTGTTACAATATTACTAATTATGCTTTATATTATACGATTATTATGGGATATTAATGATCCTAAAGATATGCATAATACTTATAAAGTCTCAATTTCTAATGATGGTGATATTCCTGACTGTTACTCCACGTGGTGCATTCTAGACTAGATGCATCATAGCACATAGACTAACACAGCAAGGACCGAGTGCACAGCGGTATAACTGGGATTCCGCTTTGTTAGGTGAGTGCAAGCATACACTCAGGGTTATTAAAAGATATTTTATTGTATCTTAAGTTATATTACATGTAGCCGTTTGGCTAGGGGAGATAGCCCTGACAACAAATTAGGTGGTTTTGTTAATATTTACAAACAGTGGCTCCGTCACAAGGATGCGGTCTATCAGTAAAGAAACTTCGTTATTATTTTACTTTTATTACGATTATTAACCCATCAAAGTAAATTGACTAAAATTTAGAACAATTATAAAAATAATGAAGAGATGACGACCACACTAACTATCCAACCATTTGAATTAATTATTTTTTGTTTAACTGTTAAGATTATTTTAGACCTTTTTATTTATTTATTTATTTATTTATTTATTTATACTAAAAATAATTAAGCAATATAAAGTATACCAAAACGTTTTTTTATAAAATGATGTTATCATTTTCTTTTTAAATTTAATTTATTACATCAAGTTAAAAATTATACGTTAAATTTAATAAAATTAATTTACTGTTTATTGATCACCAATAGTTTTTAAATATTTTCCTTTTTAGTTTTTAGTATTTTAATTTAATTTGTAATTATATTTTTTACAATAGATTAATGTATAGTAATGTATTAATTTGTTACAATTACATATCACCATTCTATTAATGCAAAACAGTATAAAAAATTATTATAATTTGATAAATAATTGTCCTTTACAATGTGGCCGCATAGTAACAAGAAAAATTATTATACTGATTACTATGTAACTATATAAATTGAAAATAATGTTTATAAATACTGTTAAATTTGCTAAAACATATTGGGTTTAAAAGTTTATATACAAATTTGTTTGTGTTTTCTTGCGTTTTTACAAAATGTACTAACTAAATATGTCACCACATTAATAATTAACTTTTGTTAATTTATTACTTCAATGTTTATAATATAAACATTTTTTAACACCTACACTTATAAAATTGTCAAAGAAGTATCTAGTTTCAAGATCTAATCTCTGTCTATTAGGATGAAAGTCCAGCTATTCAGCTACTGTGCACAAAACTACATTTAGTCTAATAAACTAAATCAAAGTCTATTTTGTTTTCAAAATTGTTAAATAAACTTAAAGATTTGTACAGCTGTATTTTAGTTTTGCTTTTGTTGGTTTTAAACCATTTGATTGTAGCACATATTTTGTAAAAAAAGACGAAATACATTAGGTATTTGCATGTACATGACTGCATTATAAATTTGCAATATCTAAAAAATATTTGTTTTTACGGTTTAGTAAACTATTTTTAATGCAATGCTCTGAAAATATTTTTTATTTAGATAAACAATGTTAGATGAAATACTAATATTTTAAATTATAAATGGAATATATTTTTATTTATTTATAAAGTTTCAGATTCAATTCTTTACGACTTAGTGGAAAAACATACAGATTCAAAAGTTGCAATAGTTCATCAAGTTCCATTTTACTGCAATCAACATTATTTTGCTTCAATTGTTGAAAAGGTTGTTTTATTTAAAAAACGAACAAGTTTCTTCTAAATTGCATTTAACATACTAATTTTAACGAATTTTAAAAATGATTAAAATTTTGAAAATTTAATTATTTAGTTTAACTAATTAGGATTTATAATTAGTAACATTTAGTTTGATAAAATAACACATTAACAATCTAGGAATTATCGAAAAAACAATTTAAAAAGGTGCATTTTGACGTAAATTATGTAACTGAACAATGTATAAGTTGAAAAGTGTTAAGTTTGTTTATTGTCTTTTAGAAACTGAAAAATTAAAACTAACCGAATAAAAATTATTTTTAGTTAAAGTTTATATGAAAAATAGTAATAGAATTTTATCATATTTTTAGCAAGTTTTTTGCTATATCTACTTCTATGTTTACATACATAATAATAACTTTATGTTATTTATATATTTAAAAATAAACAAATTAAAAGCAATATTTAAATTAAGAATGCAATGGATTAATAATTTTGCTATAAACAAGTATAATTAATTAATATTTAGTCAAGTATCGAACATGTAAACGTTTTTTAATTTGCACTTTTTGTTCATATTTAATAAAATGCATTTTAGAAAAGTGACATTGGTAGTCTTTTAGTTTAATCATTCTCCTTTTTAACACAGAATGCTACAGCGCAGATAATAAAACATGATAAGCAGTTAATTAAATTAATGTGTATTAAGCTGACAAAGAAATATCAACTTATGATACACATTATCTAAAAGTATTTATATTTATATATAAAATCTTTCCGTTCCACAAAGGATAAGTTAATAAAATTATTCCATAAAGTTGTACATTAAATTTTTGGTTTAGAAAATCGTGTATATTGAAGATTGTAATTCTATTCGGACTTTGCCAAACACCGTTATCGGAATTAGGCTGCTTTCACTTCTTTGTTGTAGTCAAATGGAAAAGCATTCCATTGTTGTTTCTTTAGCAATAATTTTATAGAGGTCAGGTTGCTAAACTTGCACCCTCCTTCTTCAACCGGGGTTGGGACTGGTTACGGTGAATGCAAGAAAATGTAAAAAAAAATTATTGTTTTAAAATAATATTGTAATTAGTTGAAATTTAGAGTTATATATAACACATTTGGCTAATATTTAACTATTTATTTTATATTTAATTAATATTTGATAGAAAAATAAGTGTAGTATAATAATTTGGCAACGTATATGGAAATTACATGTGCACGATAACATTTACATTAAATTAATTGAAAACAATGTCATCAATTTTTGTTTTTAAATAAAATAAAAACTTTTACAAACCTAGAGAAATTCAATAAATGACAGTAAATACTAAGTTTGTTTGTGGGGGTCACCGGGTTATTTACAAATATGTACTACTCTAAGTAAATAGAAACACAAAGTGCGTTTGCATCCATTACCTAATAGGAAAAGAAAAAACATTACTGTACATATTGGTACAGAATGCACATCTTTTTAAAACTGAATTAGTAGTAGCTCATGCACCGGCACTGAGAACTCTATTTTCAGGAATCAAGTCAATATTTTTAAAACAAAAAAATTTTTTTTAAACTTTTTATCGATTTAAATAAAAATTTAATAAATCATTTTCTAAATTGCAAAAAAACTCTTGTTTAATAATTTTTTTAAGGTATCATTTGGCTGTTTTATGGCCCGAGTTTATATTGCCGCCAGTAAATTGGGAGTTATTTGTTTTACTGGAATGTCCTACATGTTTAAAAAGTCGCTGGTTAATCAAATGGGTGGCCTTGAATATTTTGGACAATTTTTATCAGAAGACTATTTTTTGGCAAATGCTGCAAAGAAAAAGCAAGTTGTCATTTCGTATTTTGGTATTGTGTTGCCTAATTGCATATGCTACTTAAACCATTTATTAACCAAAGAACATATAAAATTGTCAGGGAAAGATTTTTATTTAGTTTTGTAATGGTACCATAAGAATCTAACAGTTGCATTGATTTGTATTTCATAAATTTAGAAAATTAAACTTTAAATCATTATTATTCATAGACGTAAGCTGTATCTGCTTGTTTTTCAATCTTTTAATTGTGGTTTTTGACCTAAATTAAAATTTTATAATGATATTGATATAAAATATTGGTTTTTAGAAAACATTTTACTTATACTGTTAAGATAATGTTTAACGAATGTTTTTGTACAATTTACATATGCTTCATAGTGTCACAAAAGCGAATGCATTAGACTGTACCGACTGTGAAAGCAGCTTGTTTATCTACTGTGTATTATTATTATCATTTTTAATGTTAATCGTTGTTGTAAAAAAGATGTTAGTATTTTGCTGAATTATTTCTATTTATCAATTTTTGATTTCATAATTTAACACTAATTTTCTAATTTATCATAGACACAATGTATAGTTAATTTTCAACTTTGAAAAACGTGTGGTAGCTTTAAAGTTTATTTAAAACTGAATGTTTACAATATAAGTTTTTGTTGTATAAATATTAAATTAATTTTTAACCTTTAATTAATTTGTACGTTTTAATATAATACTTTAACTTACAAATACGGTATTACATAAAAATTCATAGTAAAGTTTATATATATATATATATACATTTATTATTTATTTGAAAACCTTTTCGTTTTGAAGGGTGTGGGGGTAACAAGATTGTTCCATATGATTGTACATTACACTTTTGGCTTTGAAGATTGTGCATAACAAAAATTAAAATTTTTTTCGGACTTTGTCAAATCCGTTGATTGAAATCATGCTTTTAGATCTTTGGAGTATTTTTTAAAATGGTGTCCTCTTGTTGTTTCTTTAGAAATATTTCTTTTCCAGATGTCAGGTTGCAAATATTGTGCTCAAATCCTCCTCTTTTCTTAACCGGACTGCGGATCAACTACGATACAGTTACATACGTTGAAGTATTTATAATTATTGACAATGTTCGATGGCAAATGTAATTATTTCTCTCGATTCTTACCCTGTTCGTTGGGTTGTGATTTTGCTATTGGCACAAAATATGAACCCTACTTTATGTGCACTACACATCTAATTGATAGAATATATTTTTAGGAAAATATTCATGGGATAAGACAAAAAATGCTCCTATTTTAATTATAAAAATATAGATGACAGCAAATACCGCATCTTTATTTTGCCTGTAATAACCATTACCAGTATATACGTGTTTGTTTCTTAACAGAGGCTATAAACTAATTGTATCATCCTATCCTGCTATGCAAAATGTCGATATGATTAGTTTGAAAAGCTACATAGATCGGATGACCCGATGGTTCCGATTGCGTATCAACCTTGTGCCTCAACTTTGTCTGATTGCGGAGCCTTTGAGTGAATCCATCACATTGGGCTGTTTGTCAAGTTTGTGTGCAAGTTATTACGGTGGTTTCAATTTCGTCTATCTACTTGCAGGACATTTTACTTTATGGATCTTGTTAGACTATATAACACTACGCGGTTTAGAAGTAAGTTTTTTGTTGCAATGAAACATCCAATTTCATATATTGCATTAAACGTTTGTGCATGAGTAGTGTGAAGATGTAACAGCAAAATGCTATTGAATAAATTTATAACACTAATAAAATAGTGTTATAAGTTTGGACTACTATTTTATAGTTTAAATGTTTTATTAAATTTTAATTATTTTATTATACTCATTTTTATTTAAACTAATATTTTTATGATTAAATTAAAGATATGTGAAAGAGATCATTCTTTTACAATAATAATGATGATAATAATAATAATTTGTTAATTTTGATTACAAATGATAATCAACAAGCTAAAATTTAATAAATTTTATTATTTTTTATATAGTTTAAAATGTACAACATTAAATTTAAACTTAATGTGAAATATTAACATAAAATGTTTGTATTATTTACATAAATATTAGATATTCTATTTAGTACATTTATATATTTATACAACCCATGAAAAAATAGTGTTAAAAATTAAAAAAAACTAATTTAAATTAATTTGTTATCTATCTCTTAATGCTTTTCTGTAAAAATAACTATTAAGAATTTAAAATAATGTCAAGTTCTTAATAATTGCTTCATATTTACTTAGAATAATTTATTTAAAAATGCTGAGTTGGTAAAAAAACATATTTTAAAAACAACACCTATATAAACGGAATAACTACACGCGATTTACACTTTTTTAATAATACTTTATAACATTTTTTAATTAATGTGCTTAAAATCATTATTTAAAAATACATTTTAATACCTTAAATTTGCGTTTCTACAAAACTAAATGTACATTGTTATTATCTTATTAAATGTTTTTAATTTAAATAAAAAAAATTAGTTTATATTGAAAAATTAATTAGTTAATTATTTTTTAATATTAAGGTTTTAAATAAATTATTTTTATAGTAAGTTTATGCTCAGAAGTTACCTAATAACCAAAAATTGGAAATAATTTAAAAACCAATTTTTCATATCATATTACTTTGAAAACGTTGCGTTGGTTTTTACTTTAAAATAATGATTTGTTGTTAAATTTCAGTTAAAAATTAATATTTGCATGCAAATTAAAATAAAAAATTCAGTATATCTTGTTAAAATAATTTAAAAATTACATTAAATTTTTAAAATACTATTTTTATGTATTTTCTAAAAAACACTAGACACTAATTTTTTGTTTGTTAAGAAATTATTCAACGTAAAAACAATAAAATACACTACTTTTTAAAATTATTATTACATATAATTAACACAAATTTAGTTATTTGCTTCCTAGCAGCTGAAAATGTAATATGTTTTATCTTTTTTTTACAAGAAGTTTAATTAATTTTTTATTATAAAAAAAACACCAAAATTATGCTTTTTAATAGGAAAATAAAATTGTTTTTAATACTAATTACTTTTAATCGTAGCTAATAAAACAGTAACTTAAAAAGATTAATATGTTGGATAATAAAATAAGTTGCAATGTATAAACATTTTTATACAAACTTAACATTTTACGGTTAGCACTATATAATTGAGCAACAAATATTAAATTGGTTTTATAAACAGTATTAAATAATCCTTATATAAAAATTATATTAACCAATGTAAACAGTGGTCTTTATCTGGTAAAATATATCAATATTTTTAAGCTAAAATGTGATTTACTTATGCCAGGATTACAATTGTTTATAAAAACAATAATTTGTGTTATAATCTCACAAAATTAATTGTAATTGTATTTAGATTAAAAAAATTAGTTTAACCATAACACGGGCTAGAATAATATTAATTTATATATATATATATATATATATATATATATATATTAACATATTGAAAAATTTTATAGTTTGTGATCAGACATGTAAAGTGGTTTGTAACTCAAAAAATGCAATATTGTAAAAGCTTTTTTGAGTAATAAATTATTATTATTATTATTATTATTATTTGGATAATTAGAGCATATTAGTTTATTATTTAGTTAAATTATAAATAATCTTAAAATTTCCATAACTTGTGCAAAAAACTCGGTTAATGTAAGTGTTTAAAGGGTTTAGTCGTTAAAAACTTGTTACTTTTTATTTAATTGAGTTTAATGAATTATCAAAACTACGGACCAGTATTCTATTTTATTAACACAAAATTTATCTTGTTTTATATTTTACACTGATTAAATGCATATTTAAATAAAATTTTAAAAACTCAAAATAAGTTTACATAAAATTAGGATATAAATGGAGGAATAAGAAGGCACTTCTCCATAAACTGTCATCATTATCATTATCTGTTGAAATACATATTTTAAAACCGCATTGTGTCCTGTGTTTGTCTTAAAAATATTTTATCAGCAATTTAATAATATATTAAAGTAAAATTAATTATAACACGCGTTTTATTAATTGCTTTACAAAGCTTTGTTAAATACGGATTTACAATACAAAAATAAACAATTAAAAAAACACTTATTTTTATTTGGTAATGTAACTATGTTTTAAACTAAATTGATTATACTTTTTGCAACCCCGGCATTAGACAATTTTAATCGACTTTGTTAAATGTTTATTTGCTAAAATATGCTTTTTTATAACATTTAAATAATTGAAACGAAAGAAGTTAAACATTTGTATTAGCAAAAAAATTGTGCAGGATTAATAAAGTTATTTTAACTAAATATATTAGTCATTAAATATTTGAATAAATGTATAAACAGTTATATATAATTACTTTACATAAAACATAAAATTATAAAAAAAGTGGTTCAAATTGCGAGGTGAGGTGCGCGTCACGCTATACGTCCATTGGAGCGTTATTCATCCTTTTCTCTTTTCTTCTTTTTTGAAAATGATTGCAGTGGTTTTTGCATTGTAATAGGCACTTGTTTTATTATTATTTTTCTATATTTATAATTTTTGCTCGTTTTCTATAATTGTTAACTTTCACTATCTACTTTGATTTTATCTTGATTTCAAATACTTTTTTCAGTGACTAATCCCCCTTTACCTCACCATCCATTTCATATTTTCCCCCGAATCATACTGATATCATTGATAATTAGAACCAAGAATCAAAAAGAGTTTTACTCCTACTCAATTCGTGTACGGTATCAAAAAACAAATTATTTTATTTTTAAAATAATAAAAAATAATTATTGCAAATAATTATTTTTAAAATTTTAATAATAAAATATTAAATAATGCATATTTTCTTTATTTGTTTAATTGTCCATGTATGTGAAGGGCATACAAAACATTCAAGAATGCTTATTGTCAAGGGCGTTGTCGTTTTATAAGTAAGTTTTGTATTATCTTTTATTATGTATAGTTTTACATTAATTTATTAATGTATTTACTAAAATTTTGTTTATAGAGTAAGAAATTAAAGTTTAGGAGTATTTGAGTTATGCACGTACTCATAATATTTTTTATCTACGTAGAAATTTATGAAATTAATTTGTATATTTAAAACATTTTTTTATTATATTGTATGCTGATGATGAAACATTTTAAAAGTAGGTTATTACTACTAGGTTGTTTTTAAATATAATGAATAGCTATTTTTGTATGCATAAATCAATTATTTATGCATTTCTAAAGATGTGGCTTTAAATTGTGTACACTGAAATAAATGATTTTATTTTTTAATATTTTGATGTTTTATTTTAAAAGTTTAATTGATTGTTTATTTTATTTTTAATTGTGATGCTATTTTTGTTCTTATATCTTTAAAACTCTAATTTAGCTTGTTACACTGTTATTATTAAATTGTAATTTGTAGCATTATTTTAATGTATTTTTTTATGCGTTGTTTTTGTTGTCATTGTTGTTGATGATAATGGTGATAATTAATATTTTTAACTAATTATGAATTAGTAATAATGACAGTTTTTGCAGGAAGTTTTGATTCTTTGTTTTAAGTTTTAAGCTCTTTTTTAATTCTATTTCTTTTAAGTGTATTATTGGGTATATAAATTAAAATATTTATTATTTTCACTTATTTATTAAAAAAAGCAATAATAATTAATTACAAACGCGAAAACTTTTTAAACTACTTTTCTAGATGTGATAAATATTTTATTGTGTAACATATTACATTACATTACGTATTTAGTATTTACAAATTAATATTTTTTTGGTATTAAATTTAATGCATATATTATAGAAATTTAAGAGTTAAACATTGTTGGTTGTATAATTATTTAAATTTTGTTTTGACAAATTATACGTTTTTAGTTAATCTAACATTTTAATATTTTAGTGTTTATATAATAACTTATAATGCTTTATGGGTCTAATGAGTATGATTTACAAAGATTTAATTAAGGTTTACATGGGATGTTTGTAAAATCATTAAATTTCGGTAATGAACCAGGTACGTTTTTCTTTGGAGAATTTATTTTTATACAAGAATTTTAGTCAAATAGGTTTTCCGTTGTCGAATTAAATGAATCGTCAACATTGCATCGTGAAGATTTGGATTTATATACTCAGTTCAAACACGGTGGCGGAAAGTTTCCGAAGGTAAACGAAGTTTGAAGTTTATTGTTTAATTTTTTGAATTTTTAAATAAAACACGCAAAGCTTTGCAAAACCTTATATTATTTTTTGTTTTTAAAATGTATTTAAAAACAATTCATATAGTTTGTAAGCAAAAAAGATATAAGGAAATTATAGTTTCTGTGATAGAATGCAGTTTTATTTGACATCAAGATTTCAGTAGTTTGGTAAAATGAAGCACAAATATTTTCTCAATTTTTAATTAAAATGATATTTTTCTAAAAATAAAGTAAACATTTGAACGCAGTATATATTATATTATCTATTATACAAAACCATTTCGCTTTAAAAATAAGCATGGGGGCAATAAGACAACAATTACAGCAAAAAACAACAACAACAAAGTCTCGGCATTGAAGATTCTGAAAATTGAGGATTGAGCTTCCTTTCGGTTTTCACTCAACCCTGTCATCTGCGTAACTCTGTCATTCAGATACGTGCGATCACTTCTTTACCGTTGTTTACCGGAATGGCGTCCTCTTATTGTTTCCTTAGCAGTATAAATTTTTTACAGAGGCGATGTTCTAACTTTGCGCTCAACCCCTCCTCCTTTATCCAGACTTAGGACTGGCTAGATTGAATCATTTCTGATTCAAACTAGGTGGAGTTTTGAACACATAAATTTATTATTTTCACAAACATTTTTAAAAATAACTAGAAACAGTGGTTTTATGGAGTAGAAAAATCTTAAATTATTTTAATTGGAGAATTTTTATTAATTACATTTTAGTTATATTTATTAAATAAATCAATTTAAATAAAATTAATTAATAACAATTTTAATCGAAATTATAATATTTTGTATCTCAAAATAAATGTTTACTTAAACAAAAACATTCAGATCATACATTACATTGGCCATCAATTTTTTAAATTTATAATTATATCGATATAAAAGAATTTTAAGTAAACTTTTGTCTGAAAAATACAGACAAATATGCTTAATATTGTAAACAAACTCGATTTTACTAACCGGCCCTATTATTTGAAGTTGTCATATAGATTGGAATATAAATTAACACTTTATAGAAATACTTAATAAAAATCAACCTTGTTGCGTAACTTTTGAACAATACGAAGAAATGAAATTTTTAAATGAAAGTTGTGTAAAATTGATATAATTGCAGAAACATTTAGAATAAGCAGGAAAACATTGTACAAATTTACCAATAATGAAACCTTTTCCAGATTACATACAAGGGTGGAAACTATTATAAAGCATGAATTTTTAATTCTGAGGATTAGATTAATGTTTATAAAGTCTCACTTTTCAATAAAAGTGATATAACATAAGTTGGTGTCAAATATACCTCTTTATTAATTCCAAGTTTGCTTAGCTTCTCGAATTTCTGTAAGAAAAGTTTGTCGGATGCGAATTGAATTTGAGGGCATAAATGAAGTTTTTTGATTATAAGACCTATTCCTTGTGACGACGCCAGTTTTTACAGTAATTGACGAGACGATCATCTGTAGAGTTGACGCCGATTGACAGATTTACAAGCCTAATCGGCTATATATGGTAAATAACACTTTGAAATACCTTTTAAGCTTCTTGGATGTGTGCTAGCATCCATTTACTGAACAGGAATCCAGTCCAGTTATACCGCTGTGCACTCGGTTCCTGCTGTTCTTGGTCTAGATGCCTGTTGGGATCTAGTCAGAAATATAGCCATCGTTGGATATTAAGCATTATTTAAATCCTCAGAATTATTAACATTGCAATAACTGTGATATTAGGACCATCATGTACCACATTCTGGTGTAATTAAGCACTTAGAATAACCCAGCATGTACCAAATACTTGGTGATATAACTAGACTTCAATCTTTGACAGATGGATACAAGCATACACCCAGGATAATTGATATATATATATATATATATATATATATATATATATATATATATATATATATATATATATATATATATATATTGGGCGTATGCTACCCATATTTGAGTTTGACTCTACCAACTTCATCATTCCATGATGATTGGAAATTGTTTTTGCGAATAATATTTTTATAGATTTCGCAACAGTATTATTTAGGGAATATATTAGTAAGAGGTGTTTAAGATAATTAACGTGTACAACAACAACAACAACAACAAAAGTTAGTGGCAATACTACATCTTCATTAATTCCAAATTCGCATAGCATTTTGAACAGTCCCTTTCCATTGTTCAAGATTTTCGGAGGCGTGTAGGGATATTTCAGTACATTGACTTAGTCATTGTTTCCAAGATAAAGTGCCGGCCAAGATTGTGTGAAGATCGTCTTGTACAGAATCCATCTAAGTACGTTTTTGACCTCTTTTCCTCTTCTTCCAGTTGGTATTTGGACAAGCCAGAGTTACGATACGTGAGATTGCATGAGGATTTCTACGAAGAACATGTTCAAATCAGTGCAATCTCTGTTGTCGCGGTACCAAGGAAGGAAGATCATGAAATTGGAGGTCATTTCGAATTTTGTGGTTACTGATCTTTTTCATCCAATCCCTTCATACGGAGGATGCAAAATGGGTGTTGTGCCAAATATATCTGAGATATCTTGCTTCAAATTTATCAAGCTGCTTGATCTCTGACCCTGTAAGAGTTCATGTTTCAGCTGCGTACAGAAGTACTGTGCGAACCAATGAAGATAAAATGTTCATCTTTGTGTTTGGGTTGATGGTTTTACGTCACGGATCGACAAGCTTTCCAAACGCAGCAGCAGCTAAACAAATTTGACGATTTACTTCATTGGATGAACCACCGTCAGAAGTAATTGAGGAGCCAGATACGTCAATTCCTTTACATTGGGGAGAACAACATCATTTAATACAATCCTTGCATCAGGAGCTTGAGATGACATGAAGGATTTTTTTTGTTGATCTTTAAATCATATTCACCGGAAACATTCACGAGAAAATCTAATGCATTCTGCAATTGAACTTCGTTCTCAGCTAGAAGTACAGCATCATCAGCGTATTCTAAGTACGTAATGGGCCTAGTACCAACATACATACCTTCCATTTGTACAGAGGTCCTGGCCAATGTAGCATCGATTGCATAGTTGAACAAAAGTGGAGCAGCCACGCAGCCTTGACGGACACCACTACAAATTTCGAATGGCTTTGTAGTAGATCTGTTGCAATTGCGTATTACAGGAGTTGAGTTCTTGTACAAAGGGCGTAGAAGATTCGCCAGTTTCAGAGGTGTTCCATCACGTAACATAGCCATCCAAAGTTTTTTTCTGTTTAGCGAATCAAATGTTGAAGAGTAGTCAATGAAGGCTACATACGTAGGACACTGAAACTTTGCCCGAAATTCAAGAATGCGTCGAAGCGTATAAATTTGATCGATGCATCCCATACCAGGACGAAAACCAGTTTGATTAGGACAAGTGGTTTTCTCCCTCTCCGGGCGGATCCGTTCAACTATTGCTGATGTGGCAGTTGTGGCAGCTATGCAAAGTAAGCTGATGCCTCTGTAGTTAGAAGGTATTTACCGATCTCCTTTCTTGTGAACAGGAACAATAGTAACACGCTACCAGTCTTCAGGGCACTACTCTGTTGTCCAGAAATCCGTTATGATGCCATACAAATTTTCAATAAGTCTTGAGGGAGCATATTTGAAGATATATGGAAGAATTTCGTCAAAACCGGCGGCCTTCCTAGCTTTGAGTTTTCTGCAAATGCGCATAATATCATCGATAGTGGGGGGTTTAACGGATATTGGATAAATTGCCGAAGAAACTGTATCAAGTGTTGATTGGTCTAGCAGCCATTCTGTAGTGATTTCAGGGTGGTTTAAAGTCTGATTAAAGTGGAGTAACCAATCTTCGTCAGAAATGCCAGACAATCCAACTTTAACTTTGTTACCACGGCATATCTGATCCAATTTCTTGTAAAATTTTCCACAGTCGTTATGGCGAGTAGAAACCTCTAGCTCATCTGCTACAGAGTCCCAATGTTTTTGCTCATCCTCTTCATAACTCTTTCGAAATTCCGCACTCAATGTCTTTCCTTCAATTTTTCTCTGAGCTTTTTTTGCTTGAGCATAGAGATCTCGAGAATTGGTGGACAACCAGTTTAGATGGTTTATAAAGTTAGGGCGCCCTGGTCTCTTCATTTTACCAAACTACTGTAAATAAAATCAAGGGTTTTAATAATAACTTTTTAATTAAGTGTTTTTGTTATATTTGAGTAGCGTATAACTAACTACACTACTGGGTGTTCTGTATGTGAATAATTAGAAGACGGGAATATTGTTGTCCAATTTTAGATGGAAGGTAATACTCGATAAATTAAACCAAGTTTTGTCAGTCTGGAAACGAGAGCTTTTTTTACTGAGTTACTTATATAAATTTTTAAGAATTACTTTTTATGTTGGTCTGGTCATTTGGTATATTATTCAGATGATGACATTGAAAGAAGCTTAAAAATTTTGTTTTTGTATTATAATAACTGCTGTGAGCTTTTAATAAGTGTTTCATACAATGTATAGTGTATGATTATTATCGCATTACGTCGATAATTAGTTCATACGACTGGCATTTTATCAATTAATATAATATTTGTAATGTATATATATATATGGTGGATCTTTTTGTGGCTTTATTATACATTTTCACATTTCTTATTGTTTTTAGGCAAATCAAAAGGCGCATTTATTCAATGAATTTGATCACTTACCCTACAAACATAAAAATACCCATAGTGACATGGATAATAATAATGATAATATTAGTAGTAGTAGCAGTGATAGTACAAAAACAAATGTAACCAAAACGTCACACATGAAATTGACAAATTCAACTGAAAATTCTGCTAAATTCAAACGTAACACAATATTGCGTCGATCGTTGGGCGGTGGTGCCATTTGCCTCAACGAATCGCCTCACAATGACGATGTTTATCGTCAACATATTTTGAATAAGAAAATTGTTGATCATTTGAATTACAAGTCGTCAACTAGTCATTCTGATTGTTATTATCGAAGGGATTTGTGTAATTTTCATTTGTTTCGTGTAACCAATTTGCCTGCTTGGAATGAGATGGGATTTGTGATCGAACCCTATATGAATTCTAATTTAGAGTATGTGTGCTAGCTCCATTTTTTGGGGTTTATGTATGTATAGCATGTGTATTCCTTTTTACAAAATAAAGGCTTAATATATTTGGGGTTGTGAATTTAATTATTTGGGAAATGTTTTATTTTTATATAGTCTCGAGGTATAGGTGTTTCTGTTATCTACACTTACGATGGATTTAAGAGGATGGTGTGGCAAATGAGTTTTAACACTTTCAATGTTTTCAGAAACGAATAATTAGGCTGTCACAAGGAAGCCGTCTACCAAAGAACAAAGTTCAGTGCGTTTCTTTGTTTGTTTTGCTTATCAATCCGATAGAGTCGGTTGATATATATATATATATATATATATATATATATATTTGTCTTTATATATATATATATCTTTATATATATATATATATATCTTTATATATATATATATATGTATATATATATATATATATATATATATATATATATATATATATATATATATATATATATATATATATATATATCTTTATATATATATATATATATATATATATATATATCTTTATATGTACATGATTTTAGAATGACGGGTATTAGATTAGTTAACAAATCTACGATTTACGCAGATAACAACTTGATATTTCGAAGTTCCATTCCATTCAAATCTGATGATCTTATTGTATCCGTCAACCATTATCAATTGAAGAAAATGGATTTGTCAGAGTTAGTAGTATAACTCTCTTTAACTGTTTAATCATTTGTTAATTTGTAGTAAAATGTCATTATATTAGAGTGCTATTTTTGTCAATTACCTTATATATATATATATATATATATATATATATATATTCTAATAATTTCATCTAATAATAACGTCCATATGACACGATTTTCTGTTACTTACTAGGGCATTATTGATTTAACGTTTTTTTTTGTAAAATACTAGTGATATGTATCAATCTTTGCTTAATTAATACATGATATAATTTATTGGTATATGGAGAATTTTGGAATTATATCACATCTTATAGTAAAATTTTTCAAAATGTTAATAGGTCAATATAGTGTAAACACGACCGTTTATTCATAGTTGTTGTACTCTAATTGATACATTGATCTGTTGTACAGATTAATATGGCAGTGTTTCTATTACGTGCTCGTAGTTAAAACTCAGGTTTTTAGAGCGAAATATCGGTTTTAATTTTAGCACTAAATTTGTGTTTTTATCTTGAGCGTCCTTACAATACTACGGTTTCTATTAAACAGATGTACTATATTTGTGCTAAAAGCTAATTAATAACAATAGTGTGGTATATTCATAAGCTTGAGGATTTGAGTAATATTTGTAAAATAATGGTGACAATCTTGCTTCCATATCTTTATGTGGTCCATTTGGGATTCAGATTAACTTGGAGCAGGAAACAGATGGTCAACAGTATAACTAGGCTTTCGTTTTGGTAGATGAGTGCAAGCATACATCCACGGTTTTGAAACATATTTTTGTACTATGTAGCTAAGAGATAAAAGATCAGGCGACCTCATCAAACTTTACGTTACAAGGATGCTGTTTATTAATCTATAAAAATTATTATACTTCCACATTTGTTATGCATATCTAACCATCAGATTTCATTGTTTAATATTCACTACCAAAATAGAAATAATGAAGAGTTGACTACTTGACTAACCACAATGAATGAAATAATCATTTTTGGTGATTATATTTTTTACAAAAATAATACTATTAACCCCATATTTGAAACGTCTTTTGTACTCTACTTGGTACAATGTAGCTATGCAGTAAATGTCTTATACCTAGAAATATCCTATAAGTGTTCTTTTAATCATCAACTAATTTGTACAATTGGATGTAGTGCCTACAAATTGGTCCAAAACGCCCTCAAAGAAGCGCGTCAATATGTTGTCGAATTCGGAATTTTGCGCCCAAATCAGAACTCGGCATCGACTTCTTCGAAAGACACTGCTGACTCGTCGACAATGTCGCGACATTCTAATCGTGACCGACCCCAATCGTTTTGTGCGAAGAAATTGGATTCATGCCACACGCCATTGTCGCCACATCAACCCAGACGGACAAACACCGGTCATTCGAAAGCAAATTCCATTTCCGAATCGATTTTGAGAGATGATTTAAATTGTAAGGTTGATTTTAATTTAAATTAACGTTTTTTCCTAAGATGCTAGTGATCCTAAGGATTTGACTAATGCTCAAGTCTCTCAATTCTCAATTTTTAATGATGGCGATTTCCTGACTCTTCCTGCTTAATGTAGTGCATTCTGGACTAGATGCTTATAGGCATTTAGACTAATAACAGGAGGGAACTAGTGCACACCGGTATAAATGGGTGTTTACTACGGCCGGTGGGTGCAAGCATACATTCAGGATACTTAAAAGGCATCTTAAGGTGCATGAATACTATACGTATCCGTTAAGCTAAGGGTGACAACCCTGACACTTGTTTAGAACGTGATGCTGTTACAAGGATGTCATCGACTAGCTAATTAACTTTGTTATTCTTCTACGTTTGTTACGATAGTCAATTTATTGAATTCGATTGCTTAATATAGAGATAATAAAGAGGTAACTATGTCACCAATTACAATGGATAATTTTTCCTGGTTTTACTGATTAAATGTTTTTACTAAATGTATTTTTGGCTTAGCCAATTAGGAGGCGGGGTCTGTGTTTATTGTCGAAAGTTTGTCTACTCGAGTAAGGAGTGTTGTGGCAATCTCATAGAGCTCTACCGTTTGAAATAACCAAGATTTTGCAATTATTTCAGTTTACAAAACCATATTATTGTGGTTAAATGGTTTCAGGTTTAACTCCTATAGAACTAACACTATAGGATAAATTTTTGTGGTGAAACAATAAATTGAATTTTACAATTGCGATTGAATGTCCCCTATCACTATTCGTAGATTTGTTAGTAGTACTGCCAAATGCAAATAATCATGAAAGTGATATAAAGGGTGAACGGTTTTTTATTACGTATTTGTATTGATGTTACCAATTGTTGTGTATAGCTAACCAATTTGCGTTATTTCTTAAGTCTGGTGTTTGGCCAATCGGAGATAGAGTTGTTGACCCATTGTCCATGTTGCAAGGGCTTATAGAATTGAAACCGTTATTGGCAAACGTATAGGAATAGACATTATTTTTAAAGAATTAATCAAATGAATAATTTTTTACAACATTGAAACCATGGACATGGTTTTGAGTTTCATTACTGATAGAAAATATGATCCCTTGCTTGCTTTTACCAAATATACACCTGAAAACGTTTATTATCTAATATCTAAGTAATAAAAACGCATCTTAAAATAATAAACTGGAAAATATGTTTTTTACGTTTTCGATTTTTTTATTAGTTTACATTTGTTCTCTTGATACTTATTTTCGTTTTGTATATTTTTCATAGTAAATCTTTTATTGAGACTTTTCTACTCACTATTATTATTATTATTATTATTATTATTATTATTATTATTTATTTATTTATTTATTTTGCCTTTTCACTTTGTTCAGCTGTCTCTTAAGTTCAAGTAGATTATCATTCTCTTGGTTTCTACAGTTTTTGTGTGCTTAGTATTTGCAGCATTGAACGCACTGTTTTTCATGTTTTTATAGTTTATTTTAGAATTCACTATAAATCGAAATTGATTTTTTCATTTTAATTTATTTGTTTAATTTATTTTTACTAGTTTCAATGTTTTATGGGAAACGTTTTTCTGGAGTGGACATTTTATCTAAGCCGAACGTTGGCTCGCATTTAGTGCCGGTGGTGGAATTCGAACCCCCATGCCCACCCAGGTCCAATTCGAGCGCTGTACCGCTAGTCCACCCAGGCGGAAGTTATCCACAATGGTACCAATTTACAAAAATACATTTTAAAACTTTGTAAAACATCTCATTGTCTACTGCAGATGACTAACATTCAGTTTTGTGCATGTTGTTAACTCAGATCTGATTTCATTACCATGCATTTAGTGAGTAATACCTACTTCACCTACAATTGTCTAATTTTGGCCCTATTTTGATATTATTTTACTGTATATTGTGACTAATTCACAAATAGTTACATATAATCGTCCTTGAACTATATAACAGCCTTATTTTTGGTTAGGTAGAAAACTACAGTCAGTATTTTTATTGAGTGAATTGTTGCTGAAAAAATAGATGATAATATACTAGCTAACGTGTGCTTCACACATGTCTCGTGTACATTAACACATGTATAGAGGTATCCAATATTACCCGCATACATTGTGGTTTCTATTATATGTATGTATGAAATTTGCATTCCGTTATACAGATTAGGGTTGAGCAACACATGCATTTGTGCACATAATGTCATAACGACTGACCTTTTACTTTGCATGTAGACTTTTTTGATTGGATTGACAGATATTTCACATGTGAGCACATTTCGAAAACAGACAAGCGTCAATGTCTATTTGTATTTGTTTTCATGTTAGTTTCTGTGCCGTGGATTTACATATGTACATAGTTGGATATATTGGCACACTTTACTTAAACTCTTTTATCATAAAAAAAGTTTGTTTGTAAATTTTAGAATGCGAAGTAGATTATGATTAATAAATTCTTATTAAGTGTGAATGTGTTATGTGAATTATTTTGATTTTTATTGATTGCCAATATACGAAGTTTTCACCAATTTTACTCCGCAAAACGAATATTTTAAATAATGTATTTGTAGTATGTATTATTTTAGTTTATTTTGGAATGATAATGATGTTGAAGATTGGGGTAATGCGTTCTTTTTGGTCTTACTGATTACACAATTGTGGCATCAAATTTATTTAAAAGAAAAACAAGTCAGTTTGGTTTCAAAAAAACCAGAATAAAATTTAAAACATTTTTAGGAATTGCAACAGGTTTATTTTTATTGAGCATTCTGCCAGGGTGATATAGCAGTGCCAGTGCTCGACTTGGGTCTGGGTGGGCATGGGTTCGAATCCCACCATTGGCACTAAACGCGGGCCTACGTTCGCTTTCGCTGAAATGTCCTCTATTGGAAGATGTTTCTTGTAAAACATTTAGAGTAGTAGAAATAAATGAACACGAAGTATTGTTCTACAAAAAATGTTTTAATACATTGCAAAGCTACAGCCGGGTATCAAAAGTAGGTTTGGGCGGATGTAATGAAAGGGGACGCAGCATGAATTCTGCCACTTTCGTCTGATTCCGAGAACGATGAATGATTAGTTTTAATCGCTTACATTGGAATTCGTATGCTTGTAGTTTTCGTACGCAGACCTTAAACCTTATTATTGAGTTAGTCTACCACTAATGATATTTCTATCTGTTTGAGTTTTGCAGTAAGTGTAAAGAATAAAGAAGATTCGTTTTATTTTACTTTATTTAAATGACTTAATTTACATGTCTACTGTTTTTTGTGACATGAAACTGCTGATTCGCGATCATGTGAGCATGGGTTTGAATGCTACATTTGATGCAATTTGAGCATGGTTGTCAACACTCACGAATGGAATTTGTTAAAGGACTATGAGAATTTTGTTACTTACTACTTTATTCATTCATTTCATTATTTCTATATTTGTACAGTATATATTAAAATATCGACTGCAACGGTTTTATACACATAACAAACTTGGAAGTATATCGAAGTTTTTTGGATGGCAGATGGTGTCTTTGTGACGGCGCCACTGTTTCCAAAAGTTGACGAGGCTTTCTGTTTTTTTTAGTGCGGCCATATTCCTTAGTCTAACAGTTACGTATGGTACACGTATACCTTGAAATACCTTCTAAGTACCTGTCAAAGTATTGTCAAACTTTGTCCTTTTATAAAATGTTTATACTTAACTTAGTTTCCCTCCCCCCCCCAATAATAATGATAATGTTTTAAAACTTTTTGTACGTTGTAGTCAAGAAACGCGACGGATCGACATCGTCCAAAGAGTCGGGATACGACACATGCCTCGTCAAACGTCCAACTATGCTCGACGGCAAGAGATCCAATCGTAACAGTTTGTCCACTGCTCCTCACAGTCTACTGCACATTGATGAACATGCGGTATCTCAGCATTCTTCAAATACTCATTTTAAATCGAATTCTTTCAAGTTGCTGACTATAGACCAACCTTCCAGTCCAGTCAACAGTCCTACAGACTTGGCCGACAATGAATTGCCCATGTCGCGAAAATTATCAAATGTGGTAAATAGGATGGTCAATTGTAATTAGAAATAATAAATTTACAGGGTCAAATTCAGTGGTTGAGGCGCTGGCCTGACAGTAGATAGGGTGTGGGTTTAAGTTCATGTGTATGTAAATCTTGAAAGGTATGCGCTGTTGATGATTCCAAATAAGGATGAAGCAGCTGTACAGTACTCTTGGTTAACTGAAACCAAGTGGATTTATTATGTAAGTGAATCTGACAAATGTAATAAAACCCTTAACAACCCATTAATAAATTGTAATTATGCCAATTTGACTTTTTCTATGTAACCGTGATGTGACTTTGACGATTCGACTAGTGTTTAACAGGTTTCAATTTTTAATGATGGTGACATTGCAGATTCACCCTACCTCTATGCGATGCATTCTAGACTTGGACTAACACAGATTAGAGACTAAGTTGACATCGATTTAACTGGGCTTCCGTCCTGACGGATGGCTGCAAGCATACAAACAGGGTAATTGAAAGGCATTCCAAGGTATAAGCAAATCATATTTAAGTAGTTGATTATTATTATTATTACAAAACCCTTTTGCTTTCAAATAAGCATCGGCAACAAAATAGCAGTAACAGCAAAAACAATAACAAAATCCAGTAATTTAAAAAGAACATGGGGCAAAAAAATAATTCCATGTGTTTGAACATTTTGTGCCAAACTGTTTGTTTGATTCCAATTAAATTTTCCCGAATAGTTTTTGGCCAATTTTTCTGTGGTCTCCCCGAACCTACTTTTTTGCAATCGTCAATAGTCAATTCCAAAACTGTTCTTACTGGTCTTTCGGGCGGTAAGCGTAGACTTTGATCATGTAATTGTCTTCGTCTAATCGAAGATTGAGTTTATTTTTGGCTGTTACTCAACCCTGTTATCTGGGTCGTGCTATCACTTCTTTGCTTTTGTTTTCTGAAATGGCGCCCTCTAATTATTTTTGTAGCAATATAGATTTGTTACAGAAGTCAGGTTGCTAACCTTGTGCTCAAATTCTCTTCCTTTATCCAATCTTGAAAATTTTTGTGAAGAGTGGTGCTTTTATAAAAATATTGTTTGTTAGTCAAGAAACTATCACTTTCCTACCCATTAATTGATTGATTGGTTGATATGGTGGAGATAAATGCGCTTTTTTGAGTTGTTGTTTAAATTGATTTATAAACTATTGGGCTTAATTGAATTGATTGTAAGAACACGTAGTGAATACAAGCTCAATAAATACGTGATAAATCAAATTGTTTGTGGGTTGGCACTGAAACGTGATAATTGCAGTTTTCCTGACATTATTGAATGAAATGTATTCATGTGGCTTATTCAATCATTATTGTATAAATACTACAGATTCATTATAAATTTTGGTTTAAATATCATTAATTTGAATTTAAAGCAATGTAAGTTTTGGTAGGTTAATTAAGTTTGAACATAAAATGGTAATTGATTTAGAACTTGTGTATGTTTTATTCCCGATATCAAAGTTTCAATTGTTAAGACACGTCTGCTCTAAAAGGGTCTCATGTACCCAAACTACAGTTAAGAAGAAAATAAATCAGGAAATAATCAGGTTTTTTTTGTGTCATAATGAAACAGTGACTATGTCGATAAATTCTGATTTGAGTTGACAGAAGATTTCGAGTTCCACTACCGGCATAGGCCTTTGTTTTGTTGTGACCATATTATTATTATTATTATTATCACAACACCCTTTTGCTTTAAAAATAAGCATGTGGCAATAAGCTAACAGTTACGGCAAAAAACAGCAACATAGTCAGTCCCATAGTTCAGAACAAACATGGGACAAAAGTTTTCCATGAATTCGAACAATTTGCCAAATGTTTTGTTTGATTCCATGAAATATCCATTTCAATTAGTTTTTATTAAAAACAATAAAAAAATGCGGCCATATTAAATAATCAATCGTATCGGTGGTTTGAAAAAAATATTTATTTGTTTTTGTGGGATATGTGCATGCTTAATAATTAATTATAACGAGTTATAGCTTTGGGTTTGGTCCGATAATTTGATGTATTTTGTTCTTTTCGTTTTTAAACTATTGTCTCTCCACACCCTGATTTGCTTAAGTTCACAACAAACTAGGAAAGTTACTGAGATTAATTAGTGTAACCGGGGTGGTCTAGCAGTACAGTGCTCGACTTGGACCTGAGTGGGCATGGGGTTGAATTCCACCACTAATTGCGGGTCCACATTCGGCTTCGCTAAAATATCCACTGCTGAAAGATATTTCACGTAAAACATTCAAAGTAGTAAAAATTAAAAAAATAATTTTAATTAATTTTGCAGCACTGAACTATGGTTAAGAGTTGATGGGATTGTAAATTTACGGTTTGATTTACACAATGCTTGAAAGTGTTGGTTTATGAATATGCATAATTTTAAGGATTTTTCAATGTGTTGTTTAAATTTGCTTTTTTTTAATTTGGGCATACAAGTAGTTAGCAAAACGCGTGCGAAAATGTTATTATTGTGTTTAGAATACATCAAATTTATAATTTATTGAATAATGAAACGGTTGTTTAGACACAAAATGTCATATCATACATTTTATTTTTTAGTAATTACTCTATTACTTATGAAGAAAATTGATTACATAATAAACAATTTTATTTTACAGGATTATATTAATACGTTTATGAGCTCCCACTTTAAGCCGCTTAAGTAAATATTTGGAAAGTAGAGACATGACTTATATTACTAAAACCGTAAAGTTAAAGACTTTTATAATTATGTAGGGTGTTTTTCATTTTAGTGCATAGTGGTATTATATGTAAATGCTGGAATGAAGTTTGTTGTATATTATAAATAGAAATTACCTTAGCCAAATAATGGTTTTCTTTATCAATCAATTTTTCTTTATCAAAACATTATTAAAGATATATATGTATAAGTAAGACACTGGCATGTTGAAAATAAACAAAAGATGCTGCCAAATATTTGGTTACGTTAATTTTTGCTTGTGCTCTGTTTAACTATCGTATGTCTCATCCTATCCCCATTATTATTACTATTATTTTTAATTAGAAAAACAACGATCCTAATGCATTCAATACGCGTTCCATTGGTAAAAAAATCCAAATCCAAGTACGCAAAATACTCGACGGTGGTTTGGGTTTTACGTTGACCAGTCGAGATACAAAAGTCACTTCGGAATCGCCCGATCCCATTTATGTCAAAAAGTTGCTTCCAGACGGTGCGGCTAGTCGTGATGGAAGGCTTAAGGTGAGCGTATATTTTTGTTATTCAACATTTAAATTGGCATATTCGTGGAATCTAGTACAAGTTTCATGCAGTTGTGTTTTGTTTTGCATTTGTTGTATTTCGAATGTGACAGATGTATTAATTGAAAAATGACTATTTTTTTTATTTAGATAGCGTAGAATTCGAACTTGGTTGTTTTTTAGGTTTACATAACGGAACACTATTGTAGTTTTTAAAAATAGTGTAGTATGAACTTTTGAACTGAACTGGTACAACTGACTTTTCCGGAAATCGCAGATGATGATTGATGATAATTAAAAAAGGAAGGATTATTTTTCTTATCAATTATTGATTGACAGTTATTTTTTTGCAATTTATATCATCATTTGAATAGAATAATTAATTTTTCTATTGTTTATTAATTATGGCAAAGTCCGAACGTCTTTTGTATTACTTGTACAACCAATGGGAATTATTTGTAGATTGGTGATCGTTTGTTATTGGTAAACGGCGTAACAGTCCAATCCATGTCCCAAATATTGGCTTATTTGCGTTCTTTAGAACCGGGAACAATGGTTCATCTAACCGTTTCGAGGCAGTCGAGTGTGAAAAAAAATGCTGCACTAATTCGAAATCGGGTAAGTTGATTCATTCAATTGTGCAATTTACTTGAATCGATTTCAGTTTGGTGAGGAAGGTGTGGTTTACTAGTATTATGTGTTATGTGAACCCAGTCGACAAATGTGACGAACAAACAATTTTGAAGGTACAATACCAATGTGACGAAGCAATTTTAAAAGGAAACGACGAAATATTGGAATAGTCGATCAATTGTTGTACATGTTTGGTGATTGGTTCAGGAAATGCTTAAGAATTTGCCAAAATGTTTCACTATCACAACTAAGATACATTTATTGTCAGATATATTCATTCCATAATACTTAGTATAATACATAATACTTAGTATTTATATATATATATATATATATATATATAACGATGACAATACCGTTAATTTAAAAACATTTATTTACAAACACATTAACAAACATATATCAAAATATGTTACAATCAAAATACATTCAATGCTATTACAATCTTTTTTGTTTGCACAAAGTTAGTTTTAATGTGTACACTTATTATACGGGTAGCTGTCCAAAGATTTTAGCAAAGTAATTATTTTACAATGGCTTACGCTTTTATTAGTTATACTTAGTTATTAATTTTTTACTTTGCTAAAATATTTGTTTTTGGGTTTGTTGAATAAATAGTATTCAAATGGATAATTAACGTCAATTGTAATTGAAATTTATATAAAAATTAAATTAACTAAGTAAAAGAATTGTGCAACTATAACTTTAAACGAAATAATTTATTCTTTGAATTTTATTACGTATAAAATGATTAAACAAGAACAAATTATACTGTAAAATAGCACTTTGTTTTATTGATATAATAAATTTGTGTTATTTTATGTTAAGAGCACATTTAAATGATACTTTGCGGTTATCGAATTAAATTATACAACCGCATTACTGTAATTCACATTATTAAAATGATAGAACCAATAAAAATGTAATAAATCCAACTATTTTATTTAAAGTGCTTATGTTTTTAAAATAAACACTTGAAATAAGTATACATTTTCATGAGTAAAATAAGTCTAAAGCAATTACAACTGTATCTAGCATATCAACTAGTAAACAAAATAATAGTTTTATTATTAAAAAAAGAAAATCTTGATGAATGTTTAATGTAGTATTTATATTTTTAAAAATATTTTATTTATTTAATTGGAAAAAGAGGAAAATCAGTTAATTTGAAGTTGGTAGCAGCGTTTATAAAGGTTTTACCAATATTCAATAAAATAACAATATGTAAAAAAATTGTCATGTATAAAACTTGTTTAACACGTTATGGAAGATTTACAAAAGTATTTTAGGTTGTGTATAAGTATTGAACCGCGTATTTATGATTATTTTTAACGTAAATGTTATTAAGGTTTATATTTTTTTATTAAAATAATATATGATTCTATTTTTAATTAAAAATTATGATAAAATTTAATGTAGAAATTTATAGAAAAAATATTGTGTAATTAGTAATAATGGGTAGTATCAAAATTGGCAAATTCTTTAATATATTACGCCATCTGAAATTACAACCTGATGCCTTAGAGTATGTAACATTTAGTAAAAACATTGTTTTAGTGTATATTTTTTTAAATTTTTAAATAAATTTTTTTTTTTAAAGGTCAAACATTCTGACTAACAAAAAGCTTACATTTGTTTAATTACCTCCGCACACCTTAATATAATTATAGTTTTCCTATTTTTAAAGAAACAGTACAAATGGCTTATGAAATAAAAAAATTTGATTATGTAATGAAAAATCGAATTCCATAACATTGGGAGTTATCGATATCTTGAAAGCTTAGATGAAATTATGAAAAATAATGAATATTACTAAAAATATGAAAAAGGTATAATTTTTATTATCTACTTTATTGGAGAGTTAACAAAATTTTACTCTTGTTAACTAATAATGACGAGCCTGACTTAAAGTCACCAAGGTGTGAACGGTCAGCCTCTGATGGCTCCCATGGATCTGTCAACCGGCGTCATCCCTCCCGTCTCCCGAAGAATATTACCGTGTCAACTCCTGTGAACACTGGCGCCGTCGCAAGGAAGCAATCTTCTATCCAAACCAGCACACCACGGGGTTGCATTTTGTCTATTCCCAGCAGCTTCCGGTGCGTTAATTGACTGGAAGGGCATATCTTCACGATTAGCGTTTGCGCGCTTTAAGGTATCCAATTACTCAATGGTCGTCATCAACGCCTATGCTCCAACCAGTAATTATAGTGAAAAAGAAATAGATGAGTTTTACGAGCAACTAGAAGATTTATACTCCCGGCTCGAAAAGTCATCGCAAATTATCATTATTGGAGGAGATTTTAATGGTAGAATTTACAGGGATGATGTCAACTAACTCTGTATTGGCCCTTGGACAAAATCACGCGAACAATGTGAGAACGGTGTAGAAGGTTGAGTGAATTCGCTGCTAGGTGCAATATGGTTCTTACGAACACATTTTTCCAACACCCCGCGAAACATTTGACAACATTTCGTTCAAGCTGTGGTATATATTCTTCCCATATTGATTACGTTCTGGTTAGCAAACGCTGGTTCAGTGCAATTAAGAATTCCCGCGCATACAGAGGTTGCCGAACAGGAAGCGAGAATGACACCGATTATTCGCTTGTTTCATGTTCACTTCGTCTACGTCTCATAGTGACAAAGGTTAGCCCTAAAATTCCTGCTCCATATTATTCTCTACTAACACACAGTGACTATGCTGAGAAGTTCTCCAAAGCCTACTTATCAGCTACATCTGTTCCAAGTTGCAGTATGGGAATAAATCGACCTTGGAATATTTTGAAACGAAAGATCGACTTATCTAGTTTGGTGCTCCCCCGTTTAACCAACTTTAAAAGACCAAACTGGTTATCCGCCAATTCTCGATATTTTTATACACGAGCAAAGATATCTACGAGAAAAAGCGAAGCAAGATCATTACGTGCGGAATTTTGAAAAAGTTATGAGGAGGATGAACAAAGACACTGGGATTCTGTAGCAGATGAGTTAGAGGTTTCTGCTCGCCATAATGACAGCGGGAAAATATACAAGAAATTGGAACAACTCTGCCGTGGTAGAAAAGTTAAAGTTGGATCGTCTGGCATTTTAAACGAAGACTGGTTACTTCACTTTAACCAGATTTTAAACCATTCTGAAATCACAACAGGCTGGCTAAAAGATTAATCCAATCTTGACACAGTTCCTCTAACTGTCGATGATATTATGCACATATACAGTAAACTCAAAGCTAGGAAAGCCGCCGGATTCGACGGAATTCCTCCATATGTCTTCAAATACGGCCCCTCGCGGCTCACTGAAGACTTCTATGTCATCATATCGGATTTCTGAACAACTGAGCAGTGCCCTGAAGACTGGCATCGTGCTACTGTTGTTCCTGTTCACAATAAAGGAGATCGGCAATTACCTGCCAACTACAGAGGCATCAGTTTACTTTGTATAGCTGCAAAAATTGCCACATCAGCGATAGTTAATAGGATTAGCCCGGAGAGGGCGAAGACCACATATCCCAACCAAACTGGTTTTCGTTCTGGTTTGGGATGCGGTGATCAGATTTGCACGCTCCGGCGCATCCTGGAATTTCGGACAAAGTTTTAGCGCCTTACGTACGTAGTGTTCATAGACTATTCTTCAGCCTTCGACTTGCTGAACAGAAAACGACTCTGGATAGCTATGTTACGTGACGGAACCCTGATGAAACTTGTGAATCTCCTACGTGCTCTGTACAAGAACTCAACTGCTGTGATCCGCAATTGCAACAGATCTACTACAAAGCCGTTCGAAATTTGCAGTGGTGTCCGTCAAGGCTGAGTGGCTGCTCCACTTTAGTTCAACTATGCAATTGATGCTATATTTGCCAAGGTCTCTGGACAAATGAAGGCGTGTATGTTGGTACAACGCCCATCACCGACTTAGAATACGCTGACGATGCTGTTCTGCTAGCTGAAAATGAAGATCAACTGCAGAGAGCGTTGGATTTTCTTGTGATTGTTTCCAGTGAATATGGCCTGAAGATCAATCCTAAAAAATCAGTGATGACGTCACAGGTTTTCTCCTGATGCGAGGATTATATTGAATGATGTTGTTCTTCCCAATGTAAAGCAATTTACGTATCTGGGCTCTTTAATTACTTCTGATGGAGGTTCATCTAACGAAGTAAATCGACGAATTTGTTTGGCTGCTGCTGCGTTTGGAAAACTTGCTAATCCATATGGAGGCGAAAAACATCAATCCAGAGACAAAGATGAACATTTTCTCTTTATTGGTTCGCACAGTGCTTCTGTACGCAGCTGAAACCTGGACTCTTACAGGGTCTGAGATCATGAAGCTCAACAAATTTGAGGCAAGATGTCTCAGATATATTTGGCACAACATTCATTTTGCATCATTTATATCAAGGGACTGGAAAAAAAGATCAGTATCCACCAAATTCGAGATGACCTCCAATTCGCGTTCTTCATAAAAATCATGATGCAATCTCACGTTCCGTAACTTTGGTTTGTCCAAATGCCGATTGGAAGAAAAGGAAAGGTGGTCAGAAACGTAGTTGGATGGATGCTGTTTGGGACGATCTTCATCCTATTTTGGCCGGGACTTTATCTTGGAAACAATGGCAAAGTCGTTGGATTGACATATCGGTGCACGCCTCCGAAAACCGTGAACAATGGAGGGGAATTATTCGTGATGCTTTGAGAACTTGGAACTAATAAAGAGGTGGCTTTGCCACCAAGTTTTGTTGTTGTTGTTATACTTGTATACATATTTTACGTGCGACCATTTCTTTACCGCTGTTTGCTGGAATGGCGTCCTCTTGATTGTTTCTGTAGCAGTATAATTTTTAGAGACCAAGTTGCTAACCTTGCGCTCAAACCCTCCTCTTTTATCCAGGCTTAGGGCTAGCTGGATTGAATCATTTCTGATTTAAACTAGGCAGAGTTGTTACCCCAAGCAAAAGGGTTTTGTATAATATAAGAATATAATAATGCATATTTTACAATATAATTTATTTTAAAGCAACTGAATTGCTCTTTTTTCCTGTTTTTAAAAATGTCCAAATTCTTGTTTTTAATCAAAATTAGAATTTTATAATAATTTGTTTATTTTATTTTCTTATTAATACTGTCAAGGTAATGTTTGAAAAATGTTTGATAAACGCACAAATGTGCTTAATATTATTAAGTAATATTATTAAGCCTAATTAATAACACTGCCTTGATTTTGACACGGAAACGTCCAACTACTGGTTCTGTAAACAGGTTGCATGTTTTTTGTTATACTAGAAGTATACGTCTCTTACTATTATTATTTGTAATTATAAACGACATTTAGTTATTATTGTCGTCAGTTAGCATTTGTTGGAACTTACGCTTTGGTTTATAGATTTGGTATTTACATTTTTTAATGGTTTGAATCTTAGTATTAGGAGCTTAGCGTCTTAATTATTGTACCACTCCAATTTTAGAAAGTCATGGATTAATTGACAGTGACATGAGCTATATTATTGCAAATAATAATTACTCAATATATTAATAATTGTTTTTATTTTCAGGCCTTTGTTTCGCGCACTTACGAATATTATGTACCAAAACAAGTTCTCAATATGGACGAATTACTTCAGTTGGGTATCAATTTTAAATGGTCTGATGACATTCTATTGCCTCCATTGCAAGACGATTCCATTCAATATGTTCCCATACCGGGGCTGTACATAGACAGCCTACTACCAAACGGTTTGATAACATGCGAAAATCGAACGACAATTCAGCCGGGTGATCGTTTAGTTGGCGTCAATGGAGTCAGCATGGACGGATTGAATTCCAAAGTGGGTTGTTGACTTTATTCTGCCTATATTTAGACTGTTAACGTTTGACTGATTTAATTGTTTCATTTTTCACTATTTCACCTAGGGAGATTGTTATATGACAAATTTTGTTAGAAAAATAAGGGGTAATTTGTGGTGCATTCTTTTTACATTATTTAGATTTATTGTATGCTTGTATGTTATTTTTATGGTTTACTATCGTTGATGTGGCATAGACTGATTGATTATTATGTAAGTTTCAATTATTTTCTCGACACAATGAGAACTGCAATCCGATCGTTAGAGTAGAACTTTAGCGCTTAGCTATTGACACAGTCATACATGCAGTGCCGAAGTTTATGTAAAAAGTAGAGTAAATTATGTTTGTTCAAACCAAGTAGATTTATTGTTAAAAAAGTCCGACAATATTCCTATTATTCTCCGCCTCCCATCCCCAACAAAACTCCATAATAAATTATTTTTTCATTTTATCAAAATCAGTGAATTTGAATCGAGTAGTTTATTTGCGCAAAATTAAACTATATAGTGGGGGAAGTGATGGATTAACATGTGTTTTTATTGTTTTTTATATCATGTGATTACATTTTTGTAAGATCAAAAATAAAAAATCATGTGTGTCATTGAAATACAATGGATTAGTGAAGATTTCAATTCTTATATATATATATATATATATATATATAGCAGAATGTTTGTTTATGTATTTATTTAAAACCGTTTAGCTCTGATGAGTATGGGGCAACAAGATTGTTCGATATTATTGTACTTTAAATTTTTGACCTTGAGGGTTGAACGTCGATTCGGATTTTGTTAAATCCTGTCATCGGAATCCTGTTTCTTTCATTTCTTTTTTGTAGTTTAATAGAGTGGTATCTTCTTGTTGTTTTTTTAGAATTATTAATGTTTACAAAGGCCAGGTTATTAATCTTGGGTCCAAAACCTTCTTTCTTAATCGGACTTGGGACCGGTTACGGTGGAGTTGATAACAATATTAATAATAATAATAATTATTATTATTCTAGTTATTGGCTTTGATGCTTTGATAAAATACACAAATGTAGGTATGTGTATAAAATATATAGTTAGCAGTAATTAAACAATTGTTATGAATAGCGCACTCCAACAAAATCTACCAATATTTAAATACTTGTATAGTATAATAATAATATGTAATAAAGTGAACATGTTTTGTGGCAGTTTACATTTTCATTTAGGTTTTACGTTCATTTATAAGCTTTATATTTATTACCTTATTTGTCTTACTCTACTCAACAGTCGGCAAAAACCTAAAAAGTAAGAATCTTTTCGAGTGTTACTCATTTGCATAAAAGATTGTTAATTTTTGTTTGTCAATATACTCGACTGAAAATTGCTGAAAGAAGCAACTTTTCATTTTATATAATTACTTTTCGATTTTTTACGTTTTTTTGTTATATATAATTATTTTAATTATTATTGCCTCAAATATGTTTGTAAAAGAACATTGACATCATGTGATACACAAAAATATTGTAAATTATTAGCATCAATAAGAAAGGGTGAAAGATCGAAATATTATAAATTCATACAATAATTAGAAAAACAAAATCAAAGTATTTAAAATTTATCAATGGAAATATTTTGTGCGTAATCCGATTTATCATAATTTAATGAAAATTTATTGTAAGCAAACGAAGGTTCTCATCTAGTATTCATAGTGGAATTTGAACATCTTCTGACTACGATGAGTACACTAAATTAGTTATTTGTGCCAATATAATTTTCTGTAACAATTAAGGTTTTATAGGGATGCTAATGATTCTGAGGATTTGAGTAATGCTTATAAAGTCGCAATTTCCGAAGATGGAAATAATCTTGACAGTTACCTCCTAGTGCATTCTAGACTAGGTTCTTGCAAGCTAAAATCTTTGTCCTCGTCCTACATTTGTTACCTTTTGAAAGCCATTAGAGTTGATTGTTAAATATTCTGTACAAATATATAAATAATGAAAAGGTGACCACGTCACTAACCATAATGAATGAATAAGGTTTTATATATATATATATATATGTGTATATTATAGAAAATTATTGAGCATTTGAAAACTGTATTGGAAGGTTTACGCAATCAAATTGAAAAACATCGATCATGTACGAGAGATTCATTTGACCAATCACAATCGGACTTTGCGACACATTTGAACACGTCGTCCATTTCTTCGGCTGCTGGCAATAGTCGTGGCGATTGCGATCGTCGTACGCCAATTCCAGACGATCATCAACAGGCATCCCTCTTTAATTTATCGCTGAGTTTGACTGTACATCGTTATAATCAAATATTGTGTACTGTGGGACGTAGGTACGTAAAACGGTTAATTGTTATAATAACAACAGTAAGAATGTTTTAAAAAAGTTATTATTTTTAATGGCATTAAATGCTATCTAACCATCTTTCTCTGTCTTTATTCAACACTAATACATGATCATAAAAGAGGATAAATTTCGTGGTAGAATTGAATGCTGATATCCTATATATAATTGTCTAGAGTGCCAATTTGCATTTTTCTGACTTTTTTTGCGTATCAGGAAATTACTCTATTTTATAGTTTTATTACTTATTCCTATTATTGGTCTACATACTTCAGTTTGGCATAATCGATTATACAAAATAACAATGTTCACTTTATTGGTGTTAGCATAAATAATTATAAAATGAAAAATCAATAAACGGTTAAGTTAATAAATACTTTGCAATGTACCGAGGTGGCCTAGCGGTACAGCAGCACAGATCAGACTTTGGTTTCGTTCCACACTACCCACACTATGCTGGCTACCGTTCGGTTTCGATAATTTGTTCATTTGCTAAAAGATGTTTCCCGTAAAATATTCTACAATAATAATAATAATAATAATCAGTTTTTCAAAATAAATGAAATTAGTATGAATCGCTCTAGTTAATTTTGAAAAAAGGAAACAACAAAAACCAGATTAAGTGAAGCGATAATAATTTAACCAACGAACATATTGCTAATGTTCTTCTGGTTTTATCCAATATAAACATTTTCTGAAGGTCAGTATGCAGTGCGTGAATATTGTCGTCTATCACTATTTTCGATTAATAGCTTCAATAAATTTGTAACAAATATGCTATGCCTACTGACGGGTTTTAAAATAAAATCCTTATTTAGAGGATCGGGAAAATACTTTGGTAATAATATAAAATTGTAAGAAAAGAAGTATATTTGGAATATAAGTTAACAATTTTGTTACTTATAGAAAGACCTGTTAATCGTTTTTATGTAGTAACAGATTTGCAGTTTTTCCCAATAGTAGGTATAAATAGTCCAAACAGACTAATGTGTCATTAGTACAAATTTCAAAAAAAATTTAAAATCTTGCTAATGCTTACATCAGCAATTTTTATGTTTATTTGTGCAAGATGTTTAATGTGCTTAACTGAATAAGTGTAATTGAAAGCATTTTTAATTGTTTTAACAATAATGAAAAAACTTTATGACATTAAGATCTTGCATAAAAATTAATTATGTAATAAAAAATAAAATTCTAAATAATTAGATTAATACATTACTTGTAACGAATATCAATTGAAATATTTTAAATTGTTCGAGGGCCCCACTTATTATATGATATTATTTATGTCTGTATAAAATCATTCAAAGTATATACACACAAACGTTTTCATTCCTATTAGATGCTCTACCTTGGATCCGTTGAGCGAAAAATTCGATTCAACTTCCAAAGATCACAAATTTCCCAGCGCTGATTCGATGGAAGGCAAAGTAATCATTTTAAAACCCAAACTTTCCTACCAGTCGGATGGCCAACCGCTTGTTATAAACGACAATCGACAGCGGTTTGCTCCGCGATCCAATCTAGATCGCTCCGATTCGAGGAATTTGTCGGTTCCACGCCGCATCAAAATTGAATCGCGAAATGACAACTTTGCGCGTGAAGGTCTGGGTCGACGCAGTATGTCCGAAAAGCGTCGCGGTCATTTGGACCCTACTCAATCGGAATTTTTTCAGACAAATATTTTGCCCAATCGATACAAAATGCCCGAAGGTAGGTGTTTTACGTTTGAATGCTGGATAGGCTACAGTGGAGTAAAATGAGATAACTTTGACACAAATATATCCTATTTTGTTATATTTGGTAAATAAGTATAATGGCACAACAATACTCTATCTAAGCAAGAAACATTTGTTTTATGCTTTTTTGCTTCAATGGCATTTATTTGGCAATGAACTGTATTTGCTTGAGATACATATTGTAAACAAATTATCATATTCGCAACGATGTAAATAATTACATTTATTGATTTTGTTGATTTTGTTATTAAGTGTGAAATTTTGCTGTGAGAATGATACTTTGCCGTTGAGCGATGTGTGCAACTTTCAGAATAATTACTCGAATCCGACCTATCAAAGACATATAGTCTATATTAAATACACGCGTCCATTATGTATGCATTAATTATTTTATGACATGAATTCCACAATGACCTTGAAGAATAATATATCAATTTTTTAATAATACTTACATACAAATAACTTGTGGATTATGCGACCATAATTTTTTTAAATAGCCGTGACAGGATGAATATAAAAGAATTTTATCTATAAATGTCCAATCAATTATACAATAATTTGTCAAACAGAGCCCTTTAATTAAGCATTTTGGAGAGGCTGAAGTCGTGTACCAAAATAACTACATTACACATTGGTTCCACATTATTTTAGGTATATTTGGAAATGAGATGAGTTTAGAAACATAGTCGTTCCATTCTGGAAGTCACGACTATTATCATTGAACTACTCTATTGCTGTAGCGAATACAGTTAGCACATTTGTTTACATACAATATATATTAATTCCAGTAAAAGATTTTTAATCCATTTAGGACTATCTTGAGCTGTTTTTCATTAAATTACTTTATATATTATTAATTCCAAATATTCACGTGACGTGTGTTAAATTTTGTTATAGAAATATTTATCAACTGGTTGTGTATGCTATTATCGACAGATTACATTGTATTTTGTTTTGTACTATGCTAACACTCGTTCAAATAACTCACAAATATACACAATGCGGTTAACAAATAAAGAAATAGCTAAAGTGCAGCAATTATATCATCATAAGACATTTTGTAGCATATTGTGTACAATGAGAAATTAATGAGCCTGAGGATTTGAGTAATGCTCATAAATTTTAATGATAGTGATATTCTTGACTATTCCTCCTCCATGTGGTGCATCCTCGATTAGGTGCTCATAAGCATCTAGAATGATAACAGCATAGCTGTATAACTAGACTTCCGCTTTAACTGGTGGGTACAAACATATTCCCAGGGTACTAAAAATGTATCTTAAGGGAGATAATTGTGACAAACTTTCTGGCAGCTTTGTCATTCTTGGTGATAGAATGCCATTTGCCAGTCAACAAACTTTGTAATTCTTTTACGTTTTCTACGCTTACCAAGACAAGGTATATATATATATATATATATATATATTTATTTATCTTCTACTAAAATTGGTTTTTAAGTCAGTGATTTATTCAAAAGCGAAGATAGCGTTAATGATTCGAAGTTTGATTCGATTTTTATACATTCATCAATTTGATTAAACAATAAACAGGAAATGATTTAAATTTACCAATCGCAATATTGAGTTGTTTGTGCTCTTTGGCAGTGGAACGAGTATGTGGGCTTGATTGACATTGTGCAGAATATACTGTGCCACCAGTAGATCCTGCTGAAGGTGTAATACCTTGTGTTTGAAAATGGTTAGGGTTTTGGTAAAAACAAACATATTTAAGGACGTTGGGGACGTTGAAGACTCAAGTAGAAGTGAGAGTGAAGTACTGGATAACCATTTCCGGTTGGTTTTATACATCCGTTTTATATGTTACCTATCAAGTGATAATGTTTTTACAAACGTCTGTCTTGTAACTTTACAAAAGGATTTGTTGCAATAACAATTGTGTACTGTTATATGTATTTTTCAATTTGTGAGAACATTTTACATAAGAATTATTGATTATATATTGTTAGGTTTTTCTAAATAAATGTAAAGAAATGATGTAGATAAATTTTAATGGATGATAATAATAAGTTAGATGGACTTGATTTTCGCCTTCCTTCTATTGAAATTTCACATTATGATGTATGCTACTATATTTTTCAAATACGAATAAATTATCATATTTAATTAACAACCCTACTAAGTCATATAAGTTTTAATTCTAGCTGTAGAAAAAACTTGATTCAATGTTAACGCTATGTATATTATATCATTTATTCAAATTGTCCAATTTTTATCAATCCAAATTACTGTGTACCTTTTTTGTAGTTATGCAACACCGAATCAAAACAACTATGTTTTTGTACACATTTACTACTTACTAATTATGTAATAATATGACTTGATCACAACCAGTTCCTAGGTGAAAAAAATATTGAAATATTTGATTGAATATTCTACCTTTTTAAAACACAATATTTTCTGACTGAAAGAGAGAGAATCGACCAATTGGCTGCGCAGTTTGTTCAATACAAGTGCAATCTGCTGTATTCGAAAGTCTGGTTGAAAGAATTATTGATTATTGATATTTTTGGCTTGATTACCTTGTAGATGTCGACAAACAATATTCGACAATGCCTACTTCTCGACGCATCAAGATGCAGAAAAGTCGCCTATTTTGCACCAATCCAAATGCTCAAAGCAATCATCCATCTGCTACAAATGCTTCTACTCCGTCGACGGGTCCGCTCAAAGCGCTTCATCCCAAAGAGCACAATCCCTATTCTGAAAATTCTCAACGCAAATTTTTGCCTCAAGGTTGGTGATTTTTTTACATGTTTATTGATCGCTTGTTTTGTGGTGAATAGTGGCCAACTGGTTAAGATATCCGATTGTCGTGTGAGTTTGAGTTCGGATCGTACACTTGGTATACTATTATCAGGTGTATCAATACACGGGAATTAAATTTAGAACGGTGGCACAATTCTATTACTGTCTTGAAACAGTACTTTAACACCATTGCCAAAGAATGTTTACTGTCAGATTTTCAATTCAACTTATTATACAGCCGTTGCTGCTTGAATGCTTTATGGGAACTATTTTTTAGCGTGTGGACATTTAGCAAAGTTGAACGAGGGTTTGCATGATGTGTCTGTGCTTACACTCAAGCTTGTGATCATCCAAATTCAAATCCATCACTGTAATATTAGATTTACAAAAAGTGGTTTTATTACTTGAATACTTCTTGAACTATTTTTGTACATTCTTTTCTAAGTTTCTATTTGACATAGCCAAATGGGGGTTTCGCATTTAATGTCATTAGTGATATTACTGTCCTTGTTTTTCCGAATTAGTTCGTAACAATTTAACTACTACGTTATTTCTATATTTACTGATCTGATGGTTGATGTTGCGTTTGAACTCAATGCTGTTTTTTATAAACTATGTGTTTGTTGTGTAAACAATATGCTGTTTTCAAAAGGATTGACAAATTTTTACTGCTACAAATTTGAAATTTTAGAAATTTACTACTATTGCAATATATCAAATTTTTGTTCTAGTATCGTTATTATATAATAACTTTTACTTTCAATATCGACAACTTTCAATAATTTAAAATATTTAAAAGCCATAAATTATATTTGAACTTGTACTTATTAATTAAACTTTGTATTCAAGTTTAATTACTAACCCATCGTTGTTGCAATTTGTCCTTTTTGATGTTAAGTAATATTTCATAAAAGGATTATATATATATATATATATATATATATATATATATATATATATATATTATATATATATATAATTTATTTACTGCTGATTCATTTTGACTTCGTAATTTGTCATTTGGTTATTCAATCCCTTAATTGAATTTAAATTGAATGACTACACTGTTTTTGTACAATAATTATGCTATAATATTGTAGTTATTATGTATAACAGAATTATTACTTGCATTTATCTTTTCCCAACTGACAGGTTTTAGACGAAATAAATTTATGTGAGTCTATTGGTTTCATGTACATCCACATACCGTACATGTATAAATAGAAACATTTGCATTTATTGAGTTATCACTGTTTGATATAATGAGACTTAGTTTGATGCATTTGTTTTTTTACACATTAACGTTTGAATGTGTGCGTTTTTCTAATTTTTTTATTTACTCGATTTGTTGTTTATAGACTTTGTGAATTTAACACTAACACCACTATAATTTTAAACATCAAATTATAATTTACGTGTTTGGTGATTTATCTTTTTTAAAATATTAGAGATTTTGTACTAATATGACACAGGCCAAGTTGTCAGACTGATGGGATGAATGAATTTTATTACTGCACTAAATACGAGGCTGTAATAATTCAAAAATTAAGACAAAAATTTGTAAGAGTATTAAATCTAAATTTATTTGTTGTCCGATTGTTTTCACGTAAAAAATAATTATTGAGAATTAAAAATAATGAATATTCCAAACCACACGAATAAAAGTAATCAAAAGAACTTTTACATGTTTTTTAATAAAAATTTTAAAACAAATCGAATTATTTATTACTTCCGCTTATACGCTTATTTTTTATATATATATGCGGAAAAAATATTTAATAAACTTTTATATGCGGCATTAAGTTGAAGATTAAACAAACTTTTATTTGTGTGTGGTGACAGTAATAGCTCACGTTTTGTTTTACCTTGAAGTCGGTTAGATGATAGAGTGAAATGCACGTTTCAGTAGTCAGTTTCAGTGGTAAATTTGAAAGTAGAATTGGAATACCATTTAATACTTTTCATTTGTTTGGTTTGCAAGAAAATATGCATTTTCATTTTACAGTTATTATTCTAATTTCATTTGAACCATTGATTTATATTTATTTTAAACTATCTTTTGCTATAATTTAAATTCACTTTCTTATTTGTCAACAACCGATTTTTCTACTTTTGTTACTTCAATGTTTTGTTTTATTTAGTTCTGTTTTAACCCCAAGAGTTACTAATGGTCAAGCGGTTGTTCTGTGGACTTTTAAACTAATTTTAATTTGAACCATTTATGGCATTCGTTTTATTGAAGCAGATTTTGAACGATTTCGTTCAAAATTAAGGGTTTAAATTTATATTTCATTTCATACAACAGGTGTGTTGCTAGACTTGACACAATTAAATCTTTTTTTTTAATTTTGCTTTATTTGTTCAATTGAACTATTAATTGCACACGTGTTCTATGAATTCGGTTTGTTATTTTTTCAACCTATTCCTTGTGCCCTTTAATTGTGTTCCACTTTCCATTATTATGACAGCAACAATTGCTTTGCTATTTTTGTGGCAATTTGGATTTATCCATCATGTGATGCACGCTGTTTCAAAATTATTTTGTTTTTAATAATTAGCTGTTATTGCAGGTAAATAGGGATACAAAATTTTGTAAATCTACTCGATTCGAACTGCGTGTTTTTGTTAAAGCTATAGTGTACTTGTTTTCCATCAATGTTTATTTATTTATATTGGCTTTAATACATCAGCATATATACACAACATAACATATAATTAGTGCCGCAAAACAATACAATACAAAATTAAAGTACAAAGTAAAAACTTAGACAAATTAATCCATTTGTATGATTATTAAGTGACATAAACTTATCATCAATATATTAGTTTAACCATGATTCTTGAATTAATATAAAACAACTGTTAACATGAATTTTTATATTTACCAGTAAAAGCTAGTTATCAATTTTATCAACAATATATTAAAAGACTAATCGGTAAAATTAATTTTATAGCACGTTCAAATCCACAATGATGACATTTTCTTTTACTTTTGTAATGTTGTTTTTAGGTATATTTTTATAAAAAGTATTAGGTACAAAAGAAAAATGAGTTTTACGATTAGATTTTAGTAATAATAACATAAATTTGTCAAAACGAATTCTCAGTATTTATTGCACATACAAAAAATCAAAATAAATATATAAGTATAAATACAATTACATATTTACATAATTTCCAAATATTTATTATTGAATAAAAGGATAATGGTTAATAAAAATAAGTTATGTGTGTAGTTATGGTAAATTAGTATAGCCCAGTCATCTGAACGTCAAAATTGACAACATGCATATATATATATATATATATATATATATATATATACTTTGAATATTTTACGAGAAACCTTTCAGTAGTAAACATTTTAACAAAACCGAACGTGAGCCCGCATTTAGTGGACCGGTGGTGGGATTCGAACCCATGCTCACCCAAGTCCAATTCGAGCGCTGTACTGCTAGATCACCCCGACACTATACAGAGTTTTATTTTTGTTTTTACACTGACGTAAAATTTTGTTCATTTTTACTGTTGTTATTCAGTTACAATATTTGTTTTGATCGTGCGGGTATGAGTTAGCCTCACTGTTCCTCCTCCTTCCTCAATACAGATTTCAGAGTAATTAAATTTTCCGGATTTGGTATTAATTATACTAACTTTTCATTTGTACTAAAATTTAATGAAGTTCATTATCAAATATTGATCCAAACATTATTGAATCATTGATTTCTATATATATATATATATATATATATATATATATATATATATGGAAACGTTTATTTCAAGATTAATTTAAAGCTTTTGAAGATATGTAGGTTTAATGTACCAAATAGGTACAAGTATAGAGTACTTCAAATTTTTTAAATCCAAATAATTGAGTAATCAATCAAACAAATGTGATTATGATGGATGTAAGAAATTGTAAATTGAACCTAAAATGAATGTAGTATATGTTTGTTTGTTTGTTCGTTTGTTTGTGTGTTTGTTGAATTGTAAGCACTTTCATTTATATAGTTGGAATGTAAATGATTGTTTATTAAATTTTGAAACAAATTAGTGTATTATAATTAAGTTTTACATTTCTTTTTTTCATTAGTACATTTTGCATATATATATACATATATATATATATATATATATATATATATATATATATATTATTTGATGTTTGTAGTCACCTATCAGTTTTATTGTTGTACACTCGGTCTCTGATATATGTTAGTCTGAGTCTAGGGTTCACCACATGAATATTACAAATATTACAAAACGTGGAGTATTACTGGAAATTGAAACTTTCTAGGCATAACGCATTAACATTTTCGAATGATTTTGCAATTAAATTAGTCACAATATTAACTTGTAGCATTAATTAATCAATCAATACTTTGCAGTTGAATACATTTGATCATGTTGATGTTGCGGAATATCAGTTTTTTATTAATCAGTTTTAAATATATATACAGGTTGTCCAAATCTAGATAGAAGCTGTGAAGTTTGAATTGTATACATTCTAGTCAATTTATTACTACTACGTTTCCATAATAAATTGTATGTGGGAATAGACAAATGTTGAAGAAATTATCAAATAAAAAATTGAAAGACAATTACGTTACAACGTTATAAAAGCTTATTTGAAAAGTATTCATATTTTTCAAGTTCAATGACGTTTTCACTTTTTTTGCATTTTATTTAAATGCAATTTCTAAGATCCCTTGATGACAATGATCATTCAATTTTGTTTGGCTAGTTAATCGAAATATGGGATGAAATATTATTTTTATTGTGAATTTTGAACACTTTACGAGCAACAAATTAAAAATTATTTTACTCTATTTATTGTTATTGTTGTTGCTTGCGTGCTTTACGAGAAAAATGTTTCAGTAAACGGATATTTTAGCAAAGCCAAACTACGGCCTGCATTTGATGTCGGTGGTGGGGGATTAAACCGATACGCACTCAAGTTTCAGTCTAGTGTTGTAGCACTGGACCACCTCGACCATAGCATTCAAATATCTAAATAAAAATGTTCAAATAATTATAAAAATCAAAATATTGCCGGGATGGTCTAGTGGTACAGCGTTCGATTTGGACCTTGATGGACAAGGCTTCGAATCCCATCACCGGCACTAAAATGCGGGCCCACGTTGGGCTTCGCTAAAATGTCCACTGCTGAAAGATGTTTCCCGTAAATATTCAAAACAATAAACTTAAAAACCTTTTTTTTATCTGCATTATACTTCATAAATGCTGTGCAACTATATATATAGTTGATTATCTCCGTAATCGCTTAGCAAACTGTTAACCAAATTTTCGTTTAAACTAAAACTTTTTTTGCATTTAATTATATTCATGAATTTTTAAATCTCGCTATTGATCATTCGTTTATTGACACATATTCACTCATATGCAGATCAAAATCAGGCCACACCTGACCATCTTTGTCGCAGTCGACCGCAAAATTCCAGCTTCCGTCACGCCGTCGATCGTTCCTTTGCTCAATCAGTCCAAACATCGTCATCTACATTTCATTCTTCCAAGACACATTCCCACAACCCTACTGTTAATGTGAACTCGTTTGCAACTCTTCCAACAAAACCGTCCAAAATGACAAACAATTTCAATAGTTTAAAACATTTTTTCAAGTATTTATTTTCCCAATTTTTACTACTTTACATGTTTTACGGGAAACATCCTTTAGCCGTGGACATTTGAGCGAAACCCAACGTGGGCCCGCATTTAATGCCGGTGGCGGGAATCGAACTCATGCTCAACCAAGTCCAATTCGATCGCTGTACTGCTACACATGTTCGAGTCAAGCGCGCTGTACCAGTGACGTTGTTTGTCTTTCTCAAGTGTTGTATTTCGAATTATTTAACAATTTTGTAGTACGAATGACTACTTTTTATGGCAAATGCTTTAAGGCACATAATATTCACTTTTTGTGTATGAACGTTAGGGCGCAGAAATCATTCTTTTTAACGAAATGGGAACTAGGATTCTGTCTACTTAAACCACGATACATTCATGTGCAAACAGTCAATCTGAACAGCTACAGACGTGTTCAAACCAACAAAATGATGGTTTCTTGCTACTATTATTAGTATTTATTTCAAAACCTTTTTGGTTTTAAAAACATGGCGTAACAAAATTGTTCCATGTGATTGTACATTATACATTTTTGCCATTGAAGATTGAGCTTTTATTCGATTTTCGTTAAATAATCATCTCACTAGGAATTATGCTGCTTTCATTTCTTTGTTGTAGTTTTGTAGATTGTCGTTTCTTTCACATTACCTTTTTAAGAAGTTCAGATTACTAGCCTTATACTCGAATCCTCATTTTTTCTTAGTCGTACTTGGAACTGACTACGATAGAGTTAACATATTCATTGTATATTTGTTGCTTGCCCGCTTGGACGTGTTACAATTTTAATAGGATAAGGTTTCTTTATTACCAAACTACTTTTGGTTATAAAGGCAAGTGATGTATAGCTCTAAACGTTACTAGTTTTATTTTACTCCATAACTCAGTGAATTTGGTAATGTTTTTTATAATGTATAATTAAAATGAACTGATTTCGAAAATCATTTTTAACATTATTATTGAGCATACAACACAAAATGTTTGTTTTGCAGTTTTAATCTGATAAATTAATATACAATTAGTATATCGATTTTTATAGGTGGGTGGGAATATTACGGTAATTAGCTTCTTCTTAATATCCTGATTTTATAAAAAGATTAATTGTTATGTTATTTGTATGTGTTAATTAATCCGCACTACAAATTACACTTGGATATACACAACGTTTTTATAAAAATAGTATTTGTATCGATCTTGCAGGTACGTGAAAGTTATTCAACCACAAGTCCTATTTTTTATTGTGGTTGGTGTCGCAGAAATTATTTCTATATTTGTTCAGCATATCAGACAGTGAACTCCAACATTTTGATAAGTGTAGCAAATGTGGAAGAATAACTAAGTATTGTGGCTGACAGACGACATCAGTGTGACGTTCGACTTAGACTTGGTGGACATGGGTTCGAATCCCACCACTGACCCACTAAATGCGGGCCTACGTTTGGCTTTACTAAAGTATCTACTACTGAAAGATGTGTTTCCCGTAAAACATTCAAAGTAGTAAAAATAAATAAATTTTGCGCAAAGGTTATTTCCTTGTCTTAAGATATTTTGAATATATGCTTGCACCTATCCGCCAAAGTGGAAGCCCAGTGATACCGCCGTGCACTCACTCCCTGTTCGGTCATCTCAAGTCGAGCATACAGGATTATCATCATTATTGGAAATGGAGATTTTAAAAATAATTTCTTAAATTCTTAGGATCACTAGCTTTTGTCTTAAAGATATTGTAATTTAAAATTAAAGTTGTTGTGCCTACAGATGGGATGTATAATTAATAAAATGGAATTTATACTTTCGTAGTGCAGTAGGTTAGTCGTAAAGTTTCTGCTTTGCGGACTAAGAGCTTTGACGTTCAATTCATTAAAAATCGTCTTCTGTTTAAATTTAGTAGCAAAAACTCTGATTTTCTGAATGAGGAATTCGGGTTTAATTTATTAATCGTCGTTATTTTGTTTTGAGCATTTTAAAAGTATTGTAGTCCCAAAAGAATATATTTATAGAGAACCACCTGGTGGCGCAGTTAGTTCTACGCGACGCCAAGTTTTATGGTTAATTCATTTATCTCTCGCGAAGTATAGCAGCTGCTTCTCAACTAATTGAGGTTAATTCCATCAATGAAGTAGGAGAAACAGAAGGTGTTGTAATTTTGTAATTGTTATAAATTTCAACTGTATATTTATTGGGTTTTTTTTCAAAATTGTCAAAACAGAATCGGGTCGAAGAAAAGTATCGTTTTTTCACACAACAATGAATTGAATTCGGCAAATATAGAAAAATATACCCAACGTTTATCCCCACCGTCACAACCATCAACCTTTACTTCCGTCCACAATCAAGCGTCTTCTGTCCATTCCTCATCAGTCCACAATTCATCTCCCTATACAAATTCCAATTGTTGTTTATCTCGGCCAACCGATTCAAAGCAAAAACAACAATTAAAGTCCAACCATCGCCTTCACGACTACCTTTTGTCGTCTTCGGCTGGTGACGAAGTGCGCACACCTCCTCCTGCTCCTCCACCTTTGCCACCACGTTGTCACAAGTCGCACATTGATGAAAAACCAAACTCGAATGGAGTCGGGACGTATGCTTCACCGTTTTCACTTGTTTCATCCAAATCGGAAAAATACCGTGTTCATACATCTTCCAAGCATGTATATCCAAAATTGTCAAATTCAAGTGGTACGAAAGCGAACAAAGTACATCACAATGCTGATCTAATTCTATCACCTGTGCGTCATCAACATCATATCAGTAACAATGGCGGTGTGAATAAGTGTGATTCACTAAAAGGGGTAGGTTGATGGAAACTATTTTGCTTTACGTGTAAATGTTTGGTCAATATTGTTATTGCTTGAATGCTTTACATAAAAACACATTTTAGCAAGTGCATATTTGGCAAAGCCAGTGCCGGTGATGGCACTCGGACCCGTGCCCACACAAGTTCGAATTTAGCGCTATACCACTAGACCACCTGTGTATTCATTATAACTGTTTTTTTGTGAGTTAACACACACACACTTGTAATCGAAACGGATTTTGTTCAATGCGTGAATTCAGTTTTGGGCAGTTAACCAAATCTGTTGCATAAAAGATTCGAATATTCCTGAATATTTGAGAAGATGGTGATAATGGTGACTTTATATCTCAACGTGGAAATTGACCAATGGAGTGTAATATGTCGGTTTCAGCTTGGGCTGTACTTCAATAACAAAAAATATACCGGTAGTATATGTAGCCGTTTAGCTAAGGAGATGCGTTGATAATATCATGCGGCTTTATCTATGTGGATGAAGTGTGCTGAGTGTATGTCATTTTTTGCGTGCAAAACAATGTGGAAGGAAAGTATCGATTATATTTTACGGTCTTAAAAAGAGTTGACTTGACTTCTTGAAAAATATAACATTTTTATACAATTGAATAGTTGCAATATTTTTAATAATTGAACATTTTCTTTTTACTATTAAAATGAATATTTTTGTTCAAATGATATCATTAAATTTTAATAATTATTGTCACTATCATTCAAATCATTCGTATTATACATCAAACCTTGGTTTTTTGTCTAAAAATATAGGAAATAATTGATGGATGATTCATTCATTAATTTAGTTCGTGACATAATCACCTGTACATTATTTCTATTTTTGTATAGCATATTAAACGACCGACTGCGATGGAATGATGAGCATAACAAACGTAGAATAATTACGAAGTTTATTGGTTGGTTTCTTGTGACGGCTCCACTATTGACAAAGATTGACAAGTCCATCTGATTTTTTGTCAGGGTTATCTCACTTAGTCCAAAGGCTGCATCTGCAAACCATACGCCTTTTAAGTACTCGGGGTATATGCTTTCACCTATCCTCCAAGGTCAATTTTACTGGTGTGCATTCGACTCCCACTGTGGTAGTTTAGGTGCTTAGGTGAATCTGGTCCAGTATATACCACGTGGAGGAACACCATAATTGAAAATTCAGACTGTATAAGCATTACTTGAATCCTCATAATCATTAGGATCCCGATCTTTAAGATCCTTAGCTTCCCAATGATACGGAAAAATGAATTATTTTTTATTGTAAACAAGGTCTCAATTTGAAATTATTGATTTGTTTTAATTGAAAAAAATAAAGCAAAGTAAATTAAATTTTATGTCATATGATTAAGCGAACAACTTTTATATATAAATACACTCTTACTGGTCGCGGCTAGGTGTGACTATTTGTTATATGCTTTGTTTTATAATTTCATTATCTATTTAAATTTATGCCATATATTAATATTGTAAATGCTTGAATTGTTCTCTCTCTCTCTCTCTATATATATATATATATATATATATGTATATATATATAGCTAAAATAATTTTGCAACATACACCTAAAGCAAATAGGTTTTTATAAATCTAGAAATATCTAACAAAGAACTATAAAGGAAAAGAATAGTACTTTTAGTTAAATACAAAAGTTTACCGAGAAGCTATTACATAATATTTTACAATGTGAGACTTTTAAAGTTTTAAATGCCCAATGAGTTAAATAAGAGATTACATATATATATATATATATATATATATATATATATATACATTCAGCATATACAGACATAAACATATATATATATATATATATATATATATATATATATACATTCAGCATATACAGACATAACATATAATTAGTGCACAAAACAATACAATTGAAAATTAAAGTATATGAATTTTCATTTTTATTAGTAAAAGCTAATTATCAATTTTATCAACTATAGATCTTTCAATGAAAGACTTTGTGGCAGTGATATTTTTCTGGTAAAGTTGATTTGAAAACATGTCGAAATCAATTATGATTATGTTTTCTTTTGTGTCTGAAATGTTTTTTAAATACATGTTTACAAAAAGTATTAGGTGCAAAAGAAAAATTAATTCTACTATTAGATTTTAGTAATAATAACAAATTTGTCAAAACGAATTCTGATTATTTATTGCATACATAAAGAATCAAAATAAATATATAAGTATAAATAAAATTATATGTTTACATAAATTCCAAATGTATATTATTGAATAAAAGGATAATGGCTATTAAAAATAAGTTATGTATGTACTCATAGTAGATTAGCGTAGCGCAGTCATAAAACATGATACTTAAGTATAACTTACATAGTTTTTAAATTATTAATTTATGTGTTTATTTTCATTTTAAAAATACTATTTAATTAATAAAATTTGTTTGTATTAAACCCATCATTGATGTAAAAGGATTAATAATTTTTTTAATTACAACTTTATGAAAAAACTATAAATTTGAATGTTAGGTTGTTATAGTTACAATGGAAAACGATACAATTGAAAAATTAAACATTTTGTTACAGAAAACAAACTTTATTTAAAAAATAAGTTAAGAATTGATAATTTTGTAAATAAGTATAAAGCGGTAGCAGTAATTTGCTGAAACATTTTTAAAATTTGACATATAAATAAAGAGGACGAAATAATGAGAACTGTTCAAAATGTAAAAACATTTTTATATGTTAGAAAAATTGAAATAAACTAGCTTTTAAATTATAAAATGCAACGTGCAAGAAGTTAGTAAGGAATAAAATGAAAAATTGTTTTATCTTGTTAATTAGTGAAAGTTAATCCGTTTTGTTTTATGGCAAAAGTAGGGATAATTAAAAAATGAACATATTTGACAATAAAATAAAGTATTATACAGAGCCAACTTTGTGAAACGTTTACTTTGAACAGTTAGAAAAAACATTATTTTTGTTTTTTATAAAGCATAGAATAATTATCATATTGCTGTTTATATGAAATGCTTTAATCAACGGTATTTTTAGATCAATATGTGAAATGGCTTTTTAAGTCAAAATGCTTGTATGAGTGTCATAACTGTTTAAAAAACAATGTTTTGTGTTATATTAAAAAATTAAAATAAATTGTAACTTCATTTAAAATTATTTTCGTTACCAAAATTTTTAATTTAATACAAGCAAAAATGAAAATAGTCATTTTTAAAGCGGACAGCCCATAGCACTAGTACTAAGAATTTTTAATATAATATAAACAAAGTATAAGAAAATGAAAGAATTATCTGTCAACCTATTTTTGATTAAAAAAATGGTTCAATGGGACTGCATTAATGACCTAACTACGAACATAGCGAAGCACCTAAGGCAAGTGGTTACACATTGATGACATTTTAATGGTGCTTTATTTTTGGTATGCTATTGTATATCGTATAATAAAACAATTTTAATTTCAAGTTATGTAGCTATAGGAACAGTGTAAACTAGTTAACTACTTTAGCGGTAGAAAAATATATACGGGGTTGCGTAGATATTTTTGTGAAATTTAATTACAGCCAAGATGCTTAATTTAAAGGTATTTTTTAAGGAATTATCGTTTAAATAATTTATTTTCTTTAATAAAACTTCCAGTCGCGTGCTGTCTATATGAATTCCTCCAATCGTCACGATCACATGCTAAGGAAAGCAGCATCCACTGTATCTGGCACAAAACACAATCTTGTTCAATTACGCAATGATTATTATTACCAGAACGAGCATTCCACAAAACCCAACTTGATCAGTTCCAATAACAAAATACCCACCGTTCATCGTACTACACATCCTCATGATGACGATGATAATAATGAACACTTGCCCACTTCTAGGTCTTCTGTTTACAGTTCCAAATCAAAGTCTCGTCAATCCATCCAAACGCATCAGATTTGTCGATCAAATCAACGTATTTTGGCACCCAAAATGTGAAAGCACCCCCTATTCGCGTAGGTTCAATTTACGATTTTTCAGTCATTATGGAACGGCGCTCTAGCTAACCTCAAGCTTGTGTCTACTGATGTTGCTCAAAAATCATGATTTACAATCAAAATGAATATATTTTCATTAAAGGCGTCGTGTGGCTAGCGTAGTTTACAAGAATGTGATCCAGTAGAAAATCAATTATCAGTAATGAAAGACGAACTAAAGTCAACGATTACAATGATTTTTGGCTTGACTTGAATGTGTATGTGTTAGACCACGTGATCTTTAAGCAATTTTTTGTACATCGAGTACCACAGACTGCGTTAAAATGCTAAAAATTACTTTAACTTAAGATATAAAGGTCATTCATAATAATAATTTTTTTGCCCGTTGCATCTTTTGTGGTAATCATTTTTCAGCAAGTGGACATTTAACGAAGCCACAGGTCCGCATTTAGTGCCGGTGGTGTAACTAGAACCAACTTTCAAGTTTAGCGTTCTACTAACTCTGCCATCGCGGCATTACTTTTATTTTATTTTTAGCAGTTGTGAAATATATTTTTTCTTCTATGTGCGTGTCTACATATATTCCATTTTATTATCTAGCAATTATCAATACTCAACTAGTATGTAGCCGATGTTCTGCCGTTTTCAATTTAAATACCAAATACTCTTCCTTGACGATAGATAGTTGGAAATTGTTCTACTGAATTACTTGTCGGATCACTTGCAATTTGGTATAATACTATTGGACCGTCCCAACTTATTTTGTATATTTTTAGTTGCTTTTCAATCGTATTTCTGATTTTACAATACTTGGCCTTCAATGGTCCAATACTAATGGTGCACTTTTTGATTTTGTTTTTATGAATTTTTGTACTTAATTAGTTCAATTATTGATATTGAACCAAAAACAATGTTCCAATTTTTTACTGACTATTGATTATCAAACGCGTCAATCGCTCAATTTAACCATAATTTAATTTTTAATGAATATATATGTAATAAAATTAACTCAACATATCCATAGATTCAATTGAAAATATTATTATTATTGAGAAAAAAACGGGTTTTTTTCAATGTATACTCACACGTTCCATTCTATTTCTACTTGTCTCTTTTACAATGAGCATTTATTGGTTCAAATGTTTGATTTGGTAGTTTTTATAAATGCTATTTTCTAGATTTTATATATACACATATATTTATATATAATTTTTAAATACAAATCTCTTCAAAATATCAGTTTAACTGTTTTGGCAAAAATTAGTAAAACTGGTTGCCTTTTATTTTTGTACCGAAATGAATGATTATCCTTAATCAGCTTTGACTGATAAAATACGTTTTTGTTCAGAATGATCCTTTTCATAAATAAATTGTCCCGCTAAAGTCCACAAGATTTACCGAACTAGAAACTGTCAATAACATCATTCGACAGGTTTATTTCCGAAGTAACCTGGTATTTTGTGGAATAGGCCTAATCTGCAAAGTTACTCTGTTTTTACTTTGTGACTATTTGGCGCATATTACATGTAAATACACTATTCACCACTGCACATCTGATCTAATTAGATCCTCAATAGTTCTTAGCCATTGGATACCAAAAATGTTGTGTATTTGAGTAATTCTTATAAAGTCTCAATTTCCAATAATGGTAATATTCCTAACTGTTCCTCCCCCACGTGGTGCATCTTGGTCTAAGTGCCAACACGCATTAAGACTAAAAATAGAAGGGACCGAGTGTGCAGCGGTATCACTTGGCATTTACTGGACTCCCACTTAGTGAGCGGATGCTAGCATGCACCTAACATGCTTAAAAAGTATCTCAAGGTATCAATTTACTATACGTAGCAGGTCAGACTTGTGAATCTACCAACTGATGTCAACTCCAAATCCCCTGAAGGAGATCACGTCGTCAGTTTTTGTGAACACTAGTGTCATCGCGAGGGAGCAGTTTTCTAGCCAAAAAAACTTCATTTAACCCTCCCCCCCCCCAAAAAAAAAAAATTTAACTTGCATCCAGCAACCTCTTCGCATAGGAATTCGGGATGCTATACGAACTTCGAACTAATAAGGAGGTGGCTCTACCACCAGCTTTTGGTTGATTTGATTTTAATTCCTAACCAAGTTTTCTAAACTCTATCAATCTTTCTTAAGTGCCTTCGAATTTTTTACTTTGGAGTGATAAAGTTAACAAAGCACTGGATTCTAGTGGGTGCATCTATTCAAGTCTCAAAAAATAGTGACCTTTGTCAGCTTGTTGTAGAATGTTGACCATAAAACAGTCAAATCACAAAGTCCAACAATTGCTATTACCGTCCTTTCAAACACAAGTGTAATTGTGACGATGTCATGTAATTGACAAATGTCAGCAACCTATTTATCTGAATCTTGGTCGGCCAAGCAATATTTTAAATAAAAGTTCAAATATAGCAGTGTGATAACTTTTGTTTCTAATACAACAAACAGAATTTAGATATAACGCCAATGCCCTGATTTTTACTTACAAATACACATTATAATCAATAATACTATTTTATTAAAAATAAGTCAATGTTAAAAAATACTAAAATCGTTGAGAAACAACTCGCAATGCCTCGATCACCCACAAGCCACGTTGAATGACAACAGCATCTAAACTCAACGACCGCCACTGTGCCTCAATCTGATCGAGAGCAACGTGCCATGCGTACGATCTGCACTCCAATTGTTTCAGTGTGGGACTAATTGTTTGATCGATCAATTGTTGCAGTTGGTCGACCGGTTGGTCCGTTTGAACCATGTCGACACGGTCAAACCGTGCTCGACCATCGACAAAAAGAACAAATTGAGGATTGGTTGGAATGTCACTCAATTGAGGCATAAAGTCGGACAATTGGAGCTCGAATTTGGGCGAATTGCCATAGATCCACGACCAAGATTTTAGGCACTCTAGTGTTTGATCAAAATTTGGCTTCTGGTCGGTGCAGAAATTGGTAAGATAAGCAGATTCGTGACCTTCGGGAATTTCAACAATTTGCGATTTGCTTGAAGTAATCTGTACATTTGAGGCGAGTAAGATAATTAACCAGTGGTTCCTCAAAACAGGATGAGGTTGTACAAAAAATGTGTCATCATTTAAAACTGTATTACTGATCGGTTGTACAAATCTTTACAAGAAGTAGTGCCCAAAAAGTTCAAAACCTCGGCACCTTAGTCAGAAAATCAGAATTCTAATTACAAAGTTACCACGCCACTTGAAAAATTCAGTTAGTGTAATTCATTGATTGCAAGCATCACATGCTAAATAGAAACTTGTCTTTATTTAAACAGTTCAACGCAAATATCATACCTAAAGAAAATTACTCACAGTAGAGATGAGTTTCATTATCTATCAATAAAATAATTAGGATTAACTAGATATCTTTATTACCATAGATTTGCATCAATGATAAATTATACTTTACCAAAACGTACTAAAATCACTCTTATTTAAGACAAATAATTATAATATTGTAAAACAAATACCTGTGATATCCATTGAGCGCTTTTTTCTATCAAACTAGATTTGACAAATTCAACTGGTAAATCGAGGTTGGTTACGGGACTTCTAACACTGGTTGTAGCATTTGTTACTAGATTTGGCTAAACAAATAAAATTTTGAAAACAACTAATCAATTAAATCCATTGGTAGAACATAATGAACGATTAGAATTAGAATGCATTCACTATTACTATCTGTTTAAATACCTAATTCGACGTACGTATATTTATATAAATGCACAAACATCACAACATTGATACATCGTCAAAATTAAAACGACAAATATTAGTGGTAAAGCCACCCCTTTATTAATTCAAAGTTTGCATAACATCTCAAATAATCTTCCACTGTTCACGATTTTCGGAAGCATGCAACTGACCTAATAAATTGAATGTGTTATAAATAACTCCTTACATTCTTTTTTCATTGAACAAAACAATAGTATACTATAAAATAACCTTCATTATTGCTAATGATTGTGAGAATTTGAGTAATGCTTACAAAGCCTGAATTTCCATTAATGGTCATATCCCTGACTGTTCCTCCACGTGCGCATCCTGGACTTGGTGTACTCAAATATCTAGGCTAACACAGCAGGGACCAAGTGCACAGAAGTATAACTGCGTTTCCGCTTTGATGGATAGGTGCTGATCACAAATATCAACAAATCAGTTTAATATTTTCTCAATATCATCTCCATTAGCCAAACGGTTACATGTAGTGAACATATACCTAGAGAAACACAACTATCCTGAATGTAATAATCAAATTTTAAATTAATTGATTAGACTACTTATAAGTAAAGCAATATTATAAAAGTAACTAATATATGATAAGTTTCTACAATGCATAATTTGCATTAAAGAATTACTGTAACTATTTTTAATCCAAATAAACATTCTTATACCATGAATTCTGACGCATTCTCAAATTATTTATCCATTCACATCCAACTTTAAATAAAACTTACAAAATTGGAACAAAGTACATGTTTTAAATTGTTCAGATTTGCCTGACACAATAAAGTGCAGTGATGGTAAGCCGCATTGGCACCCAGTTTTGATGAAGACCCGGATACTTTCAACAATGGCTGGACAAATGTAAAAACCAATGAGAAATAAATAATTTTTGGAGTCATTTACAAATAACTTATATTCTTTCAATTCACGCAAACACGTACTAAAACGAATATCAGTTTATATTATTCGAATAATTTTAAATTAATCAATACACCTTTAAATATATCATATACTATATTGCATCAAATGCTTTGAGAAAATTCTAGAAAACAATGAATTTATAATATAAATTGTTTTTAGTAAAAAATTTACTTGTTTTTCATTCTTGTTTTTTGACCTAAATTAGAATTTTATATTGATTTTGGTATAAAATATTAATATTTATAAAATTTTTCACTTATACTGCTAAAATAATGTTTAATAAATGTTTTAGTACAACTTAGATATGTTTGATATAATTAAATAGTGTCACAAAAGCGAACCGATTATACTTCATTCATTTTAACAGCAGTTTGTTTATCTACTGTAATTATAAAGAAAATCCGGAGCATGCGACATCTAAAATTTGCACAATTTCTGCCAGTTTATTCCTACGCCATAATCTTTTTCCTTATGTAGAAATACATTTTTATCTACAACCGCCAGTCCAGTGCTCAAAACCCTTTTCTTAACACATGATGAAGCGGAATAATGACAAAAGTAGTGTACCCTAAATCTATATCAAATTGATTGAATCAAACTTATAGTATCCATAATTACCTTAATCAATTTTCCTTCTTCTAAAGGTCCAATTAATTGTTTGGATTCTTCAACCCACAGATCGTGCCTTTTTCCAACATGCACCGTCCTGTTCCCTCTGTCCGCTATCAATCCTTGAATCGCATCTCTCAAAAAGTGCATGCACTGAACCCGATCCAATTGGGATCGCGATCGCATAAAACAAATGTTCAAATTTTCCAAATCGTGATAAACAGCACCGCCACCCGAATATCTCCTAGCCAGAAGCCACCGACGGGATTGAAGTTGGTGCGTGTCGAGTTCGTGCCAGACGTTTTGAAACCGACCAATTACGACGCAAGGAGTGCTCTGCCAAAATAACATGTCAAATGGCATGCACTTCGTCGATTTGCCAAATTTCTCTGTTTGATTAAACAAACATGTTTCAAAAGCCAAATTCCGGTATATGTTGGTTGATTTTAAAACGAATATTCGGTTGGTGTGAGTAGTACAAGGACGGATCAAGAAATAATTCACAATAAAGGGACACAGTCGGTTATACATTGCGTGATTCACGCATGTAGGGACTAACGGTTCTGGAAGAAAATGAAGTTTGAAATTGAATACTGAAAATCGTCAAATTCCAAACTTTTCGCCTGATACTTTTTCAGGGTTAGCTCCCTTTCCCGAACGTATACCTGGTATACCCATCCGCCAAAACGGAAGTCAAATTATACCACTTTGCACTGAGTACATGCAGTGTTAGTCTAAGTATTTGAATACGCCTAGTCCAGGATGCGTTAAGGAAATGTGACAGACTTTATAAGCATTACTCAAATCCCCAGAACCGGTAGCAAGTCAACCAGTAAGACGAAACGGATTAGAAAGAAACAAAAAGTAGCATCCATTTAAATTTTAATGTACTACATTTTATTTAAATTGTATAATAGTGTTAATAGTTAATTGTTGTAATTCTGTTAATGACGCACTTGTACTACATGCTAAATGACTTTTTAATAAAATATTTAAGCACATACTAATAATGACACCAATAATAATGGAATTTGTTTCTGTTTATCATAAAATGAATTATTAAAACTCACACTTTAACTAATAAACGTTTGCGATCTATGAAATAATTACTTTTAGCAATAAGAAAAAAGTTATCCTTTGTTCCAAATATACAATTGGGTTCTTTTTATACCAAATAACAATTTTCCATAAAATTTTGTACATTACTGAAAAAGTGGCTACTACACTTTAATACAGAATTAAAAATCCTATGTATTATTTCCTTCGCCGCACATAATCATCAATAGTTATTCTCTGCTAATGATCCTAAGGATTTGAGCAATACTTAATTTCGTACCACATAGATCAGGGACTGAGTATCCATCGTGGTATGTATCCGGCATAGGTAAAAGGTGTCACAAGGTGTACACATATAACGTGTGTAAGTATTTGGCTAAAGGAAACAAGCCTCACGATAAATATGATGACTTTGTTCAATTTTGCGACCATTAATAAGGACTATTAGAGAATAAACTTAATTCCTTTCCTACATTTGCTGCATATACGAGGTTCTTTTATATGTAAACGTAGAATTTGACCAAGCAATTTTATTTGCCTAATTGTAATAATATCATATAGTGAACGAAAGTCAGTTCTTCCTATGATCTCATCATTTGAAATGTAATACTTTAAATACTTCTAAGACACCGGTGGTGAAAAACATACACAATCTTATCAATCTTGTCTGTTCGCTTCTACATTTCATTCCCATATATTGCCGTAGGTATGATTATTAGTGCATACAAACGAAGTTTTGTCTTCAGGTGAATAGAAGAACATGACCATATTGGTTTGAGTTTATGGAAAACTGACATTTCCTTTCCAAGTCTGGATTTAACATCAATTTTTGGTTTTCCGTCTTTACCATAGATGCTTACCAGATATGTAAAGGAATCAACAGTATCTATATTTTGTCTACTAATTTGATGAGCAAATAATTGGTTGATTTAGTGCACAACACTTTTGTGTTTGAACAATTAATCCATAGGCCAATACAAGAACTGGTATCACTGAAACGTGTTGTCATACTTTGTATCATTTCTGAAGTTTCACTGAGTAGATCAATATCATCTGCAAAATCCAAATCTGTTAATCTGCCATGGTTCCATTTGATACCATAAGACAAATTATTTATGGATCAAATCATAATGAAATCAATTACCAGAAGAAACAAAAACAGTGACAAAATACATCCTTGACGTACTCATGTGACAATTTCGAACATAGCAGTATGACCACTTTTTTTTCGAACACAGCAAGTTGAATTTTGGTATTGCGAACGCATAATGTTCACATATTTCAATGGTATTCGTAAAACGATTTTCCACAAAGATTCTCGATGAATACTGAGCTTTTATAAAATTAATAAAATTAATTGTAAGTGATTGCTGAAATTCTTGACTTTGCCCATTAATGTTACGGAGAGTCAGTATTTGTTCAATACAGCTTCTTCCTTTCCGAAACCTGCTTGTTGTTCTCGAAAGTGTTTATCTATCCTATTACTTAAACGATTTAAAGTTATTTTGCAAAACACCTTACCAGGAACAGACAATAAGATTATTCCGTGCCAATTATTGAACCGTTCAGACTTCCTTTCTTGAAGAGAGTAACGGTTATTCCTTGCCGCCAATCATTTGGAACTTGCTCATTATCCCATATAACATTAAATAAATGAGCAATCTAACTTCATACAACATCACCTTCATGCTCGAGCATCTCTGCGGTTATATCGTCAAGTCCTCCTGCCTTATTGTTTTTCAACCTTTGAATTGTATAAGTCACTTCAGTTACAGAAATGTCATCAATACATATTCCTGGATTTTGAGTCACATTCATATCATTATCATTATTAAAATCTATAATAGTATTTGGCATGGACTGATTTAGTACTTCTTTAAAATGCTCTACTCATCTAGATGATTACCCATTGTGTTGGAAATTAACGACCATCTTTTTCTTTAATTTGAACATCGGTGTTCTTTCCGACAGTTGTTTCACAATTTTTTAGAGTCTTGGAATCATTTTTGCTGCTGCATTACCTGCTTCTTTGCATCTGTTTTCTAACCAATCATTCTTATCTTTGCAGCAGCTTTTTTTAACCTGTTTATCTAAAGTTCTATACTTATCATCAAATATTTTTCAGATGACAAGATTGTTAGATTGATTTCTTTCTAATCTTGCTTTCTTTCCGAGATCAATTAAATTACAAGAGACTGATGAAATCCATTGTTTCTTTGTAGAACGACATCTTCTACCCAGCACATTTGCTGCACAGTCTGTAATTGTTTTTTTAAACAATTTCCATTGATCATCAGACTTTTACATCCTTTTCAGATTTTCAAATGTATTTCTTTACGAATCGTAGAATTGGTTTGAGATATTTGGCTGCTTAAGTTTCTCACACGAAAAGTATCCAGTTCTGTCCTTGCTTCATTTTGCGTTGAAATCACTGATCAATATTTTAATCTCTTCTTGGAACATCATCCAACAAATTTTGTAATTAATCATAGATATATTTTTGATTCTTCTCAGTAGTCTCAGTAGGGGTATAGACTTACACAATTATTACTTTTTCAAATCTTGTGTTGAATCTGACTGAAATGATACGGTCGCTCACCGGCATCCATCCAATCATAGCCTTAACAGCATCTTTACTCAATATAATACCAACTACATGAATATGATGGTTTTCATATCCAGAATATAAAATTGATGTATCTCTACTCTTGAACTGACCTTAATCTTTCACTCAACCCTGTCATCCGCGTTCGTACAATCACTTCTTTACCGTTATTTGCCGGGATGACGTCCTCTTACTGTTTCAGTAGCAGTATAATTTTTTACAGAGGCCAAGTTGCTAGCCTTGCGCTCAAACAATCATCCAGGCTTGGGACTGGCTAGATTGAATCATTTCTGGTTTAAACTAGACGGAGTTTGCAATCAGTACTAAATAGTATTTTACAATAAACTTTATCTATACTCAACATGCTGCAAATCATTCTACTTACTTACATCAAATTGTAAAAACGGAATTATCATATGGTCTAACAAACCTAATAATATTGGTTAACTTCAAAATTTATCGTTTACCAACTATTGTGCGCAAAAATTTGAATTATAAAAAATAAAATCATTCTACTAGTGAAATAATCCTTAAAACTAAAGCACTGGACACCGCAAAGCGCCCCAGACAATGCTCAGAGTTATTCCTAGCAAATCACCAATCATAATAAATTAGTAAATATAAAGTATAATTACATGCTTGCAAGCAAGTTCAGGTTTACTCTGATGCTAATAGCGAATGTGTCGTAATGGTCAAGTGGTTGAAGCACCGAACTGATGCGGTTTAGGTTCAAATCCCACTCCAACTAAAATTCATTCATTGTGGTTGGTGACATCGTCACCTTATTATTTCTATATTTGTACGACATAAAACGGTCAACTTCGATAACTTGATAAGCATAGCAAACGTAGAAGAAAAACGATGTTCCTTGGTAAGTAGATGGCATCCTTGTGCGTCGCCACTGTTAGCAAAGGTTGAGGAGACCGCCTAATTTTTTTTAGGTTTATCTCCCTTAGCTCAAGGGTTGCATATAGTATATATATACCCTAAGATACCACTTAATTGCCCTGGATGTATGCTTGCGTGATAAAACCCTATTTTAACTATTCAATAAGAAGTGTTTTTGCATAAACTAAAATTCAATTGCTGTATTTGTCTTAAAAAAAATGTTTTTACAAAGTTAAGATTCCTAGTACTATGCTTCAACTCCAATCATTTCTTAACACGAGATTAGGAAGCGTTTGATTAATTAGAAAATTAATTAAGTAAATTCATTTACCTAAAGTCGGACTTTATTAACTTTTATTAACTTCTTTTTGAAATCAATTTAAAATATTTATTGAAAAACACCTAACAATGAAAATTAAAGTATTAAATATCTACTAACTATTTTTAGTTTTATAATTTAACGTTAAAAATAAGAGAGACAACCGTGACAAAACTTCAGACAGCATTGTCAATCTGTAAACAGTTGTAACGTCTATCAGTCAAGAAACCTTATTATTCTCCGCTTGTTACACCTACAAAACCATTGGAGTCAATCGTTTTATGTTGTACAAATATAGAAATAATAAAGAGGTAATCACGTCACCAAGCATATTATTTATTATTTATCCGTAGCAATGAACTTCAGATAATGGGAGTAAAAATTTGATTACACAATAATTATAATCTTACTTAACTTGATATAATTCAAAGCTACGTCCACACCAACGTAAACCCGCAATCTAACAATCAAAACCATTCAGTGATCTTAAAATCAAGTTGTCTATTTAAATATCTGAATTCAGACAATTTTAAAAGATATTGAAATTTCCATATTAGCACTGAAAACTGTATGCTAAACGTGAAAACCTATTCCATATATATATATATATATATATATATATAGAGAGAGAGAGAGAGGAGAAGCAAAAAATAGAAGAGTAATAGTGTAAAGTTGTTTAAACCCACACAGGAATTAATGGTTATAAAACTCGAATTCTAGTCGTCTCAATCAGGAATTCTAAAAATATCGGCATATTCACATCAAACATTAAAAGGGCTCAAAACATAAAACGAGAAACTTGTACGCAACCATTCATGCAATCATTTCATAAAACAAAACATTTTATAATAAACTTTTACTTTTACCACTATCGATCGTCATACTAAAATCTCAAAATGTGAGTTTTATTCAAAATAATTTAATTAATCCATTATGCAAAACTGTCTCTGAAACAGATACATGGTGAAACACACATGTTGACGTAAAGAAAAGAAAATAAACAAATTATAGATATTACCCGTCAATAAAACAAACTAGATATTTTTTAAACAATAAAATAAAGAATCAGACCATGTCGGGATCAACGAAAATAGAAAAAGAAATCGTGACTTGAATAAGTTTACAAAAAATATTTACACTAAGATAAACTATAAAGTTACTTTATAAATTCCACAAAATTATGCATCCTCTTCAAACCAACTGTCCTCAACGCAGGCGCGAACGCGTTTTTCATATTCTCGACGATTCTCTACATATAATTGAGCAGCCATACTATTAGCCGGAGAATTTGGATTTGGTTCATCTAACAACGACTGAATAGACGTTAAAATGGCTAAAACGTCATATGTAGGACTCCAAGCGTTCGATAAAATATCCAAACAAATACTACCATCAGTGTAAATATTTGGATGAAAAACTTTAGACGTAAATACTACTCGGGGTGGTTTGTTTGGATAATCTTCAGAAAAATCTAAACGAAGCTTAAAAGTTCCATCTTCATATGCTGTATCATCGGGACCAAATATAACTGCATTCCATACCATAACATTATCTTCGACTGGAGAACCACAAATACCAGGAGGAGGATCAGACTGTAAACGTTTCAAATCACGCAATAAACGTCTCTGAGCTGGTGTAGACATAATAAAATGCCTATAACAAAACTTATGGTAAATGAAATAATTAATAAAAAGAGGTTACTCAGCCCCAAAAAACAAAAACAAATAGAGGAATTATAATTCCCGCTCAAATAATGGTACTAGATGAAAATTAACTTAATTAACAATGTTTAAAAAATATATTATGTATATAACAGTTTTTTTTAATTTACATAAACATACATTTAAGTAAATAGTTGTAAATAATTTAAAATAAAAAAATAAAATAATGTTTATTACCTTACAGTACAGTAAAAACTTTAAATGTTAAACTATAAATATTTTACTAAATATTGATAAAAGATATGTAATTTTAATCATTTTTACAAAATTTGTTTTATATTAAATTTAAACCAAATATATTAAATAAACTAACATTATAAACAATTAAATGTTATACATTGAAAAGGTAAAAAATAATCTTATACGTTTTTTAAAACTTTTAGTTGGAAATTAATTCAAGCAATTTAAAATTAATAGTAATTTAAACTAAATTTACTGACAAGTGAGTTTAATTGCTTTTAAATGTTTATTAGCTATACATTATAAATATATATATAATTTTAGAAGTACCTCAAAGACAATTCCTATCAACACGGAAGACGCCAGAATGATTTTGTAATCAGGTAAATCAGGTAAAATCACGAGTTATGTAGGAGGAAACTCCTTTTTGTACTCGGTTCAAAATATCAAA